>JAPKLW010000133.1:541081-747609 GCA_026898455.1 Plectranthus barbatus | reverse complement strand
GTTGAAGCAAGCACCCAGAGCCTGGTATGAGACTCTGTCTCAGTTTCTCCTCAAGAATGGTTTCCAAAAAGGCAAAATCGACACAACACTGGTCCAAATCAAGGATGGAGGAGACATCCTTCTGGTACAGATATATGTCGATGTTATCATATTCGGATGCAGAAACTTGAATACGTGCGAGAAGTTTGCCAAACTGATGCAGAGCAACTTTTAGATGAACATGATGGGCAAACTGACCTACTTCTTGGGTCTCCAAGTTATTTAGTCCGAAGGAGGAATCTTCATCAATCAGAATAAATATACCAAGAACTTGATCAGCAAGTTTTGTCATGAAAAGACCAAGCCCTTGAGGATTCCAATGAGCCCAAGTGCTCAGATCAATCTTGATGAAGAAAGCGAGGCAGTAAACCCAACAACATACAGAGGCATTATTGGGTCACTCCTGTACCTAACTGCAAGCAGAACATATATCTCCTACTCAGTTGGGGTGTGTGCGAGGTTTCAAGCCAATCCAAAGAAGTCGCACATGAAAGCTGCCATAAGAATAGTCAAATACCTCAAAGGAACTGAGTTCTTAGGTATTTGGTACCCAAAATCGGACGAACTGACTCTCAATGTTTATTCAGATACCAATTTTGGAGGATGCAGAATCGACAGGAAGAGCACAAGTAGAACATGTCAGTTCCTAGGTCATAAGCTTGTGAGTTGGTTCAGCAAGAAACAACACTAAGTTGCACAATATGTTAAACCTCATAAAACAATCTCGGAGAGAGAAATCATCTTGCACAATATGTCAAACCTCATGCCATAAATATATTAAAAATGGACTTTTACTTGATTATTTTCATTCTCAAACTTTAAATATCAAACACAATAATCATGTGAACCTTAACTATCATATTTATCATGTTTTGGTATCATTTACAACTTCATGGAGGATCGATGCTATCCAATTGAGGTACGTCTTATATAACTATTAGTGATTGATTTTCATATTTAGCTAATATTGAATATTGAGATTGAAATCAATGAAGTTTGTAATGGTAGATAGAGTAACGTCATAAATTTTTAAAATGATCATGAGGCGTTACATAACATAACCAGAATTAATTAATTAATGGGAGTTGTAACTTCACTATCAAAGCAATTCCATAAATTAAACTCTTACAAAAACATAGTTATGTAGATCGCTATGTACGAACTGAGTCTACAATAGGCGACATGAATCGCCATTTATTAAAACTCCGGATTCGATTTATGGATATCAAAATAAATGTCATGACAAATAGTGAATGCCCTATGCATGCTCCTATTTAATTTAATTCGTAGATTCAAAGGAATACCTGAGACTCCAAGGACTGATCTACAGATCTAGATCGATGATGGCAATGAAGATGGTGCAGATCTGGATCTGGAATCGATCAAAGCGATGGTGTTCCTACAGATCTGATCTTCTGATCTGTTCCCTTGCTCGATCCGAAAATCTGGTGAGGATACGCTACCGGATCTACAGCCGCCCACTCTCTCACAATCTCTCTAGGGTTTCTGATTTGAAACTCAAAACTTATGTGGGAAAATGAGAGATTCATCTATTTATATAGATCTGAGAATGGGCTATTAGGATAAACCCTAATGGGCTCTGAGCAGTGTTGGGCCAGACCAGGGATCAAATGCAAATAATAAAGTGGGCCTCCTATTAATTAATTCCATGTTCAACCCAGAACATAATTAATTAATAAACATTAATTCATGCCACCAGAGAATTAATGCTGACCTACCCCTTTATTACCACGTTATTAGGAACGGGTTGCAGTGACTTGGTTAATCCCCATATTTAAGGTTTCAGACATTCATTAATTAATACAGCGTATGACAATTAGCTGTAATTAATTAATCTCTTATTATTCCTGAGTAGTACCACTCAACCCTTGTCGCTTATGCTTGAATCAATGATTCAGCCTGCAGGACTTAGCATAACGAACCTCGTGAGCTTCCTAGGGAATGTCACCATCCTGAAACGGATATGGTTATCTAAATCCAGCCTGAGGAAACCCCACACAGACTGCCATCACCCAAGATGCAGATATACGAGTACATGTAAGACTCTCCACCATAGCAAATCAAAGTGATAGTCAACTCATGTGTGCCCCTCAGCTTTCAATAGACTTTAGATCCGACCAAGTTACTGAGATCTTTACTCATTCATATGTCAAGTAGAATGGTTCATCTCACTGTTGATCCTATCAATACATTGAGATGTACCGGTCACACAAAGCAGTCAAGATAAACCACTTATGGACTTGTGTGCCGCAGCCTAAACCGACAGCCAAACCAGAAACTGTCTCAGCTGTGATAACTGATTATATCTCGCTAGGTCGAACGATCTATACGATCTTCTGTGATCTCTTACACACCGTATGATCTCCCTATCGACGAGATAACTGGATGTGTTTGTTCGCATCGTATGATTGTTAATTCAGACATGAGTTGTTTATTGCAAGTCATTAATGATTACCAGTATATCAAACATAACGTTTCCCAATATACCAATCATAATGCTTTTATGTATACAATTCCAACAATCTCCCACTTATACTCAAAGCATTATACCATTAATTTCCATAGTATAACATGTGTCTATTCTAATCTAGCTATTACATTTGGTCACCAGGTGGCCGACATCTTCCTCAGTCCTAGGCTACAAACGTGACCCTCGTATGCCTTCTGAGGTAAGCCCTTTGTAAATGGATCTGCTAGATTATCCTCAATGTTTATCTTATCTATTAGCACATCGACCCTCGCTATGATTTCTCGTATGATGTGGTACTTTCCCTCTATGTGTTTAGACGCCTTGTGAGTTTTTTGGTTCCTTAGAGTTCCCCACTGCACCAACATTATCACAATATACCGTGATAGTCTTGGGCAAACTCAGAACAATATCTAACTCTTGGAGGTAGTTCCGGAGCCATGTTGCTTCTATAGAAGCCTTTGAAGCTGCCACATACTCAGCTTCCATGGTGGAGTCCGCGATACATTTCTGTCTCGCACTCCTCCATGATACAGCTCCACCTCCCAAGGTGAACACATAGCCCGAGGTCGATCTCTTCTCATCCTGATCCGCCTGGAAATCCAAATCCTTTCTCGGCATTTTGCATGCTAAGACGAACAATCACAGTATCAATATAAGCGGCCTGAGACAAGCTTAACATCCTTTTCTTGCGATCACGCAAGACTTTAATCCCAAGGATGTATCCAGCGTCTCCTAGGTCCTTCATTTGAAACTATTCTGATAACCATCTCTTTATGTCTGACAACACCTTCACATCGTTGCCGAATAGAGGAATGTCATCTACATAAAGTGCAAGGAATACCACGCTTCCGCTGACGTATAATCGGTACACACAACTTTCGGTTTCGCACTGTGAAAATCCATAGGATTTAATCACATCATCAAAATGTTTGTTCCATGACCGTGAAGCTTGTTGAAGTCCATACAAGGACTTCTTTAG
This sequence comes from Plectranthus barbatus, assembly GCA_026898455.1. Lineage (NCBI taxonomy): Eukaryota > Viridiplantae > Streptophyta > Magnoliopsida > Lamiales > Lamiaceae > Plectranthus > Plectranthus barbatus. The sequence goes on along the minus strand of JAPKLW010000133.1, from coordinate 744,100 downwards.
CTTCCAGACAAGATGCTCTTCACCATCCTTCACATAACCCTCTGGCTGCTGCATATAGATGTCAAGACCTTCCTTAAAGTACCCGTTTAAAAACGCGGTTTTGACATCCATCTGCCAGATTTCTAGGTCCATATGTGCTGTTATGGATAGAAGAATTCGAATGGATTTGAGCATGGCTACCGGTGAGAAGGTCTCGTCATAGTCAATGCCCTCCTTTTGACTATAACCCTTCGCCACCAACCTGGCTTTAAAAGCCGTGATCTTTCCTTTCGAACCTTTCTTCCGTTTGTATACCCATTTGCAACCTATGGCCCCGAAAGCCATCAGGTAGCGCAGACTTCTGGTATACGTCCATAGAGGTAATTGATTCAATTTCTGAATCCATGGCTTTATGCCATTTTTTAGCAATTTTGTCATTTACTGCTTCGTCGTATGTCCATGGGTCGGTATCATCTAGTCCATCTTCCGGGATCAAGTCCGAAGACTCTCCCACGAACATATACCGCTCGGGTTGGTGAGGTACCCTCCCACTACGACGGAGCACTGGTACTGCATCAGCAGTTGGTGCAGTTACTTGTGGATCAAATCCTTGCACTGGTGACCATGCAATTGGTTCCATACCTTCGAGAGGTACACTCAATCTGCCACGGGGTTTTCCCAATGAAAGCGCATCATCGTCCCAATTTCTTGGAGAATGATATCACTTTTGGATTTGTGGTTTTTCACAAACTCGTCCTCTAAGAATCTTGCGTTGGTGCTAACAACGATCTTCTGATCCTCAGGACAGTAGAAATAACCACCCTTCGTTTGTCTGGGGTATCCCACAAACAGCATTAGCTTGGACCTGCCTTCTAACTTATCAGGTTCCTTCGACAAAACATATGCCGGACAGCCCCACACTCTTATCTTTGACACATTGGGCTTTCGCCCATGCCAGAGTTCCGAGGGTGTTTTAGGAACTGACTTAGAAGGTACCAGGTTCAGCATATACGCCGCTGTTAGTAACGCGTAGCCCCAAAACAAAACAGGCAAGTTCGCATAACTCATCATAGATCTAACCATTTCAAGAAGAGTCCTATTTCTTCTTTCAGCCACACCATTCTGCTGAGGAGTGCCTGGTGCGGTCCATTGGGATGTAATCCCATGCTCTGATAAAGACTGCAAGAACTCGTCACTGAGATACTCACCACCACGATCAGATCGTAATGACTTAATGGTCTTGTTTAACTTCTTCTCTACTTTCGCCTTGAATTCCTTGAATTTCTCAAAGTATTCAGACTTATAGTGAAGTAAGTAAACATATCCGTATCTCGAGTAATCGTCAATAAAAGTGACGAAATACTTAAATCCTCCACGAGCTTGCGTGGACATAGGTCCACATAAATCAGAGTGGATCAGTTCCAACACATCACTTGCTCGAGACTGACTTGCCTTGAAAGGCCTGGTCGTCATCTTTCCCTCTATACAGGATTCACAAACTCGATGTGGAACTACCTGGATTGAATCCAACGTTCCATCATCCACGAGTCTCTTGATCCTCTTTAGATTGATGTGACCTAGTCTCAGATGCCATAGATATGTAAGATCCTCATCAGAAGATGAAAACTTTCTCTTCTTATGATTAAATGAGTTATATGCAGCATTCACAGAAGATTTATGCAAACAGGTTATGATATAAAGAGAGTCTTTCTGTATCCCACGACAGATAACACCGTTATTGCCATTGATAGTAACATGACTATAAAAAATAACTGAAAATCCACCATTTATTAAACTGGAAACAGAGATAAGGTTCCGCCGAAAATCCGGCACATACAAAACATCTCTTAAAATCAAAACACTGTCTTGAAAGCATAATGTAACATCTCCAACTGCTACTGCAGACACACGAGCAGCATTACCCATGGAGATCGTCACCTCGTCATCATTCAGCTGCCTTGTCGGCCTGAATCCCTTCAAAGTGTAACAAACATGATCAGTAGCTCCAGTATCCACTACCCACGAATGGGTAAAAACAGATGCCAAACATGTTTCCATTACAAGTGCTAATGACGTACCTTGTTCAACCCGCTTGGTCAGACAATCCTTCTTCCAGTGACCAGTTTTGCCACATTGGAAACACTTGCCCTTCTTCCCCAGTGTCACAGTCTTCTTTTTCCCAGAACTTTTGCTTCCAAAGGCTGTCTTTTTGAATTTCTTTCCAATCACCCCTTTAGCACCTTTCGATGAAGCAGGGCGACTACCGGAAGAAACCAAGACTGCCTTTTTAGGTTACATGACTGATTCAGCCGCCATGAGATCACTAAGTAACTCATTGAGAGTATACTCCTTTTTACTCATGACAACATTCAGCCTAAAGTTCTCAAAAGACTTCGGAAGTGAGTTGAGTATGATATCGACCTGGGCTTCCCCGTCAATACCTCCTCCATGCAACGTCAGTTCATCCATGAGATGAGTCATGGAAACAACGTGCTCCCTCACTGAGCTACCATCAGTCATTTTACAACTCACGATTTCCCTCATGAGTTTAAATCTGACAGCTCTATCCGATTCCCCATAAGTAACTGTGAGACTATCCATAATCTCAGCTGCTTTGTCATAGTGCTGATGTTGTTGCTGGAGCACCTTAGACATAGTGGTCATCATGTAGCACTTGACTACATTATTAGACATGACCCACTTGTCATAGAGGTTCCGCTCCACATCAGTTGACTCAGCAGTAGGGACAGCTGGACACGGAGTGTTGAGAACATATTTATGTTCCTCTGCAACTAGGATATAATCCAAGTTGCGCTTCCATTCCAGGAAATTCGGACCAGTTAATTGATTTTGTGCCAAGATATTTATGACATTATTCATATACATATCTGAAAACAATAATTGATTAAAGTAAGTACATACATGCAGAACATTGAAACAAATATGCATTGTAACCTTTTGATAAACCAATACAATTGTTTCCCCCAATTGCCTAAGTGCATCTACTGCAAGCTCCTTTCGAAGACGTTTACAGCAGACCACCTAACCAGACTGCTCTTTGAAGTTCCAGTCTTTAATTTCAATCCATGCCAGGTATTCGCCGGCAAATGAAATTAATAATCGGAGATAAAACTAAGACCATGTTCAACCTATCTGAGCAGGGACATCATTCATGAGTTAGTACTCAGGAAACATCTAAGCATTTGACCACAATTCTAACTCCGGAAGTTAAAAGGACGATTTGTCATACGTACTAGACCCATGACGCATGCCTCTTACAACCTTTGTTATCTCATTTAAAACAATTCTAGAGAACTTATGAACAAATAAAGTAAGCAGGCTACGGTCGTGTAGACGTCTACTCACTTCACTGTTCACTTCTCACATGTTTAAATGTTTTATTTAGAAATCTCATCTATTAGAACTTATGAACAAATAAAGCAAGCAGGCTACGGTCGTGTAGACGTCTACTTACTTCACTACCCACTTCTAATAAGAGACCGCATTGTGGAGGTCTTGTTGATTTTAATTAAAAAATCTTGCTTAGTCTTTTTCTTTCAAAAGGTTCTTATGCGCACAGATTATTTTATGATCCATAAATTATGTCACATCTAAAATTCCATCATATTTCCCAACATGATTCCGGAATTTACAGACATAATTTAACACATAAAATAAATCACATAAAGCATGCTTTGAACAGTAAATAATAAAGCAATAACATGCTTCCCTATTATCTACAACATGCTTTAAAAATAAATAATAAAAGCAGTAGCATGCTTTCCTATTATTTACTAGTGCGCACATAATAAATCACATCATACGAGAAATTAATTAAATAAACAAATAAAATTTCTCGTGGCCCCTTGATGCAATTACATGGGAAATAAAATTAAATCTATCTATTACAAGGCTTTAAATAAATACAGATCTTCAAACTGGGCTCCCACTCTTTAATTTGAAATCTGCAACTTTGTCTGGAATAAAAAATTTCAGGCCCAAAGGGTTGCAAAAAACATTAATTTTCAGAAAACCCTAGTTTTCAGCAGTTTGGGCTGCCTCCGGGCTGCCGGGCCCGCGCCCAGCCCGTATCAGAAACACTAGCAGCACACCTTAGCAGAAACTAGGGTTCCAGCCGCCACCTTCACCACCCAAAACCCTAGCCGCCGCCGCCATCTTCTACAGCCCAAGCGGCAGCCGCCGCTGACTGCTACAGCGCCGCCACGCCGCAGTTCCAGCCACGCAGCCGCCGGCATCGCACGCGAACACTGCCGCTCCGAGAACAATTATAGATGTTGCGGGTATAATTATTCAGAAATAGGAGCCCCGAGAACAAAGAACAAAGACATATATGGAATGGCGTAGAAATTAAAAGGGTACAGTGAGCCAATAGGCTAAAATGAAAATACTGGAAGGTTTGTTGAAAGAAATCGAAGTAAATTCCTTGATTTTGTGAGGAGGATCGTTGGTGAGATGTTTCTTCGTCTTCTCCTGGCCGCCGCTTATAAGGGGATATTTATAGAAGCGAGTCTCTCTTAGGGTTTCTGAGGTCTGTGCTTAGTGGTTAGGAGGTGTCCCCGGGATAATCGGGGTGGTTCGCCCGTTTGGTAGTTTGAGCCTTCCTTAAATACCGCATGTTTAGCCGTTATGAGCTCTCCCTTCTTCCAGGTCGATTGAGACTGCCATGGAGGGTCGATATTCATGTTTTGAACTTCTTTTCTGGTATTCGGACTACTTTTCGAACCAATCGAATTGTCCCTGGTCTTAGCGAGCTTCCTTTCTTCTCGGTCGGGTTATGGTTTGATCCGAGCTTTAGTTCGTATGGGCTGGTGTGATGCGGTCGTCCTGGGCCGGGTCTATCATCAGCTTCTTATCGAAATTCGTTGGGTCAGAAATCGGGCCTCATAGTGGGCCAGATCCAATCGGGCCCCAACAATAGCCCCTTTGGTTTGGCTGGTTATGTCTGTCATGACCTGTCGAGCCAAAAAATAGTGATCGAACTTACTTTGGCTTGACTCACATCCCGGGTTTTGGCCCTTCGGACTACCTCATGGGCGGTCCGGTTTTGTCTCTTGGGTGTTTGCGGACACCTCTCGGCTCGGAGGACCAATTCCTCTGTGGGGGTCCTCACCCGCGCAGCCCCGGGAGGCTGCTACGGGTGCCGTCACCGCGGGCCCGAATCCGCGGTGATAATTTGGGAAGTTTGGGTTCTGCCTCGTTTCTATTTTTGGCCACCTGGGGAGCCCCGACGAACTCAATGGATTCGTAGTTTGGGGTCTTTTCATAGGGTCACAGACGATATTCGTCGTACGCTTGAGCGCGAGGCCCTTGTTGTTTTACTCGGGGGCTTTCGAGCCCTTTTTGCTATTTTATTTATGTCGTTTAGCGTTCTGTCGAACTGCTTTATGCGACCTGCTTTTTGCGAGGTGCTTTCGAGTTTTGGGCGGCAAAGTTTGGTGGCAGTTGCGTGATTTCCGTGAAAACGAGGGTCAGTTTGGGGAATTTGAGAAGGCGTTGTGGTATAACCGTCGCTTGGGACGCGCGCTCTTTTCACTTTTACTAACGCAACTGTCACTTCCTCTCTTCGGACAATTTCAGGAGATCATTCCTATTCTCCGGCTGAGACGCGGCGCTCGGCAATTTCATCTGTGGGTCTTCACTCTCCCGCCTAGTCGAAGGTAATGCATTTTGTTAATACTCGCGTTCTGTTTACGTTGCACTGTTGAATCCACGTGGGGTTTGGCTGTCTGGGTTTTATGGATTCTTGGTGAAAGTAGGGCTGACCGGGACTCTTTCCTTCCCCCTTTTTTCGATTTAGGTTAACCTCTTTTTTCTCCAAGATCTATTTTGTTGTGTGAACGATGAGTTCATCGAGCTCTGATTCCCAGAACTGCGAGGGTTCTCAATCTGGGGGCGCGAATCTGATGCCGCCATTTACTCCGTCTCCGGTTAGGGTTCCGAACCCTCTTGATTTCGTAGGCCCAGACTGGAGCCTGGTGTTTCAAGGCCCGGAGTTGCCGGGGTCGAGCGGAGTAGAGAAATCGCCATCCGAGAGTTCTGGTTCCGATCCCCGCGACCACCATGCTCTATTGGAGGCTTTGCAAGGGTTAGATCAGTCCCGGGCTGGTGGCAAAGCGTCTGGTTTGGGTAGTCGCCCGACAATGGTAGACCATGAGGAGCCGGAGATTGCCGGCGATTATGTCCTTCCCTCCGACTGGAGGACTCACCGCGTCCTTGGGGCTGTGTCCACGGTCACCCGGGAGATGATGAAGGCTCTCGCCATCTCCGTCCCGTGTGATGGGGAGAAGTATTCGGTGCCCCGATCCTCCAATAGATGCTTCGACACGCCATCGCGGTTTGCAGCCTTCTATACGACGGCTATGGAGAATGGGGTGGGCCTTCCTGTAAACCCCTTTTTCAGCGAGGTGCTGGGATCCTACAACCTCTCCCCCTTCCAGCTGTCCCCCAATGGGTGGTGCCACCTCGTTGGGGTACTATTGGTGTGGCTCGACCTGAACTTGGGGCTTCCTACCGCCCGTGAGTGGCACCATATGTACCGGATAAATCAGAGCCCAGACAAACACTATTACTACTTCACGCGTTGGTTTCGCAGGAAGTCGACGGTGATAAATAAGACTCCGACCAACTCCCCGGGGTGGTGGACGATGTTTTTTTACTTAAAGCTGGATGAAGGGGCCCCCGATTTTCTTCATCAGGGGGAAATTCGATTAGTGGGTCGACGCTTTCTTGGTGAACTTCGTAGTTCGCACCGTGCCGGGTCTGACCTTTTGCTAGTTTTTTCAGGTCCTCTTGAACAAACCTCACACCCGAGGAGCAGGCTCGAGTAGATCGAGCCTACGACGTGTCAGAGAGCGACCGCCATTGGCTGATTGTTAGGAACGGCAGGTCGGTTACCGCTGAGGCCGTCTTTGACAACGAGCTTAGAGCCACCCCCTTACTGAAGAGATGACTCGCTCTCGTCACCCCCACGTGTCCGCTGAACAGGTCGCGGAGGCCCTTCGTGAGAAGAAGAGGGCGCGGGAGGAGGAGGAAGCCCGACGCCGTCCTCCAAATCCCCCCAAGCGCCCGACCCTGGAGTCTGGGCACCAAGTTCCTCCCCCACCTCCCCCGCCTCCCTTCCGATCTCCAGGGGAGATCGCGGCCGAGGATGTTCGCCCCTCGACCCATCATGATGCCTCGTAGGGGGTCGAGGATCGGGGGAGGCGCAGGGAGAAGGAGCCTGAACAATCTGGGCATCGAAGGCGACATCGCTCCTTAGAGTGCGAGATGCGCTGGGAGGACCTCGGCAAGTTCATTGTTGCATCTACCACACCTCCGGACCCGCTGGTGGACACCTTCTTGGTCCGGGCCCGCCAACTCTTGCTGGGTCAGTTGTCGGTTGCCCAGACGGGGACCGCCCTAGCACGCCTGGAGCGTTATCAGCTCCGCCAGCTGCAGGTACGATTCTGGATTCTATATTGTTCGTTTGTTGTGCGATTTCTGATTTGTTAAGACATCGCATGCCCAGATGGAGCTTGAATCCATCCAGCGCGAACTCAATATTTTTACGAGAAGTGCGCTGGAGAAATCTACCAGCTTTGCAAGGAGTCAGACTCCTCGAAGAAGTATGTGGATACTCTGAATGAAAAACTAAGCGCTGCGGAGGAAAGGGCCGAAGCCGCTGTGAAGGAGGCGGAACTGTGCGGGCAGAGCTCAATGACCAGCGAAAGAGGGCTGCAGAGGCCCGGGCTGATTGTGACAAGGTGCTTGCTGATTTAAAGACGAGGAACGATCAGCTTGCCTTACTGGATTCTCGGCTCAAGGTTCAACGGGAGAGCTATTCGGTCGAGGTCCAGAGATACGAGGAGAGGATTGCCTCGCTGCAGTCCGGCGAGGGTCTTGATTATGGGGCGCTCATCACTTCCCCACATTTCGCTGAAACGTACGAGGTACTTCTCGTACTTGGTTCTTTCTCTCATATCTGCGACTCGTCCTGGTCTAACCTCTTTGCAGATGCTCTCCGAACAGGTGGAAAGCGAGGTCCGGGGGAGGATAGGGGCAAAGTACCCAGACCTCGATTTGAGCTTCCTCGACGAGCTGGAGCTTGAGAAGGAAGAGGAGAAGATCGAGGAGCAGGAGGAGGGGCTGGACCAAGTCAACCAGCAGGAGTCGCAGCAAGACTTGAGCCGCTCTGACCGAACTCCAGTGCTGGATAATCCTGTCCTCGGCCCGGGGCCCAATCCGAATGTTACTCCTGATCCTGATGCCGCCGTCTGATTGCTGTTTTTGAACTCTATTTTCTTTTGTTTTCCTCGAACCTTGAATGTTTTGATTTTGAATTGACTGCACATTTATGTTTCATTTCGCATATAATTGGAATTTGATCACCATTCTTGAAGTTTGGATGATGCTCTTGTTAACTTACTGCGAAAATAATCGTGACAAGAGCGTCACCCCTCCGATGCTTAAGTTAGTATCATGTTTTTGAAAGTTAAATCTTAATTTAAAAGAAATAGGACAAGTTAGAAAACGTTATCTGTGGCAAGCTCGGGTTGATCTTTGCGTTTCTGAGCCTCTATAATGGGCCGTAGAATCCTGGAGGACAGTCGTGAGAGTTTGGGCGATGCCTCGACGCTCAAGTTAGTAGACGTTCGAAAGATCAATGCGAATTAAAATCATAAGGTAAAGAATTTTTAGAAAGATGAGCGTATCTGAGAGATCGAGTTCATTGATCTTATGCCTTTAAAAGTAATACTTCTTTAGGTGCTTGACGTTCCAGCTGTTTCCAATCTCTCTTCCGTCGTGAGCTTCTAGGTGGTAGGCGCCTCGACCTACAACTCTGGTGACCTTGTAGGGTCCTTCCCACATTGGTGCGAGCTTCCCTTGGCTTTTGTCTTTTGTGTTCTGGAACACCCTACTGAGCACCCAGTCTCCTTCCATGAAGGTGCGCAAGTGAACTTTCTTATTGAAGAACCTTTCGACCTGCTTCCTCCTTTGGGCCATGTTTAGTAGTGCTTGGTCTCTTTGCTCATCAATAGTTTCCAAGTTCTTCATTAGTTTCTCATTGTTTTCGATTTCTTGGCAAATATCCACGCGCAGACTTCCAGCTCGAACCTCTGCAGGGATGACAGCTGACCGTCGTGTGAAGTGACACACAATTCTCACGTCAAATTATCAATCCGAGATCTTTTCTATTCGCTCTCGTGGAAACTATTTACTCGTAAGAAGATGCATCAATAGCTAGGCAATACAATAGTCATTGGTTTTCTTTATCTATCTAGCTATGAATTGCAATCTAAACTACAAATTGCATACAATCAAACATTCAACAATTTGTTAAATTCACCAATCAATTACTTCTATCAAATGTTTGGGTAGATTAGAGTAACAAGTCCAACAATCTTAGAATGAAGTGAGTGTTTATAAACTTCAATTGAGCCAAATTAAACCGAGCTATGTTGTAAACAATTTTAATCTCTATGAAGTTGAGCAACCGACACTATCCTAGTCAATCCCCTTTGTACCGGTGATTTGTCCGTTGATGAAATTAGAAATCTCAAACAGCTATGTTATCGATCCCTAACTCACTCCCAACCGACCGTCGATTATTGCCCTATAATCCTAGCTCCGCACATGGATTGGAACTAAAACTATATGATTATGCACTTATCACGATGTTTCCGTCCGCGTATTGGCTGCAACGGTCACATCAACTACCTATAGATTGGCTATTACCTACATCTAATAGGTATGAACAAGCTCAAGTGCAAATCAAGACTTCATAGAAAAGTAAACAAGCATAGAAGGTTCAATCCATCTCAATATCCATATTACAACACTCACTTAGGAATTTAGCTCCTCATACCTTGAATTAGAAGCAATACAAGTTGAAAGATAAGAATTGACATTACAAAGCTTCAAGGTCAAAATTGATCTTCTATGATTGCCTTCGTTGAATCCAATCCACCTAATCTCCCTCTTCAAATGTCACCAAGTTGATGGAATGATCCTTGGTTCTCCTTGACTCAAGTGGGGAAAGAAGTGTTGAGATGAATCTAGATGGAAGTTAGTGACGGTTATTCTTCAATTTGGCAAAAGTCCTTCATTTAATTTATTTTCCCCCTTTTATAGACGAGCTAGCAGGGCCTCGGATCGCCCGAGCTATATTTGGCTCGCCCGAGCCTCCAGAAAATCCGTGGGAAATGGAGAAAACCCGGCCTGGCTCGGCCGAGCCTGCCTCGCTCGACCGAGCGAGGTCTCAGTTTCATGGCTCGGCCGAGCCTGCTCTCTGTTGGGCAGCTCGGCCGATCCTGCACCCTGCTCGACCGGGCAACACCTCCAAGCTCCCGAAACTCCTCCTTAAGCTCCGCTCGGGCGAACATAGCCTCCTCGGACTTCATACTTGTACGATTTTCCTCCAGAACTTCCCAAAATACGCTATATTATGCTCAAAACGCATCCTACAACATTTCAAACATGGAAACACGAAAACAAGACAAAAGAACAACGAAAGCATATGATATGAGGGTAAAATGGCCACAAACATGCACACTCACACATCGAAAAATAGGTCATTTTACACACATATCATAATCCCCCAAACTTGAACCTTTGATTGTCCTCAATCAAAACAAAGTAAAGCAATCAATAAACCTCATCAAACAACCTCATAGCTCATCATAGTCATCTTGGCATGCTCTTATCGAACAAGATTATCACCTAACTTTGTGAGACAGTTAATGCTAACGACTCAAACCACTCATCAACATTGGATAAAGAAATGAAAGCACTCCCTTACGTGTTTAGGGATTGATGAATTCACTCATTCACAAGATATCAAGCACAATTTCCATAGGCTTGAAACAATTCTCACCACTATACTACAATGAGTTGGCTCCTAAAATAAAAAAGGTCTTTATTTTTGGTTATAACGTGGCTTACTGAAAGGTAGGTGGTTTTGGGCTAAAGTGACGAACTTCTCCATATCCCAAAACCCCCAAACTTATTCTCTTCAATCTACTTCTAACCTTGAGGCTTTTCCAATCACAATTCTCAAATATATTTTTTTTTCTTTTCTTTCTTTTTCTCAATTTTTCTAGCACCAACATTTTTCTTTCTTTTCATGGTGCTTTTCTTTTTCTTTTCTCTTTTCTTTCTTCTTTTTTTTTTCTAAGTACCCAAATTTTTGTTGGTACCAATTTTTCTAGGATTCAAATCAATCCTACAATCGTACTTTCATTGCTTCAATAATTACAACTCAAGATACCAATTGATTCCCATCCCAACTCTCATCTCTGTATTCACCCTCATACGCTCATTCCCCCCAAATTTTGTCCTAATAGTTTCGAAGAAAATTCTCCATTTAAGAACAATCACGGGAAACAAGGGTATGAACGGTAAAATTATGATATCAACAACCTTATACTTCCAAAGTGAAAGGAGGAACTAAGAATCGATGGCCTAAGATCATTTTTTAGTTACCAAACTCATGCCCAATAGATAGAGAATATATTCAAGTTCTAGATTTTGTGCTCTCAAACTTGCCACTCACAATAAAATAGAATATGACAATATCACGGCTCAAATACTCACAGCTTTTGTCAAGTCCTAAACATTAACCTCGCACAAGACTCGGCAATTCAAAAGTTCAATTTAAGCATACCTTAACAACTAGATTATACCCTATCATTGGTTAAAGCAAATTTAGCCTTACAAAGTAAATCATGATTCCAATCTCCAATTCTCATTTGGGTTCATCACGCACACACGACAAGCACACAACAACCTAACTAACATTCTACATGCCAACACAATTCAATTTGAAACTAAATGGTAAGATGAACGATAGAAAGCGTTACCCATTGGTAGACACGATCACCACTCTCCATTCCTTATTTGCACCTACTAACAACAATACAACACCACCAAACAATTTGAGCATAATAAAATCAAATAAGTTCTCATATCCACCATCCTACCACAAACCAATCTTTCACAAAATTAACTCATTAATCCACTAGCACCACCATTCATTCCATACCATTATACATCCACATACCAAAAACCAAACAGAAAGAATTAAACACATGCAAGCTCGCCATGATTCATCAAAACATTCCATAAAAATGAAAGCCAATCAATTTCAACATCCAAAATCCACAATCCAACAAGAATAGATCAATATCATATTACAACCATATCGAATGATCAATATTATTCAAATTCAACTAAACTAAACTAAACTAAAGATAGAGATAGAGAAGTGAACCAGAAGAGGGCACCGGGATACCGACCACTCCCCCCAAACTTAGTCAAGTGAGACTAAGTTTGTAAAAAGGTACACGGTGCGCTCTCACTCTCCCTGATCTGCTGGTGGCTGACGAGGACGGTGAGAATACGGAACTGGCACTCGGCGATGGAGCTCACGAACATCCCCCTGCAGGATCTCCACATTCTGGTCAATACCATCGAACCTCGATGCAATGGTGGCTAGATCCACCATGTAACCCTCCCGCAAAGTGGCAAAATCATCATGTAAAGAATTCAACCTCATATCCAAACCCTGCAGAGAAGAAGACAAAGAATCAACTGTATCAGTAGTCCTAGTGAGCATCGTCATCATCTGATGCTGCCATTCAGTGGCCGAAGACTGCCTGGGCTGTGGGGGAGCTCGGGTGCTTGGACCGGCCTCCTGCAATTGCCATCGTTCTCCCTCAGAAAGATGCCGGAGACTCGTGAAACATCCATCAGGAGATAAAACTCCGACCACATCCTTGTGCTCCTCGGTATCCAACAACCAGTTGGATCTATCAGACAGATCCGACACTGTTGTCCACTCCGGTCGGGGCATCTTCATAGCCAAATTCCCAAATTTATAATAGATCAAACCCCTATGCCTGGGAACCACAAATCGTCCGGCTAACCAGGAATTTGAATCCAAGAATAAAGCTGGAGCAGAAGCACCTGACAGGTCTACACCAATATCCTCAAAGATAGGGGTTAACATTCCACAGCTAAAGGTGCGAGTTGTCGTACTCGGAACCCTACTCCAAGCATCCATAAGCATAGCCCCCAAAGAAAATTGAATACCATTCATCAAAGCATACATCATAGACAATTCCGGCGTAATCACATTACTAGGCTCATACCTCCCAGAGACAGAACCACCAACAAATTTATGAATGTACCTAATCACTGGATTCCTAATTGCAGTAGCACGACAATTCTTAATATTGAAATGATCTCCCGATGGAATACCAGAAATTTCTTCCCAAAAATCACCTAATCTTATATTCTCATGTACAAAAACAGACTCAGGATCACATCCAAAAATCTCATCAATTTTAGCACGTTGATAGAAATACTCTTTACCTTGGATTTTGAACTTCATAGACAATGGAATTCCCCCTGCACCTTTCATGACAGTGATTGACGCCAAGAACTCTCTTGACAGATCCATGTATCCGGGCCAATTCGCCTTGAGCAACTTCTTCCACCCAATTCCTTTGAGTAGACTCCAAACATCCTCTTTTAATTTCAGAGCATTCAATGTCTCCCGGCACAAATACTTTGTGCCAACAACTTGTCGCTTCACCAATTTCTTGTATTTAGCAAACTCCTCATCGTCAAATCCTTTTGGGCGTCCACTTGAAGAAGAACCCTCACCCCTTGCTCGTTTGCAAGCCATAATAGAAATTGAAGGGTGAGATAAGAATAATTCAATGCACCAAAGTATGGGAGAAAATTTTAGAAGAGAAATTTCGACCGAGATGCAAATGGGTCGAGCAATTGCTCGACCAATCTTTTAAATTTGCGCGAGGCTCGGCCGAGTGCCAGATGGCTCGGCTGAGCGAGGTGTCTATCCGCGCGGGGCTGCTGGCATGCATGGGCTCGATCGAGCCTGCCTTGCTCGACCGAGCGAGGCCCCTGTCCGAAGCCTACGACCCAGCTCGATCGAGCCTGCACTATTCGGCCGAGCTACCCCTGCTTTCACCAATTTTTTCGCCCTATTTCCAACATCTTCTCGATCATGTAGCCTTCCATCCTTTCCAAACCTTCAAACACACACTCTTCACACGAAATCGTAGCAACATAACAATTAAGAATCCTTCAAAACAACAAACATATTATTCCAACAAAAATCATAAACCTAACAATTATTCAACTACGCAAAAGAACAATTTTAAAAGATTGGGTTGCCTCCCAATAAGCGCTTGTTTAACGTCGGAAGCTCGAGGATCATACCTCATCTCAATCATGATCGAATGGTGCGGAATCGGAACTCATACCTTGGCATATCTCAACACAATCTTCGGGGAAACGAAGCTTCCTTCTAGCACTCCTTGGTGGATCCATATCCACACGAGCTTTCTTGAGTCGAACTTGATAAAAAATTTCATCATCCCCCAGATTCTTGCATACTTCTTCTTCCTTATTCATACTCTTTAAGTTTAGTTACAACACATCCTTCATTCTCTTTTTGTTAACACCCTTCTCAAATTCACCAACATCGATGTTCTTTGGAGGTAATGAAAACACCAATTCCTTGCCACAACAACGGAACATGAGTTCACCGTGCTTCATATCAAAAAGAGCATCGACCGTGTGCAAGAATGGTCTTCCAAGAATAAGTTGAATCCTCCCTTTGTTCTTCATGTCTACAACAAAGAAATCCCCTGGGAAGGTAAACGTCAATACCTCGACATGGACATCTTCAACTACCCCTTTTAGGCAAAATAAAGCATGATTAGCCAATTGAAGCATTTGACTTGTTGGTTTCAAGTTTCCAACCTCCAACTCCTTAAACAAATCCCATGACATAATGTTGACACTTGCACCGGAATCACACAAGGCCTTCTCAATATGTTTCTCTCCAATCTTGCATCCAACTACAAAACCTCCGGGATCTTCTTTCTTACAAGCAATGTTCGTCTCTTCAAACTCACTCATACCATCTTCAACTACTTCTTCTTTACCAACAAGTTTGTCAAGCATAGGTACTAATTCTATTTCTTCCGGTAGAGGCATCTCAATGTCTCCCTTCTTGACGTACTAAAAAAACTTAACCTCACTAATGCTCACATCCTCATTTGCTTCCACTTGCTTAACTTCAACTAACTTCCCTTCATCAACTTCTTCTTCCAACTCTCCTTTTACCTCGACCATTTCCAATTTAGGAGTCATTACTTCCAAATTTTCCTCCATTCTATTTTCTCCTTCTACCATATTACAACCCTTCTTTTGCACCGTTTCCGTATCACTTGGAAACTTCCCAGCTTGGTGCTTCCCACTTACTTGTTTTGCAATCGAGGAAATTTGAAGTTGGATTTCGGCAAACATGCCATCATACTTTTCAAATCTCTTGTCCAATTCCTCATTAGGATTTCTTCTTTGTTCTTGATTTGCATACCTACTATTTCCCCCAGCATATCCTTGGCTACTACCTCCCCCCTTCAATTTGCAATGGAGGATTAAGAGTGTTGTTTGGATTAGCATAGGAAAAATTCGGGTGAAAACGGTTGGACGGATGATAGTACATGTTCCCCTGTGGATTGTATTGGGGACGAGCGTTGAACCCCATTCTTTGATTCACAAAATTCAAACTCTCCGGATGAGACTCTTCATGCCGAACTACCATCATATCCTCATTTCTATTTCCCGATGTAGATAACGCATCAAGCTTCTTTTGCATGAGCGCAATTTGCTCTTTGAATTCTTCACTTTCCTTAGCCTCATTTACCGACTTAACCGATCGATAGTCCTTGCGTTCCTTAGGCCAATAGAAACTATTCTCAGCCATTTTCTCAATTGTCCTCCAAGCTTCTTCCTCTTCAAGGTCAAGAAATGCTACTCCCGATGAAGCATCTAACATCACTTTCGTTTCATAGTTTAATCCCCCGTAGAATTGGCAAATCTGTTGACTCCGAGAAAGTCCATGTCTTTGGCATTTTCGTAGAAGCTCTCGGAACCTATCCCATGCCTCGTATAGAGGTTCATCGTATCTTTTCCCAAACGATGTGATATCAGCCCTTCTCTTCAAAGTCAAACTTGGTGGAAAAAACTTGAATAGAAACTTCTCTCTCAACTCTTCCCAAGTGAAAATATTTGATTTGTCCAAACCTTCGAATCAATTCCTAGCACCATCTCTCAAAGAGAATGAGAATAACCGCAGCCGTATTTGATCTTGAGGCACTTGGTTGATCTTTATAGTATCCGTAATCTCCCAAAATTGAGAAATATGAACATTTGGATCCTCGGTTAAGTGCCCCCAAATTGGTTGTTTTGTATCATTTGGACCAACTGTGGCTTTATCTCAAATTGCGTAGCATTTACTCCTAACCAAAAACCTCCTGTTAACGGTTCACCTTGAGGTCAAAAAAGATTTTGTAATGGTCTCCTCGGACCATTCCTCTCATTGATAATGGTTTTCATCAACTCGAGTTGCCTTTCCAACTCTTCTATCCTAACCGTGTCTTCCCCATGATTAGCCATCTCAAAATCAATTTGAATATGTGCTCTTCTTTCTTGTAGTTTCCTTGCCTCAAGCTCTCTATCCTTTGATCGAGTGATCATAAACCACCTAGGAAAAATCCACAAAACCAATTACAAGTAAATAATCCAACAAAAATAAACAAACACAAATAACAACAAAACAATGTTAGTAAGAATATTCACACAAGCATTTCCTCAAACACCTAGCATACCACACTTCAACTTTCAATAATACCAAAAGACCTACTAAAAGATTCCTCGGCAACAGCGCCAAAAATGTGACCGTCGTGTGAAGTGACACACAATTCTCACGTCAAATTATCAATCCGAGATCTTTTCTATTCGCTCTCGTGGAAACTATTTACTCGTAAGAAGATGCATCAATAGCTAGGCAATACAATAGTCGTTAGTTTTCTTTATCTATCAAGCTATGAATTGCAATCTAAACTACAAATTGCATACAATCAAACATTCAACAATTTGTTAAATTCACCAATCAATTACTTCTATCAAATGTTTGGGTAGATTAGAGTAACAAGTCCAACAATCTTAGAATGAAGTGAGTGTTTATAAACTTCAATTGAGCCAAATTAAACAGAGCTATGTTGTAAACAATTTTAATCTCTATGAAGTTGAGCAACCGACACTATCCTAGTCAATCCCCTTTGTACCGGTGAATTGTCCGTTGATGAAATTAGAAATCTCAAACAACTACGTTATCGATCCCTAACTCAGTCCCAACCGACCATCGATTATTGCCCTATAATCCTAGCTCCGCACATGGATTGGAACTAAAACTATATGATTATGCACTTATCACGACATTTCCCTCCGCGTATTGGCTGCAACGGTCACATCAACTACCTATAGATTGGCTATTACCTACATCTAATAGGTATGAACAAGCTCATGTGCAAATCAAGACTTCATAGAAAAGTAAACAAGCATAGAAGGTTCAATCCATCTCAAAATCCATATTACAACACTCACTTAGGAATTTAGCTCCTCATACCTTGAATTAGAAGCAATACAAGTTGAAAGATAAGAATTGACATTACAAAGCTTCAAGGTCAAAATTGATCTTCTATGATTGCCTTCGTTGAATCCAATCCACCTAATCTCCCTCTTCAAATATCACCAAGTTGATGGAATGATCCTTGGTTCTCCTTGACTCAAGTGGGGAAAGAAGTGTTGAGATGAATCTAGATGGAAGTTAGTGACGATTATTCTTCAATTTGGCAAAAGTCCATCATTTAATTTATTTTCTCCCTTTTATAGACGAGCTAGCAGGGCCTCGGATCGCCCGAGCTATATTTGGCTCGCCCGAGCCTCCAAAAAATCCATGGGAAATGGAGAAAACCCGGCCTGGCTCGGCCGAGTCTGCCTCGCTCGACCGAGGGAGGTCTCAGTTTCATGGCTCGGCCGAGCCTGCACCATGATCGGTCGAGCCTGCTCTCTGTTGGGCAGCTCGGCCGAGCCTGCACCCTGCTCGACCGGGCAACACCTCCAAGCTCCCGAAACTCCTCCTTAAGCTCCGCTCGGGCGAACATAGCCTCCTCGGACTTCATACTTGGACGATTTTCCTCCAGAACTTCCCAAAATACGCTATATTATGCTCAAAATGCATCCTACAACATTTCAAACATGGAAACACGAAAACAAGACAAAAGAACAACGAAAGCATATGATATGAGGGTAAAATGGCCACAAACATGCACGCTCACACATCGAAAAATAGGTCATTTTACACACATATCAACAGCCACTTCGCCGTATGCTAGGGCGAACGGCGAACTTCCTGTCGAGGTTCTGGGAGTGGTTCGATATGACCATAGGACTCCCGGGTGTTCCTCTACCCACTTTGACTTGTGAGTTTTGAGTCTTTTTTTCATCGTGGCCATGATTGTCTTGTTTGTCGACTCGGCCTGCCCGTTCGCCTCCGGGTACCTCTGTGTGGAAAACACCAACTTGATGTTGTATTGGTCACAAGACTCTTATACTTTTCGTCCTGTGAACTGAGTTCCGTTGTCTGTTCTGATCTCTTTTGGTATCCCGAATCTGCATAGAATGTGGGTCCACAGAAATTTGATTACTTCTTGCTCTCTTACGTTGGCGAAAGCCTCCGCTTTGACCCACTTTGTGAAGTAGTCGGTTGCTACCAGTATATACTCTCTCTGTCCGACTCCTTTCGGAAGCTTTCCTACTATGTCCACCCCCAAGCCATGAAGGGCCAGGCCGCGATCGTGGCGTGGAGTGGTTCTGCATGGCTTTGATTAGTCACTTTGAATTTCTGGCACATTTCACAGCTGCGCACGTAATTTTTTGCATCTTTTCGTAGTGTTAGCCAGTAGAATCCCGTTGATATAACTATGTGCGCCAATGATCAAGCCCCTTGGTGGCTTCCGCAGTCACCTTCATGTATTTCCATGAGGACGACTTGCCCCGCGGTAGGGTCGAGGCATTTGAGCAATGGTCCTTCAACAGACCACCGATATAAGTTTTTATTGTAGATTGTATATTTGGCTGCTGCTCTAGTGAGGCGCACGGCTTCGGTTCGGTTCTCGGGCAGAATGCCGTCAGCGAGATACTTCCGTATTGGTTCGATCCATGAGTTGCCGAGAGCTATGTCCATGACTTCTGTGGCCCTGTGCGTGGCTGGTTCTTCGGCCCAACTTATGACGATTGGCTTGCTTTGCTTACTTACTTTAGTAGAGGCTAGGTTTGCTAGCGCATCGGCCTCTGCATTCTCTTCTCGTGCAATGTGTTTTATTTCGCACTCGTCGAATTCTTTCCGTACTTCTCGTGCTAGGGTGCAATATTTTTGGAGTCGCGGTTCTTTGACCTGGAAATGGTCCTCCATTTGCATTATGACTAATTGTGAATCTCTGTGCACTTGTAGGCAGCGAGCCCCTAGTTCCCTTGCGAGCTGCATTCCTCGAACTAGTGCTTCGTACTCTGCCTCGTTGTTTGTTGCCTCGAAGTTCAAGCGGATAGCCCTTTCAATTAATTCCCCCCATGGACTCTCTAGTCTGATGCTGGCTCCATTGTCATGCATATTACTTGATCCGTCTACTTGGAGAATCCACGGCTCTTTAGCCGCTTCGTCGACTTCTAAGCTTGTGACCTCCTTTTCCGCATCTAACTGGAGCCCTGTCGTGAACTCAGCTACGAAATCCGCCAATACCTGTGACTTGATTGTGGTGCGTGGTTCGAATTCGAGGCCATAGCCTCCGATTTCTACTGCCCATTTCAATAACCGACCAGACAAGCATGGCTTTGAAAAGACAGTTCGCAATGGATAGGAAGTCACCACCTTGATGGGATGTGACTCGAAGTAAGGTCGCAGCTTCCTCGATGCTGTTACTAGTGCTAGTGCTAGTTTCTCCAGTGCCGTGTATCTTATCTCGGTGGCGAGCATTGGCTTGCTCGCATAGTGCACGGGATGTTGCTTCCCGGCTACTTCTTTGACTAGTGCTGCTCCAAGTGCGTGCTCGGATACCGACAGGTAGAGTAGCAGGGTTTTCGCTTTCGCGGGTTTAGATAGGAGCGGCGGACTGGTTAGATAATCTTTTAAGCGCTCGAGTGCTCTTGCGCATTCGTCTGTCCACTCAATTTTTTTCCCTTTCCGAAGCACTTGAAAGAATTCGTGTGTTCGGTCGGAATATCTTGAAATGAAGCGGCTGAGGGCTGCTAATCTGCCCGTAAGCTTTTGGACTTCTTTCGGACTCCGCGGATGTGCGATCCCCTTTACAACCCTTATTTGCTAGGGATCAGCCTCGATTCCTCCGTGAGTCACTATGTGGCCTAGGAATTTTCCGGAGGCCACTCCGAAGGTGCACTTTGCTGGGTTTAACTTCATCCGATACTTATTGATCACTTCGAAAGCCTGTCGTTGATGATGTACGTGATCTTTGGCTTCCTTTGATTTTACCAACATATCATCGATGTATACTTCCATTGTCTTCCCTATAAGTGGTTCGAACATCTTGTTCGCGAGCCTCTGATATGTTGACCCCGCATTTTTAAGCCCGAACGGCATCACCTTATAGCAGTAGATTCCTTTATTTGTCATGAAGGCGGTCTTTTCTTGGTCTTCGGGGTGCATTAGGATTTGGTTGTACCCCGAAAATGCGTCCATGAAACTTAGCAGCTCGTGTCCTGCGGTTGCATCAACGATGCAGTCGATATGCGGGAGCGGGTACGGATCTTTAGGGCAAGCTTTGTTGAGGTCTGTGTAATCCACACAAACTCTATTCTTTCTGTTCTTCTTCTTTACTACCATGACGTTAGCGAGCCACGTCGGATACTTCACTTCCCTTACGGATCCAATGTCCAGCAACTTTTGTATTTCTTCATTAACTGCGTCGTTTTTTTTGGCTGGGAATTTCCTTCTTCTTTGTTGTACGGGTCTATGATTAGGATCAACCTATAATTGATGTGTCATTATCTACGGATCGATTCCTACCATATCCTTGTGGGACCATGCGAAAGTGGTTTTCTCCGAGCTGAGAAACTCGATTAACTGTGCTCGAACTTCTGGGTCCAATCCGGCGCCGATGTTTGTCTTCTTCTCTGGATCGGTCGGGTCAAGTCCGACTTCCTCAGTCTCTTCGGATTCTCCCGCCGGCCTTGAAGCTCGCTTCTTGCAAAGTGCTGTTGAACGCATACGGCCTTGAAGCTCGCATAGTAGCACTCCTTGGCGGCTTCTGTTCGCCCCGGATCGTACAAACTCCCCCAGGGGTCGGGAATTTGACCATCTGATAGAACGTCGAGGGCACCGCCTTCAACTGGTGCAGCCAGGGTCGCCCCAATAGGGCGTTGTAGGCGCTGGGGGCATCAACGACCATGAAGGACACGTCATGATGTGCTCCTCCGTAGTACGTTGGTAGTGTTACAGTTCCGATCGTCATTTGGACGCCACCGTTGAACCCGATTAGCGGGGTCTGTGATCGGACTATCTTCCCTTCAGGGATCTTCATCTCCTTCAACGCGTGCATGAATAATATGTTTGCCGAGCTCCCATTATCATCCAAGATCCTCTTTACTAGGCAGTTTGAGATTAGCAGAGAGATTACTAGGGCATCATCGTGAGGATGGCTCAGCCCCGGTGCTTCCTCGCTGGTGAACTCGATCGGATGATGATCCGGGTTTCTACGCAGAGCTGCAGCTTCCTCTCGGGTTAATCGCCTGGCTCTCTTTGCGGCGGATCTTGTGATGCCATTGATCTCTGACCCTCCAGTGATGCAATTGATAGTGCGGACTGATTGCGGGAACCTGGGCGTGTCCGTCTTGGATGGTCCTGATTCATCGACTCGCTTCTCCCGAGTCCATGTCCTTTTCCCACGATCCGACAAGTATTCAGATAGGAGCCCTTTCTTCAATAGCTAGACCACTTCTAGGCGTAGGGCTCGGCAATCTGCGGTGGTATGACCGTGATCATTGTGGAATTCGCAGAACTTCTGAGCATCCTCCGGCATCCTCACCTTCTCCGGCATCCTCCGGAGCACGTTCTGGACGAGATCCGCCAGCTCGATTAATAGTGTGTACTTTGGGATGTACGAACCGAGGTTGTTAATTTGCGGCGGCTTGTGGTAAGAATGCGACCTTGGGGGACGCCTGTCCCTCTGCTCGCGTCGACCCTCATCGCGTACGCTGGGTCTCCCGCTGCTGTGGCGCGCTCGTCGGTAGGGTTCATCTTCCTCCCATTTGATGAGTGCCCAGGCTCTGTTCAAGGCGTCGTCCATCGTCTGGCAGGGATAGATACATAGCTCGCGATACAAGTCCGAATCCACGTCGAGACCTTTAGTGAATGCTCGTACAGTGGTGTTATTAGGAAAGTTCGGCACCGCCACCATTTCCTTGTTGAAGCGTGACAGGTACGCCCACAGGGGCTCGCCCGATTTCTGGATCACTGCGTAGAGGTCGTCTGGGTGTTTGTCGAGGCGCCTGCTACTCAAGTATTGCCGAAGGAACAACTGATGCAGCTCTGCAAACGTCGAGATCGAGCTTCGGGGCAGGTTGATAAACCATTAGAGAGCGGGCCCCGTGAGGCTCGAACCAAAACTCTTGCACATGCAAGCTTCCATATGGGCACCCAGAATTGCTAGCGCCAACATCTTCTGTCGATAAACGGCAATGTGGTTCTCTGGATCCGAAGTCCCATCGTAGAGGACGAAGCTCGGTGGGGAGAATCTGGGCGGTAGCTCTGCCCCTGCGATCTCCGGAGCGAATGGGGATTCCGCATAGCTCTCGAGCGGTATGGTCTTTTCTGGCGGGGGTAGTCCGGGCACCTTGGCGAGTAATGACTCGAAGTATCTGAGCCTCTACTCGAACCTTTGTTCGATCTGCTGGATTGCTCGGACCTCTGGTTGGTTTAATTGGCTAACCGGATCCGCGCGGACGGGAGGATTTCCTGGAGTTCTCCGATCGTCAGTCTTCTCGATTCGATCAAAATCGTCCTCCAGATTCCTCGCAATGCCTCGGATATCCCTCCCTGAGCTCCTGGGCTCTTCAACAATGGGATGTGCGTTGCTTGCCTGTAGCTGTAGTCTCCGATTCTTCCTTTCGAGGAGTTCATACTTTCTCGACATATCTTCCATTCTGGCCCCCATCGTCTCGATCATCTCCCTCGCGCCCTGTACTTGCGTTACCAGTCTCGCAACATGGGGGTCTCCTAGGACGTTCGGCGGCGGCGGCGGAAAAGTCAGTTCTCCAAGAGGAGTGGCGTTAAAGGCTCTCATCAAATCAATCATTGATCCCCCCGTGTTCGGTGGACGAGGGTTTCCTCTGTTGGTCGTAACAGTTCGGCCTCGTCCGGCTCCTGCCGGAGTTCCTCGTACCGCTTCGGGGTTGGCTCCCTTGGCGCGGCTTTCCATCGGAGCATCTTTCTAGTCGTCGACCTCGATAGCGTGCATTTTCCCTGGATCGTCGGCCATTCCTTCAAAGAAAGGACAGAATTTGTTCTCGAGGCCCCACGGTGGGCGCCAAATTGTTGCGGGTACAATTATTCAGAAATAGGAGCCCCGAGAACCAAGAACAAAGACATATATGGAATGGCGTAGAAATTAAAAGGGTACAGTGAGCCAATAGGCTAAAATGAAAATACTGGAAGGTTCGTTGAAAGAAATCGAAGTAAGTTCCTTGATTTTGTAAGGATGATCGTTGCTGAGCTGTTTCTTCGTCATCTCCTGGCCGCCGCTTATAAGGGGATATTTATAGAAGCGAGTCTCTCTTAGGGTTTCCGAGGTCTGCGCTTAGTGGTTAGGAGGTGTCTCCGGGATAATCGGGATGGTTCGCCCGTCTGGTAGTTTGAGCCTTCTTTAAATACCGCATGTTTAGCCGTTATGAGCTCTCATTTCTTCCAGGTCGATTGAGACTGCCATGGAGGGTCGATATTCATGTTTCGAACTTCTTTTCTGGTATTCGGACTACTTTTCGAACCAATCGAACTGTCTCTGGTCTTAGCGAGCTTCCTTTCTTCTCAGTCGGGTTATGGTTCGATCCGAGCTTTAGCTCGTATGGGCTGGTGTGACGCGGTCGTCCTGGGCCGGGTCTATCATCAACTTCTTATCGAAATTCGTTGGGTCAGAAACTGGGCCTCTTAGTGGGCCGGATCCAATCGGGCCCCAACAATAGAGAAGCCAAAAACATCGAAACTAGGTACTGAGCTAAAATAATAAAAGTAACCAAAACAGGCCAAATTTCCTTCCTGGGCTTCTGTGTCGATCGACATATAGTGTGTCGATAGACACACATGCAAGTCGAAATCCTGGAAAGAACGCAATGTCAATCACCTCCCTTCATCTTTCGTGTTGATCGACACGCACCGTGTCGATCAACATGCATGCAAGTGTGTCGAGCCTCTTCCTGCTGCTTTCCTCGATCGACATCTGACTTTTGTGTCGATCAACATGAACCATGTCGATCGACACAGAGGTAATACTTCAGGTTTTTGGCACATCTTCCAGCTTAGGTGACTTTCCGTGTGTCAATCGAAGCAGCAACTCTATTCTTCACGGCTCTTTTCATCATTTGAACTCTTTTAGCCTAAAATACCTGCAAAACTCTCCATCAAGAGCATAGCATCCTCTAAAGTAGACTCATGCACATAAATTACTAAAAAGCTAAACTAATTAAACTAAAACAATGGATAAAAACATGGATAAGTTAGTACGAATATGAGCTTATCAGTAAGCTTTAAAAAGATATTAAGAGTGCAAAAGGTTCATTCTTGATGTTTAAGGATTGGTCACCTTTGCTCATCTCTTTAATATGGTATTCATAGATTTCATTTGAATTCTAGTCGTTGAGAGATGAATGAAGTGACCCGTACTTTTATAGATATATGTTGTATGAAGTTGTACGATTCCGTAGCTTCATCATTCTTTTCAGCACGACAATATTCCATCATTCTCTTTCAACTAAGGGATAATACCAGTTTGTCAGCTTTCCAAACTTAATATTCCATCTAAGGAAGAATACATTTGAATAAGCTCTTAGCTCGTTATTTCTTACTCTTTTTTCTGGTCTCAGTTATCCTCTAGATAACTTGATGTACTCGTCCTTGTGTGAGCTGACGTTTGGAAGTATCAGTTGAACGACTTAAGCGTAAGCTGAACTTGTACTTAGTTCTCAGCTAGTCAGTTTCTCTATGAATTGCCAACTCTTCCTCACAACTTGATAACTCTCTCTTCTGACCATAAGTTATCGTTCTCCTCTTCTCATGATTTTTTGTTGCAAATGATTAGATATGGCTCTCAATTAAACTAGATCTACTATCTTCAGTCTTGTAGACCAACTGTTAACTTATAACCCCTTCTCTTCTTTGTGTCTATATGGTTTTGATATCATTAAAAAACAGGAAATTATTAGGAATTATGTTAGTTTTGATAAATGTTAAAAATTATCAATCAACTGAATTCATTCCGATAAAGCTAATTAGACTAGAAGAAACCTTTTTTAGATTGCAAATCATGTATAGGTTCTAAGAGTTGTAATAATTAAGTTCGCATAGAGCTAACAACTGATAAAGAACTAAAGACAAAAGAACTGAAGACAAAA
Organism: Plectranthus barbatus; assembly: GCA_026898455.1. Lineage (NCBI taxonomy): Eukaryota > Viridiplantae > Streptophyta > Magnoliopsida > Lamiales > Lamiaceae > Plectranthus > Plectranthus barbatus. Next base: position 718,570 of record JAPKLW010000133.1, on the reverse strand, counting down.
TATATTTGACATCTGAAGAGAAAGAGGTTATTATTATAGGATCTAATCCTATTAGGTTTAGAGCATTACATGTGCCAGATCTGTAACCAGGATGCATATAATAAAGAGGGTCACTAAATTAATTAATTTCCATGTTCAACCCAGAATATAATTAATTTATTAATATTGACTCATGCCACCAAAGAATCAATACCAACCTGCCCCTTTATTACCACATTATGGGGAACGGTTTGCATAGGCTCAGTATATTCCCATATTTAAGGTTACAAACATCCATTAATCAATTTGAACTTTTAATAAGCTCCAAAATTAATTAACTACTTTTATTCCTAAGTTGTACCGCACAATCTTTTCATTTATGTTGGAACTTAATCAATTCATATTACTAATACATAATTAAGCTTCTGAGCTACTAAGGGAACGTCACCATCCTATACTGGATATGGTAACCTAATTCCAGTCCCATACAGTCATACACAAATTGCTATAACCCAAGATGCAGATATATAAGTACATGTATAACTCTTCATCATTGCATCTCAAAAAGACATGCGAATCTGTATATAATTCTGGAAGTTCATTAGGCTTAAGATTTCATCAAGCCAATAGATCAAGGTTCTTCATAAGTCAGATAGAAGAACAATCTTTCTTTGATACTTTTAATACGTATCGCTCATACCGTCATATCTAGTAGCCAAGACAAGCTACTAAGTACTGCCGCAACTTAAACCAACAATTTATCATCTAACTGTCGCAGCTGCGATAACTATTTATATCTCATACTGTCATGCAATCCATATGATCTTTCTTGATCTACTACACACTATGTGATCTCCTATCAATGACATAAGTTGATGAAAGTTATTTGCGATGTATGTTTGTTAATTCATATATGAGATGTAATATTGTAAGGTAATAATGATTATTAGTATATTAAACAAAATTGCTTATAATATACCAATCATAATGCTTTTGTATATACAACCAACAATATCCCACATATTCTTAAATCATTACAGAAGGTTTTCAAGAGTATTTAAAATGTACCCTATTCTAGTTATTATTTTGAGCACCAAGTGGCCAGCTTCAACCTTAATCCCAAGTTATGAACATGCACCTCGTAAACTCTGTGGTAAGCCTTTTGTAAATGGATCATCTAGATTATCTCTTGTGTCAATCTTCTCAATTAGAAAATCACCCTTACTTCGGTTTCTCATATGATATGGTATTTCATCTCTATGTGTTTGGTAGCCTTATGAGTTTAGGGTTCCTTCGAGTTTGCCACTAAATGAACATCGTCACAATACACCGTTATAATTTTAAGCAATTGAGGGATCACGACCAAATCCAATAGGTAATTCCGGATCCATACCCCTTCTTTCGAAACTTCTGAAGCTGCAACATACTCAGCTTTTAATGGTGGAGTCTGCGATGTATTTTTGCTTCGCACTCGTTCAAGATACTTCTCTACCACCCAAGATGAACACATGGCCTGAGGTCAATTTCTTCTCCTTATGGTCTGCCTGTAAATCAAAATTTGAGAATGTGCTTTACCGTAGTGTTGTGCGTCTGTCCAGGGTTAGACTAATATCTATGCTACCGTGCTACGACAAAATATATATCTAGTTTCGTGCATAGTATAATATACATGAGACTTCAATTGCGGATTCATATGGAACTCAACTTATTTCATCTTTCTCCTTTTGTATCTCTGGACACTACTCCTTAGAAAGTTGAATGCCATGTTCGAAAGGTAGCATGCATTTCTTAGTAGTTTGCATACTGAAGCGAGTAATCACAATATCAACATATAAAGCCTGAGATAGTCCTAACATTATTTTTTTACAATCTCGCAAAACTTAAGACCAAGGATGTACCTAAGATTTCCAAGGTCCATCATAAGGAACCATCTATTTATGTCTGATAACATCTTAACATTGTCTCCAAATAGGAAAATATCGTCTACATACATTGCAAGAAATACCATACTATCGTTGACACATAATCAATACAGGAAACCCTTGTTCGCACTCTGTGAAAATCCATTGGACTTGATCACTTTTTTAAAACATAAGTTCCCTTATTGGGAATTTTGCTTAAGTCCTTACAAGGAGGAATTCGTAAGCTTCAAAACAAGATCCTCTTTGCCTTCCAACATATATCCTTCTAATTGTTGCATATAGATGTCACAACCTTCCTCAAGTACCCATTTAGAAATAAAATTTTGACATCCATCCGCCAGAGTTCTAGGTCTATATGTGTTGCTATGGCAAAGAGTATCCAAATGGATTTGAGCACTAGGTGCATCTATCTTCACACGAGGTTCTCCTAATAGAATCAGACCATCTTCTCCAAGCTCGTGGAGAACAATGTCACTATTTCATATGTGGTTTTTCACATACTCGTGCTCCATGAATCACGCATATGTGCTACCAACGCCTTTCTGATCCTTAAGGCAGTAGAAAAATCTACATTTCATTTATCTGGGTTATTTTATACATAACATGAGCTTACTCCTACCTTTTAATATAAAAGGTTCCTTTGTCAGCACAAAGGTTGGACAATCCCAAATTCATATTTTGTTCATACCCAGCTTTTGCCCATGTTAGAGTTCTAAGAGAGTCTTCAGAACTAATTAAGAAGGTACAAGGTTAAACAGTTACGTTAATGTTTCTAAGGCATAGTCCCAAAAAGAAATAGACAAGCTCGCGATATTCATCATAGATCTAGCCATCTCTAAAAGAATTTTATTTCTTCTTTCTGCCACACCATTCTGATAAGGGGTGCCTGGTATAGTCCACCAGGATGTAATACCATGGTCTGGCAAATATTGTAAGACTTGTTACTGAGTTACTCGCCACCATGATCAAATTTTAGTGACTTTATAGTCTTGTTCAACTTCTTTTCTACTTCCGCCTTGAACTTTTTGAATTTCTCAAAGCATTAAAACTTGTAGGAAAACAAGTAGACATATCAAAATCTTGAGTAATCATCAGTAAACATGATAAAATACTCAAAACCTCAATGAGATTGTGTTGACATCGGCCCACATAACTCACTTGCTCAAGACTCACTTACCTTAAGACGCACTTACCTTAAAAGGTTCGGTCATCATTTTATCCTATAAACAGGATTCACAGACTCGATGAGGAACTACCCTGGCTGAGTTCAAAATTCCATCATCTGACAGTCGCTCGATCCTCTTTAGACTTATCTGACCGATTCTCATGTCACTTAATCAAGGTTTTTCTTAAGTCAGATAGAAGAACATATCTTACTTTGGTCCTATCAATATGTACCATAAGACTCACTTGCTCAAGACTCACTTACTTTGAAAGTAAGAACACCAAGTCAGTAGACTAAGTCAACAGACTTAATCCTCATGTACTCAAGGTCACACGGTGAATCTCGAAGGATTATTAAGTAATGAATGCCTAGTGTTCAATAAATGAACCACGAAATTAATGCCTTCTCGCTTGAGAGCGTTTAATTCTTGAATTTTAATTTCAGCAGAGAGGTAAGAGTAAATGTGTCGGAGATTCAAAGATGCAAACGTTTTTCTGTCTCTGTTGTTCCTGCTATTTATAGGTTGGAAACCAGAAAATAGCCGGTAGAGACATTATGAAGGATGTCCAATCATAGTCCATCCTTCTCTGAAAAAGTCGCCTCTAAAAAAGTCGTCTGCTTCTCTGCTTTTTCTGCTACGCTGTCCTGCTTTGCAGGGCAGTTTGTACTTGATGTGTCAGACACTGAACAACATTGTACGCCAATCGCAACTGAGTCTCTTACTGTTTTTTATCATTGACTTCCTCAGAGTTCTTCTATGACTGATCGGCATCTTGCTATATATGCATTCTTTGACGCGAAACTGTTCTGGTCTGAAACTGTGAATGCCTCTCGACAGTTCCTTTGTAAACACTGTATCCACAATTTTCTTTGCATATCCAAGCATCGACAAGAAAAATTATCTGCGCAGTTTTCGTACCCTTTGCTCTGCTCTGCTTTTCTTTGTCCTTTATGTTTGTTAGTTATCTTGTCTAAATGGCGTCTTCTTTAAAACTGTTCCACAGTTTTGACAATTCTCTTCTCCTAGACTATTACAACTCGATCATCCTATACAAAGATTACATGAGGTAATAACTCTAAGACCTAGACTTTGGTATATAGTTTTGACACATCAAAACATCAATTTAAGGTGGGATTTCTGATAAGCTCGTTTTTCTACTCTCTTATCGCATTGTTTCTCTTTTCTTTTATGCGTTTTAGCTTGTTTTCTTGAATAAATTGAGCATGAGTATATATTAGAGGGTGTTATGCTTGTCATGGTAAGATTTCGCAGGTTTTAGGCCAAATCCAATGGAAACCCGTACCGAAAGCAGCAGATGTTCAAAGAAACAGTCACGACTTCTTCGACCAATAGAATCTGAGCTAATGGAGCATGTAATTTGAAAGATCTTTGAATTAGCTTTCCAACGCAACTGAAATCGGGTCAATCGGAGTTCGGGAGTGAAAGTTATGGCCAAAACCGTGAGACTGCACAGAAGGGTCAGAAGTGGCGAAAATGGTCTCTGTTTCGACCGAAATGAAAAGCCATCTCGGCCGGGGCGAAGTGTTTTGGCGAATTTCTGGGAATTTTCCACATAATTTGGGCGAGAATTGCTTGGGATTCAAGTTACACATCAATTTGGAAGCAATGAAGACCCCAAAAGGGAAGTTTCTACCAAGAAAATCATTCATTTTGAAGCCATCAATTCAAGAAGGAAATTCCTACCATCCAAGGCCTCAACCCTACTACTATATAAACTCTTGAATAGCTCAAAATTAGGGTGGTCAGTTTTTAGGGGTTCTTTTGGTTCTTGTTTTGTTCCACCTTCTACACATTGTTCTACCTTTAATTTTCTGTTTTCACTTTATGTTTTTGAGAATTCCTCTTTAGTTTTTGTTGAACCTTTATTGTTTTTAATGCAATCTTTAATTTTCCCTGCAATGTTTACTTTCAATATGTTAGGCTAGAACCCTAACAGGTTCTAGGGTTTCTCCATCTGTGATGCATGTTTTGATTCAATAATTCAAACCCTTTTCAACTGGTTTAAATCCTATGTTTTATTTTAAATCTATTCTCATCGAAGGATCGAGAGATGAAGACTGAGGTAGGTTTCAGTTAATTAATCGATGGACCGAGAGGTGAAGGTTAGTAACAGGAAGTTAGGATTTAATACTTTTGATTATCTGTCCGACCAAGAAGATTTCAATTGTAGGAAAAATCTAATCTTTATTGAAATTAATTAACTTTGTGTGTTTGAGACCGAGAGGAGATAACCACTAGTTAATGATTTAGGATTTAATTGCCCGACCAAGGAATTAATTCCACATTAATAGATTTTCCACCAAAAATATCTTTTCTGGGTTTGAATATTTGTTTCTTGCATGTTGATCAGATTGGTAGATTTCCCTAGAATCTGTGCTTTTTAATATTTGAATTTCATCCCTTTAATTACTTGTTTTGAAAAAAAACCAAAAACCCCTTCAAAGTTTGATTTGCCCAAACAAAAGTTTTGAAAACCATATTCAGTACATGATTCTCCTTCGTTGCAATATCCCTGTGGGTTCGACAACCTTCGGGTTCTATAAATGTATTTGCCCTTTGCTATAATTTGTATGCAGATTTAGCATCGATCAATTTCTACATCAACACCTAACACTAGGCGTGATGATAGTCAGTTCTCGAGCATTCTCCATTGCTCGATCTTCAGTCTAAGTTCTATTACAACTCGATCGATCCTATACAAGGATTACAGTTTAGAACTCTAGAAACTGAAAAAACTGATTAAGATGACTTATATTCTTTGACCCATCAAAATATCAAAAGTAAGGAAGAATTTCTCTAACAAGAATCCTAACAATAATTGGAACTAAACTCTTCATCTACCCGACCTAAGTTAAACATTTTATTGAGAGTTAACTCCTCTTAGTCTGCTAATAACTTTATCGGACCCACATACAATTAGTAACTACTTCCACACACACATTAATTATAATATGAACCAACAACTAGCAACACAAATATATGTTGTTGTTGCGTTTAACTATTAAAAAAATATAATATTTAATTAAAAATGTGGTGAATGATCCATTAATTTGTCATTGCAAATGTAATTCTCTTATAATGCAATGAAATACAAGATTTTGGCTATATTTATAGTCCACTATACATTCTTTTAAAATTTGTTTTTGGAATTGGTTACAAATCTAAATTGAAATTGGTAAGAATATGATTTTAGTTCTCTGAACCTCTAAGAAGATGAAGGATACCTTCAAATGATTAAGTTTATCTCAGCAGTCATCGCCCATGGTTCACATAAAATTGTTGGTTTACCTTGAAATTGGTAGTTAGTTGAGAATAAATTGCTTCGTCGTTTCAAACTAATTAATAACACGACCCTATGAATTTCCACCTTATTTACCCTGTCTTCTCAGTCATCGAATGAAAGAGAACAAAACAATCTAGAAATTTCCATTATACTAATAATTTTATTTTGTGAAACTACTAGTATTATACATGAAGCTACATTTCTACGATACTAATTAGAAAAAAATTATGCATGTCAAATGAATATTTATTTACATGTTTAAATAATTAGATTATTAGTTTTTTTATTATTCGATTTTGCCATATATTTATGAAAGTTAATTCTAAAAGTTATCAAATAAGATACAATACTGATGCAAAATTGCAATCACCAAAACACAAAAGAGAAGAGATAAAGATTACACGCGAATAACACACAAATTGATGACCTAGATCGTTAACCATGACTAAACTTGGTGTTGGAATTTGGTGTATCTCGGCATATCTTCGTAATCTTCTCGAAGACATTTCGGTATTCTGAAGATAGGAAGTTCCCACGCAAGGATTACGTGAAGATATGCTAATATTCACCTTCCTTAATTTTAGGGTTTAGTTGCCTAAATATCTCTTGATATCTTTTCTTGTATTCCTATTTATTTAAACCCATGTAAATGTCGATTATTCATCGTACAGAGAATGAAAATTATTCCTCACATCACAAATTTTATCATGGTACCAGAGCAGCATTCAATTTCCTAAACTTTGCTTCCGCACGTTTCTTTTAAGTTTCCCCCATGGCTGCGAAGGATGGTGATAAGCTTGGCATCGTTAATGATGTCATGTCTCCCTACTATATTAGTCCGTCGGATAACCCGAGCCATGTCTACGTGACAGATGTGCTGAACGACAAAAATTATGGTGATTGGCTCAAAGAGATGGGGAACTGCTTGCTAGCGAAGAACAAGTATGGTTTCGTTGATGGCTCTATGCTGATGCCAGATGATAAATCCGCAGAACTTCTTTTGTGGAAGTGATGCAATGCGATGGTCAAAGGCTGGTTAATCGTCGCCATGGATAAAGAAATCAGAAACAGCGTAAAACACACCAAGACGGCGTCCGAAATATGGAGAGATATTGGAGAATGATTCGGAAAGCAGAGCACGCGGAAAGCGTACGAGTTGAAAAGAACTCTCACCCTCACTCGACAAGAAAAACTGTCTGTCTCGGCGTATTATACAAAACTAAAGGCGATTTGGGATGAAATAGACGCCGTTTCCACCACTCCCAAGTGCACTTGTGGTTTGTGCACCTGCAATATGGGGAAACTTTTCGCAGAAAAGGTTGAGAGAGAGCGGATCTACGAGTTCTTAATGGGTTTTGAAGACACCTTCAACACAATAAGAAGCCAAGTTCTCAGTATGACGCTTTTACCAAGTCTTGGCGTGGCATACCATCTCGTGGCAGAGGACGAGAGACAACGATTCATCACAAGTTCCAGAAACCCCACCATCGATGGAGCAGCCTTCCAAGTTCAGAGGCACGACGAGAACTCCGACCGACGTGAAAATAATAAAGATAGAGGGCCGCCTCAATGCGGTAACTGTGGCAAATTATGGCACACCATCGAGAATTGCTATGAGATCGTTAGCTACCCGGAGAACAAGAAAACTAAGAGTTCCTGGAAGAAAGATGGAGGGAGATTTGCGAAGAAGCCGCAACAGATGCACAGGGCGGCGCCTGTCGAGGCTGCGGCACCTAATGAGTCTGGGGTAGTACAAAACCTCACCATGGAACAGATGACTCAAATAAAGGAACTATTGAGCAGAGACAGCACCACTGGAACATCGAACCCCTCAATTAACATGGCTGGTGAGTATTCTATTGTTACTTCTTGGATTATTGACACAGGGGCAACCGAACACATCTGTTGTGAGGAAGCCTTGTTTGAAACTATGAGCAGGGATAATCATAATATACCGGTGAAAGTACCGAATGGAGAGAAGGCAACTGTGGTTGGCATTAGGAACGTTAGATTGTCGAATGGACTGAAAATGGAACGGGTTTTATATGTGCCTAGCTTCCAATGCAATTTAGTTTCAGCAAGCAGACTAACCAAGGATCTGAATTGCAGGCTAATCTTCTTCGCTGACCATTGCATTGTACAGGACTTAGTATTCAAGAGCCAGATTGGAGTGGCTAAGCAGCGAGATGGGCTGTACCTCTTGGAGCCAGTTGGAAATGTCAGATGCGCATTTGGTGCAGTTGTTGATGGAGAGACTTGGCCTAGACGACTGGGGCATGCTTCAAGAGTAAAACTACAAGGAATTTGTGAAGTACCGGATGTAGTTTGCGATCCTTGTATGAGAGCAAAGCAGACTAGGTTGCCTTTTCATTCTAGTACCATTCGAACTAATAATTGTTTTGAGTTGATTCATTGTGATATTTGGGGAAATTACAAAACTTTGTCTCTTTCTGGTGCTCACTACTTTCTTACTGTAGTTGACGATTTAAGTAGAGGATTATGGATTTATCTTATGAGGTTCAAGTCAGAAGTAGGCAAATACATCAAAATGTTTTGCAATATGGCAAAACCCAATTCGGAAAGGAAGTTAAACTCATAAGAACGGACAATGGGAGTGAGTTCCAGTCAAATGAAATGATGGGTTACTATGCCGAGAAGGGAATTGTTTTGGAAATGTCTTGTGCGTATACACCACAGCAAAACGGAGTTGTGGAGCGAAGGAACAGGTACATTATTGAAATTGCTCGAGCTTTGTGTTTTCAAGCAAACATGCCTGTTGATTTTTGGGGTGAGTGCGTCCTCACAGCTGCATACATCATAAATCGCCTACCGTTAAGGGTTCTACAAGGCAGAACACCATATGAGATATTATTCCAGAAAAGGCCAGACTACAATCATTTACGGGTATTTGGGTGCATGGTTTATGTTAAAGGTGCTCACAGGAGTAACGACAAGTTTGCCGAACGAGGAACGCCGTGTATCTTTATTGGTTATCCCTTTGGACAAAAGGGGTACAAGGTGTTTTACTTAAATAGTAAAAGATTCATGTTTCACGAGATGTGAAATTTTTGGAGAATGTGTTTCCTTATGTCTCTTGCACATGCAGTAAACAGGAAAGCAACGCAGAAACACTCCATCACCACGACGATAATGAAGATGTGCATGTAGCTCATGAGGTTGCTGAGGAGTTGGTTGTAGAAGACATGAGCGTTGTCATCACCGATGACAACCATAGAAGGCAAGAAAATATATGAGTCAGCGAACAAACAAGGCGACAACCAGCTTACCTGAAAGAATACGAGGTGGATCTACCTACGTCGATAGTCGAACATCAACCCAACATCATAAATGAAGAAACCTCCACAGCTCATCCTCTGGCTAACTATGTTTCCTATGACAGGTTCTCGAAGGCTCATAGGTGTTATCTTGCAGCTTTAGATGCCCAAGATGAGCCTCAAAGCTTCAGTCAAGCATCCAGAATACATGAATGGAGGAGAGCCATGAAGAAAGAAATTAAGGCATTGGAATTAAATGGAACATGGGATCTAGTTGAGCTGCCGGAAGGAAAGAAAGCCATTGATTCAAAGTGGGTATACAAGGTAAAGTACAAGCCGACTGGAGAGGTGGAAAGATATAAAGCGCGACTTGTAGTGAAAGGGTTCACACAAGTTTCGGGCATAGATATCCACGAAACTTTTGCCCCCGTGGCCAAGCTTGTGACGATGCGATGCCTCTTCACCATTGGTGTGAAAAGAAACTGGATCATACACCAATTAGACGTGAATAATGCATTTTTACACGGGGATTTGCATGAGGATGTTTACATGAAAATCCCGCAGGGCAATGCGACAAAGGATGAGACACGCGTCTGCAAGTTGAGAAAATCGTTATATGGACTGCGCCAAGCCTCCAGAAATTGGTATCATAAGTTCACTGGTACTTTATTGAGAATTGACTTCAAGCAGTCTAATGCAGATCACTCGTTATTCACTTTTCGAAAGGGGCAGTTATTTGTTGCGGCACTTATATATGTTGATGACGTTCTCATCGCTGGGAACGATGGCAATATGATACAAGAGGTCAAAGGGATACTGGATCAAGAATTCAGCATTAAAGACTTGGGTCCTTTGAAGTATTTCCTAGGCATTAAAGTGGCACGATCGAGCAAGGGTATGGTTCTAACACAACGAAAATATGCTCTTGACATTCTAAAGGATAGCGGGATGGAAGGATGCCGACCAAGCGGCATACCCATGGAGCAGAATGTGCGACTCGATGACAATGAATATAGACCTTTAGTCGATGAACATAGTTATCGCAGGTTGATTGGGAGGCTGCTATATCTAACTATATCCAAGCCGGACATACAGTATATGATTAATGTCCTGAGCCAGTTCTTATCTAAGCCTAGACAAATCCATAACAATGCAGCATTACGAGTTATTCGCTACATCAAAGGTACGGTAGGACAGGGCATTCTACTACCAACAGATGGAGGACTTGATCTTGTAGCTTTTTGCGATTCGGATTGGGGAGGGTGCCCCATGACACGTCGCTCTCGCAGCGGCTATGTGGTTCAACTTGGAGGGGCGCCGGTTTCATGGCGAATCAAGAAGCAAGCGGTGGTCTCGCGCTCATAAGCGGAGGCCGAGTATCGTGTTATGGCGAGCACAGTAAGTGAGATAATTTGGCTGCGATGGTTGTTGAGCGACTTGCAAGTCAAGCAGGCAGAGCCCACACGGGTTTACTGTGATAACCAAGCTGCAAGACACATAGCCAGGAATCCTGTCTTCCACGAGCGGACAAAACATGTTGAAATGGACTGCTACTTCGTCCGTGAGCGAGTGGAATCTGGGGAGATTGAACCATGTGAGATCAACACTACCGAACAAGTGGCAGATATGTTTACAAAGGCGCTCGGGTCGGACAAACTCAAGCATCTCAGTGGAAAATTGGGGGTTCGCGATCTTCACCTGCCAACTTGAGGGGGGTGTTGGAATTTGGTGTATCTCAACATATATTCGTAATCTTCTCGAAGATATTTCGGTATTCTGAAGATAAGAAGTTCCCATGCAAGGATTACGTGAAGATATGCTAATATTCACCTTCCTTAATTTTAGGGTTTAGTTGCCTAAATATCTCTTGATATCTTTTCTTGTATTCCTATTTATTTAAACCCATGTAAATGTCGATTATTCATCGTACAGAGAATGAAAATTATTCCTCACATCACAAATTTTATCACTTGGGGATGTTACCTAGCTATGATATTTACATAGAATAGATCACTAAAATACATTACAAAAGTAATATTATAGAAAGAAAAAAAATTAGGATCTATCAACCCTAATTAATTATTGTGTATTATATACATTGATCTTAACCACAATAGAAAACATTCTTATAAATGCTTTTGTGAATTCTATCTCCTGATATGTTCTAGAACTCTATAATTTTTTATAAATTAACTAACTTAACATATCTTAGATATAATTTTAGACTCAGTAACTTAATAATAAATTACCTCTAAAGTTAGTGAAACATTCTTGAATGAGAAAGATAGTAACACAAGATACTCGAGTGAATGAACTTGTTGGATAAAAGAATACTTAATTTATGTGGTTTACCAACTAATGTGAAAGTAACAACCGGTATCTTATTTGCTAAAAAAAAAAAAAAAAAAAAATGGGTATCTGGGGCCAGAAATAAATAAAGTATTTAAAGGGTACATGTGTTACAGCTAGTGAAATTCAAATGGGCCTCCACCCTAAAATATAATTCTTTAATTTGATTACCAATCATTTACTATAATAGACAAAATGTATTATATTTTTATATACTGATATGATGCAAAATTTTAAAAATATATATGAAATAGGGACTTATGTAGTCATCTATAGCTACTTGTGCCTAAGTCGTAGTAAATAATGTATTTTATCAATGGTGAATAGAATATAATAGAAACTTTGATTGTAAATTTACTACGAATTTCAGCTGCGCCGCCAGACTACATACACCGAAAGAATAAGACAGTTTACTCGTTAATATATGAATCAATTTAAAATATAATAAATTAATCTAAATTCTATTTAAAATACCTTAAATAGAATTCGAATTCATAATTTCATAATTTCAACAATTATATTATATGTTTAAATTCTAATTATTAAAAAATATGAGATTTAAGAATTTTGCTTTTAGTATGCAATTTTTTATCGATTAAAAGTGATTCAGAAAATTGGAAAATTCAGGACTTTTCTTCACATTTACGCTTTACCAGCAACATTTTATATAAATTCCTCCTCCCCCTTAATAGATAATAAACCGTGCGTATTTTAAAATAAGATATAGACGTGACGACAACATCCTTTGACAAAATAAATTTCGAAAAGCAATTAAATTATAGACAATCGAAAACTCATGGACACTGGAAAAACTCTAGAGTTTGAGCATAAACTTTAGTATTTAAAACCGGGCAAATAATTTAGGAATTAAGGAAGAATAGAGAACTTAAAAAAAAAAAGAAAATAGGAAATAAGGGAAAGAAATTGTCTTTCATATCGACGAATAAATTTTTTGGATTTAATATAAATTCTTTTGAATTGTGCGTGATATATCATATATTAGCGTCTCTTTCTTTTTCTCTCGCGCCTTCTACTTAATTTTTGTTACTTCTCTTTGATTCATGTTGACAACATAAGAAACACATTATATTAATTTTATTATTTGTATCATCAATCAAATAATATTCTAAATTTTTTTTTGATCGAAGCTCGTGCGGAAGCAGATATTAAATGTGTGTGTCAGATTAGTTATCAGTTTGTAATGCTCCACAATATTAATAATGAATTATCACGAATCCCCGATGTACATTTTTAATTCTCTATGTATAATTAGTAGGGGTCAGCAAAATCGAACCAAAAACCACAAATCAAACCGAACAATCGGATTTCGGGTAGTTTAGGTCAAATTGAAAATATATTCAATTTCAGTTCAGTTTGGAATTTTGGAAATATTCGAGTTGTCGGTTTGCTTCGATTATAATCAAATCGACTTGAAATTTATATATATAAATATTCTATATTTATTTATAATTTTATATATTAAATTAAATTTAAAAGTTAAATTATAATTTTGAAATTTACAACTTACAATTAAATCTTGAAGGAGAAAGACATTGTACACTTGGATTGAATCATGTTTAATTGTTTTATTTGTTAAACTTATGATTATGTATTAGATTTTTGGATTTGTGGATTTTTATTTTTATTACATTTATGTATTAGATTTGTTGTTTGTGATTTTTTTTTATTGCATTAAACTGTTTTAATTTAGCAATTTTTTGAAAAGAAATTGGAATTTTCGATTAAAACTTGTTAGAAACTAGGAATCTGGTTTACCCCTTGATGTTTTGGTGCGTCAAAACTAGTATTTAATGTTTCTAGTCAGTTTCTACATGTAATCCTTATATAGGATAAATTGAGTTGCAATAGAAAAACTAGAAACTGGAAGCTCTGAAGATTGAGAAGACAGAAGTCTAGTTTCAAAACTGGAAACTAGAAAAGAGAGCTCAAGATACATGAAGTCGAGTTTTAGAACTTAAAGTTGAAGAAACTAGAAACTAGAATTCAGAAGTCTAGTTTTGGAACTTGAAAAGACTAGAAGATCAGTTTTTGGAAACTGAGTTTTCACCTGCGATGCTACGCCAAAGAAAACTAGAAACTAGAAAACTAAAGGATTTAGTTTTCAATTTCATAGCTATAAAGAGCACATGAAGAGCGAGAAGACAAAAGGAATCCGAGTGGAACTCGAGTCAAATTAAAGATTCCTTAAAGAATCTCGAACTCAATCATAAATGAGGAATCTTTAGTTTTAAGTTCCTCGGATTGAAACTCACTCTGACAAGAGCAGATGAATGTACTGTTGTTGGTCCCAAAATCAGAGTAAAATAATATTCATCGAAAGTAAGTTTAAATTGCACTTGTTATCTTAAACTGATTGGAACTGAGTTTCTGTTTATCGAAAAGTTAGTTTAAGCTCAATAAGTTGTTAAGTGAGTTTCAAGAGTTATGCACAGTATTGAAGGGTTCAAAGTATGTTTGAGAAACCTAAGTACAAAAACATAAAATAAAGTTTGACACATAATATTTATATTGGTTCGGACTTAATATCCTACTTCATTCTTCCGAAATCAATCGGGAATCCACAAAGCATCAATGTTAAAAGCCTCTTTACGTTCTATGGTAAGCCCGTCGGAAACCTCCGTCCTCTGGTCTGCTGACATCACTCGACTAGGAACTCCTTGCAAGTTGGTATATTTTCAAGTCAAAGTGAGGATGCACCCCGCAGCCTTCTTCCTAGTAAGTTGGATGTTTCCTCATTCTTCCTGGAACTAAGCTTGGTTGGTGATGGTCCCTGATCAGAGTACGAAATAATATGCAGCGGAAGTAAGAACAGTTATTTGCACTCTTAATGCGGGCAGTTCAGTTTGAAACTTGTAATTCAGTTTTAATCAACAGTTTTAAAAAAGACAGTGTACGTTAGCCAGCAGTTTTAGATATCCAGTTTACAATTATATGCAGTCAACAATTATACACTTCAACACTTGTAGAGAAGTGTTGAATGTTTCAAAAACACAATTGAAAACTGTATGGCGCGTAAATTAAGTAAAACTGTAAACGAGACATGATATTGATAGTGGTTCGGAGCCTTAAGTCCTACGTCCACTTTTTGAAAATTAATCCAGTAATTCACTAAGTAATGAAGATAAAATCCTCACGATCTATAGCCAATTGCTGCGAAAACCACCGTCCACAGCAGAATGGATCACTCGCCTAGGTAGTTGTTCTTCACTCCTTCTTCAGTTCCTCGAAGCCAGGTGGAACCTTGAAGTCTTCTCAAAACTAGCAGTCGTCGGAAATGGATTGAGGACAAACCTCCCTTCTCCTTCTCCGGTGGGTGGATGGTTGAGTTCTTCCCAGAATGTACGTTGGTTGGCAAAAGCCCGTAAGAACCTTCTTCTCCTTAGAGAATCAGGTTGCTGTGTTCTTATTTGAAAAGTAAGAGCACCAAGATCATAGATTAAGTCTAAAGATTTAATCCTCATGTACACAAAGGTCACCCGGTGAATCTCTGAAGATTATTTAAGCAATAATGCATCTTGTTCAATAAATGAACCACAAAGTTAACGCTTTCTTGCTAGAGAGCTTTTAATGCTTTGAGCTTTAAATTCGGCAGAGTGACGACAAGGTTTTCGACTGTTCTTCTGGTATATATTTGTCTCTCTGGTCTCTGCTATTTATAGTTAAATCTACAGAAAATAGCTGGTAGAGACATTTCGAAGGATGTCTAATCAGTGACCATCCTTTTCTGTAAAGTAGACCTGCTCCTATGCCGTTTCTTAATCACTGCCAGGCTTTTTGCAGGGGCAATTTGTACTTGTTGTGTCAGACTCGAACAACGTTATACGCCAGTCATAATTGAGTGTATCCTTGTTCCTTATCATTGAATCTTCAATGCTCTTTTATGACTGTTCGACATCTTGTCTTTCACTTGTTTCTTTGACGTGAAATTGTCTTGGTCTGAAACTGTGAGCGTCTCTCGATAGTTTCTTTATGAAAATTGTGTCCAGATTCTTTGCTACGCGCTCCTTTACAGTTTAAAAAACCGTCTACACGATTTTTCTCTGTCCATCACTGTGCACAGTTTTCTCGTTCATTATTCTTGACAGTTTTCTCGTCTGGACGGTTTCCACTTTAAAAACTGTTCCATAGTTTTTCATAGTTTTCTTCTCCTAGACTATTATAACTCAATCATCCTATACAAGGATTACATGAGGTAATAACTCTAAGACCTAAACTTTGGTACACCGTTTTGACACATCATAATATCAAATTAAAGGTGGGATTTCTAAATCCATAACTAACAATTTCTCCCTTTTTGATGTTTTCAAAACCATACCTTCTAAGTCGAAAAGAAGATGCAGTTGCTCTGAGTTTACAAGGTTTGAAAATCTAACACTACTCAGAACTGTGCTTCTTATATACTCGACCTACTCTAACTGATCTTCCCCCTGAATGGGAGTGATATTTCTCGATTAACATTAATCAGTTTAGAGCGATAGAAATGTTGACCACACTGGAATATGTGAATTCAAGTAAGTATAAAGGTAAGAGACAATGAGCAGTTGTCTTCAATCCAACATTTTTGACCTTTCATTATATGTGTTCAGTAAAAGTACATGAAAAGTTTAAAACTGCGGTAAAAGTAGATACAAAAAAAAATTCAAGGATTACCCAGCTACTCCTGAGATTTGTCCTTGTCCTTTTCCTTGTCTTGGTTTGAAGAATCTGCGTCTTTCGGCTTTGAGATAGCAGCAGAGGTCGAGGGTCCAACTTGCATAGCAAAGCTCTTGGCCATATCCATCATTAGTTTCATCTCCTGCTCCCTGGCTTGCTGCATGCGCTCCATTTGCAATCTGATCTGCTGATCTCGCCTCTCCATCAAGTGCAACTGCAGCTTCATTTGTTCAACTCTCATCTCTTCCCCGTTCTTGACAAAATAAAAAAATTGAGAACATGGATGACTGGATCTGCTGGTTCATTTCCTGTCTAATAACATCAAGGGTTAGATGAGGTGCTGCCACGGGAATGGGATTGGGAGACATTGCTCTTTCAGAAGCGACGAGTATTCTAGAGTCTTCGCCGGTTTGGCTCTGAGATGTAGCAGTATACAACTCTAGTTGTTAATGAGCTCTGCTGGTTGCTTCCTCTTCCTCTTTTTGCTTGGTTGTTGTTGCTTCTGCATCATTTCTTACCTTCTCCACAATCGTCTCTTCTTCTCTTCTTTTTACTTCAGCAGCTGTTGCTTCTTCTTCTTCTTTCCTTCTCAGTTCAGCTGCTGCTTCTTATTCTTGCTTTGTGTTGGAAATTATTCTTGGATTTATGTTGTAAATCTCCCTTTAGATCAAATTGTAAAGGTTTTGTTGAATTAAAGCCTTAGGTATTTTGGTGTGTCATTGCTGAAGTCTAGAATAGTCTAGCAACTCATTTGTAAAGTCCTGTTTAAGATATATTTTGAGTTGTAATAGATTAGAAGTGCTTGTGCAAGATTGCTGAAGGATTCAACAATTGAAACAAAGGAAATCAGATTCCAAGCAACTTTAGAAGATTCTGGATGCTAGGAGCGTTCTCAGCAGTAAGGAAGATATTGGCTGCTAGAGACGTCAGCAGATAGAAATAACTGCTAAGGAGATAGTAGTCAAGTGCTGAGAAGAATGACTCCTAAGAAGTTGGTAGTCATATGCTGAAAGAAACGACTGCTAGGAACCTTGATCAGCAGTCAAAAGTAAAAAGATAGCAAAATGCTGAAGGAATCAACATTCACCTTTACTCAGAAGATTTCTAGAAGTTATAGCAATCAGGAACCAAGACACAAAGCGCTGAATAGGCAACTGCTGAGGAGTCAGCAGTTGGATACAGTCAAAAGGTCTAAGGACTTAGCAGAATGGTTCCAGCATTCTCCGAAAGAATGCTAAGCAAGGAAATATCAAAAAACGTCTGCTAAGACTTCCGTTCTGACAAAAGGTACAACCAAGTACACAAAGCTTTCCCTAAGTAGGTGAAAAAACACTGTACCAAGCCGGAAAGGGCGATAAAGCAAGTAGCTCTATTGGACAAAGTGAACATTGTGTCTAACGGGTCTGGGGATTCAAAGTTTCAATCTCCAGATATAAAAGAGAAGTCCAAACCAGAGAGAACTACTACTTCTCATACGATTCGCGAAAGACAATTATTGAGAGATAACTTTTACAAAGCAGAGCAAAGCAAAAGAGTAGTCAGTTGAGAGCACGTTAAAGAGACAAGAAGAATCTCAAGCTCTGAACAGAAAGTGTCACACATTGAATATCTGACACTGCATTCAAGAAGAGATTCCTTAACTTTGTTCAAGAATCAATCATTGGGATAACTTCCATCCTGGGAAGCATCCAACAGTCATATCTCTGAAAAGAGATTGACTAAGACGGGCTGTTGCCAAACCCCCAGAAGAGTACAGGCAGGAACTTTAAAGCTTCCAAAACAACGAGGATAAGTTTTACGAAGGTGTCGCCTTGACTTAGCTGCAACTGTCGAAAGGTAGAAGTGACGGAGGATAGCTTTGTAGTGGCTGGCTCAAAAGCTCACCACCTGCTACAAGTGACCGGCGAATCCTTGTACTTTCATATATATTTTTAGTGAAATTCTCAGTGTTCGACTGAGCAGTGGATGTAGATCTTGAGGATCGAACCACTATAAATCCTGTGTCTTTATTACTGTTTTATTGTTTCTGCCAATGATTTAAAACCTAGCAACCTCAAGTTGCTAGTGTATATCTGAACCAATCTTAACTCCAACTTTGAGCCAAGAATTTGAAAAGAAACTAAGTGTAAAATAACATGAACATTCCGCTGCATTTGTTAAATAGTCTTCCGCTGCTTAGCACGACTCTGATCAGGGACCAACAAGTGGTATCAGAGCCAGGTTGTCGTAAGACTGGCTGAATCTGAGTCGCTTTTGACCAGATCTATATTTTCCTTGCACTATTCTTCTGTTTAGCTCAGGAACATCAAGCTTGCCAAGATGAATCACACGCTCCCAAAGTATAACAAGGAGAAATTCAACTCATGGCAAAAGCTAGCCACCATCCAACTTCAAAGTATACATCCGGAGATGGTGGACATCCTCACTAAAGGGCCCATAATGAAGGCCAATATTTTCGCTGGGGCACTTGTTGAGGGACAACCACAACTGGTCGAGAAGCAATTCGACGAATGGACGATAGAGGATAAGAAGAGAGCTCAGCTGGAATATCTAGCAAAGAAGCTGATACTTGATTGTCTGCCTCCGTTGATGACAGACGAAGCTCTAAACTGGGACACGGCTAAGGCTATGTGGGACTATGTCTGCACATCTTCACAGGAGACAAAACAAATGAAAAGAAATAAACTCCTGGTAGTCGTTGACAAATATGAATCTTTCTCAATGCATGCAGGTGAATCCATTCAGGCAATGGAAGAAAGATTTAATACCATCGTGGGAGAGTTCAGGAACTTGGGAAAGACCTATGAAAACAGAGAAATGAACAAGAAAATCATTTCCAAACTCTTTCCAAGGAGCGATTGGTTCGTGAAAATGACCAGCCTGAGTGAGAAAGATCTCAGCCAAATGACTACATCTGAGGTATTCGCTCAACTTAAAACTCACGAGTTTATCATATAGCAATCCAAAAAGAATGAAGTAGCCGTGGCTCAGACTTTGTCAACAAACTCTGTAAACTCGGAAGACTTGGCATACTTTGCTAAGAAAGATGCTGGAAGATGGAAGCCAAGGAAGCCCTTCATAACAATGACAGATCTGCACCAGCTTCACCAGCAAAGGAGGTCGCTTCAACCTCAAGCTTAAAGCAAGAAGATCGCAAGATCAGTGAGCTTGAAGAGCAAATGAGAAAACTTCAAAGCTCATGATGGAAGCAAAAGCAGAAAAGGAAGCTAAACTCACATCATCCTTTTGACCAGCAGAATGGAAGCCAAGGATGTGCTTTGAATGCAACTCGCCAGACCACCTAAAGCACGAGTGTCCTAGGGTTAGCAAAGAAGAAAGAGAGCGTCTCAAACAAAGATTTGAAAGGAGAGCAGTCAAAGCAGTCACCAGAGCACTGCTGACCAGGACAGAAGTGCCCGATATTCCTGACAATGATGAGGAATATTACTCCTCAGACGAGGATGATGAAGAGGCCATGCTGGTCTTAATGGCGAATATTGTCAAATTGCTGAATCGGCTCTAGCAGTCGATGCTTAGGAGGTAAATCCTATTAGCATTTAAATTTCAGCAATCATGCATCAATCGGAGGATTCTACTCCTTTAGATTTCGAGGATGATTATCTCAATAATCTCTCATTAGAATTTTAAAAAATGTATGCTTTATAAGATGCTATTGTGGAAGAAAACACCTCACTGAAAACCAAAGTTACATCTTTGACCGAGGAAGTCGAAAGACTATGGTCCAATGGTGAGGAATTTATAAAACTCAAAGATGATTACTCCAAACATGCTGAAAACTTTCAAAATATTGAAAAGGAGAATCTAGTTTTGAAGAATAAAACTACTAAGGATTGCATTTGTGCTTACACAACCAGCAAGACAGTTCTAAATGCCATTGTTAGCCAACAGAGAAAACATTCTAATAAATCTGGAGTGGGGCTTGGATGTGTTGAAGTCGCGGGAAAGGCCTCTAAGCAGGTTTTGATTGGAAATGCTGAACCTTCTAAGGAGAAAAGGATTTCATTCGTTTCTGCTGGAAAATTTAATACTAAAGAAAAGGGTAAAGAAAAGACAACTGCTGAGTCATCAAATGCTAAGCAGAAGGACTGGCGTAAAAAAAATGCATCTTCTGAATCTCAGGAGAGGACCCAGAGAATGCATGCTAAGCCACACTCAGCAGTGTCTAGGATGAATGCTGAGCATTGTGCATCCAATGCTAGGACAACAAATCCTACCTTCAATAGGGGCAAGCAGGTTAAATACCAAGCTGTAAGACCACCATATCAGCTGTTCACACCACATAGCAGGAACACCTATGTGAGGCCTGAGTCCAATCATTTTCCTTTTAAAAGGACTATGACAGCTACGCACACTACTCCACCTCGTTCAAATTATGCAAAATTTGCTTATCCAACTAAGGCAGAGAAGGTTGCTAAAAGTGATGTCAAGAAGAAAATCTTGAAGATCACTAAGATGTGGGTTCCAAAAGAAACCATGATCCATGCTAATCCTGCAGGACCCGATGCTAAACGGGTACCTAAACAAACTTGTTGATTTTTTGCAGGAACAGAATCCAAGAGCTTAGACATCAAACATGTCAAATAAGTGGATCCTAGATAGTGGCTATTCAGCAAACATGGCAGGGCGAGAAGAATTATTTTTAGAACTTCAAAGAGTTCATGGCCCAGCAGTCATGTTTGGTGATAATAGCAAAGGACGAGTGATTGACAGAGGATGCATCGAGCAAGATGGAATGAGAATCATCAACGTTGCTCTCGTCTCCAACCTCAAACACAATCTACTGAGCATCACCCAATTGTGCGAAAATGGGTACAATGTTTATTTCATTAACATTGGGTGAGAAATTGTTGACAATACTACAGGTGAAGTGAAGCTAAGAGGCATCTGCAAGGGTGGCCTATACATTGTTGATTGGCAAAGCGGCCAACAGGATTCCTGCTTCGTAGCATTCAACAAGGAAGAAACAAACTGGCTATGGCACAAGAGGTTGACTCATTTGAACTTCAAGACAATCAACTACCTAGCCAAGCACGAACTTGTCGTGGGGTTGCCTGAGGAAACCTTCAGAAAGGAAGGCATATGTAAAGCTTGCCAGCAAGGGAAGGAGACGAAGGCATCCTTCAACACAAATTCGGAAAAGGCCACTTCTGAGAGAATCCTTGAGCTATTGCACATAGATCTATTTGTCCACGTCACTCCAGCCACTGTAAGTAAAAAGGTTTACACTCTTGTGGTTGTTGATGATTTCTCCAGGTTTACGTGGGTCAGACTGCTAAGGACAATGGATGAAGTAAAACTCATTCTACCAGAGCTGATCCTAAAGGAGCAAAATAGCAAAGAAGTCACCGTTAAGAGGATAAGATCAGACAATGGGACAGAGTTTTGCAACGGTATTTTAATGGATATTTGCACCGAAGCTGGAATCGGGCATGAGAAATCCACTGCTAGAACTCCCAAGCAGAATGGATTAGCAGAGAGAAGGAATATGACCTTAAAAGAAGCAGTGCGGTTGATGCTAGCCGATTCTGAGCTGAGTGGGAAGTATTGGGGCGAAGCAGTAA
The DNA here is from genome assembly GCA_026898455.1 of Plectranthus barbatus. Lineage (NCBI taxonomy): Eukaryota > Viridiplantae > Streptophyta > Magnoliopsida > Lamiales > Lamiaceae > Plectranthus > Plectranthus barbatus. Next base: position 696,319 of record JAPKLW010000133.1, on the reverse strand, counting down.
TGACTGCCTGCTACACTCTAAATAGGAGCGCGATCAATGGGAGATTCAACAAAACTCCATACGAAGTGTATAATGGTCGTAAGACTTCTCTAACTCATCTTCGTGCTTTCGGTTCAAAATGTTATATTCATAACAACGGGAAGTCGAAGCTTAACACTCTCTCGCCTAAGTCTGAAGAAAGTGTGTTCCTTGGATATGGACATCCTTCTCACAAAGGTTATAGAGTGTTAAAAAAGACGACTCAAGTTTTGGAAATAACATGCAATGTTATTTTTGATGAGTCTACTTTAATGCGCAGGATTATAAGAGAGCAAAATGATGACAATCATGAGACTAATGATTTCCATGGTCAATCTAGCTTGAATTCTTTAAAAAATATGCAGATTGATTCGACTAAGTCGATGAATGATTGTAATCCAACACAGATGTACTCGGTAGGTGACCAGACTGATGAACCGGCCAGTGATGCTAACGATCATGCTGAGGCCTCCAAACAAATTTATCTTAATGATAATTTGGAAATTATGGGATCAATCGATGAAGATGATGAAGAAATCCTAAATCCGGCACAAGATGCTGAAGAAGGATTAAACGCTGCTGAGGACATTGCCAAAGACGATGCTGAGGTCCAGAATGCTGAGATTCAAGATGCTGAGATTCAGAACGCTGAGATACAAATTACTGAACCTGAGGTGATTGCTGAGGGAAATGATCTAGCAGACAACAATCTAGCAGACGATGCAAGCAATGCAACACCAACACCCAGCAACCCAAAACCAAGATGGTTACGTGATCATCCTCTAGATGTTATCATTGTCGACATCAACGATGCAATAAGGAAGAGACAAGGAAATGCAGTGCTAGCATGCTACATATCACATGAAGAACCTACAAAGATTGAAGATGCTTTACAATCTACAAATTGGGTGAATGCTACGCAGGAGGAGCTAGCTGAATTCACGTGCAATCATGTCTGGGATCTAGTAGACAGACCCGAGCATCAAAGCGTCATTGGAACGAAGTGGGTCTTCAAGAATAAGAAGGATGAATCAGGGACGATCATCAGAAATAAAGCACGTCTAGTTGCCAAAGGATACAGATAATGTAAGGGAATCGATTATGATGAAACATTCGCTCCAGTAGCCCGACTGGAAGCCATAAGGTTATTTCTCGCATATGTTGCCCATAATGAATTCTCAGTCTTGCAGATGGATGTGAAAAGTGCCTTTCTTAACAGTGATCTCAAGGAAGAGTATATGTTGAGTAACCACCGGGATTTGAACAAGAAAACCAAGTCTATAGGCTCAGGAAAGCCTTATATGGTTTGAAGCAGGCACCACGGGCATGGTATGAAACTTTGTCCAAGTTTCTGCTGGATAATGGTTTCAAGAAAGGGTAGATTGTTCAAACTCTCTTTCGAATTAATGATGAAGGAAGTATATTACTTGTGCAAATATATGTCAATGACATTATTTTTTGCTTTAAGAATCCAACCTTGGGTGACAAGTTTTCAGAGCTAATGCAGAGTTCCAGATGAGTATGATGGGAAAGATGTCTTACTTTCTCGGACTCCAAGTTCAGTAATCAAGTGAAGGGATCTTCATACATTAGAGGAAATACACAAGAGATCTCATTGCTAAGTATAGTCCAGAAAAGAGGAAGAGCTTAAGGATTCCTATAAGCACGAGCTGCCAAATTTCCCTTGATGAAGGAGGGGAAGCTGTGAATCCTATGCTTTATAGAGGTATTACCGGATCCTTGCTCTATCTAATAGCTAGCAGGATACATATTTCCTATGTTGTAGGAGTTTGCGCGAGATATCAAGCAAATCCCAAAAAGTCGCATCTGGATACTGCTAACCGGATAATCCGATACCTCAAGTGCATAGAAGGTCTAGGAATTTGGTATCCAAGGTCTGATGGGCTAGCACTAAGCGAATATTCAGACTCAGACTTTGGAAAAGCACGAGTGGCACCTGCCAATTCCTAGGACACAAGCTCATAAGCTGGTTTAGCAAGAAGAAGCACTCGGTGGCGACGTCTACAACAGAAGACAAATATGTAGTAGCCGCAAGTTGTTGTGCTCAAGTTTTGTGGATTCAACAACAACTACAAGATTATGACATTCCTTTAAAATGCGTGCCAATCTACTGCAACAACAATAGTGCTAGGTGCATCACGAAGAATCCTGTTCATCATTCCAGGACAAAGCACATCGACATTCGACATCATTTCATAAGAGATCATCAAGAGAAAAATGATATCGATGTTCAATATATATGCACAGAAGATCAGCTTGCAGACATCTTCACCAAACCGCTTGTTGAGGCCAGATTCAAAGAACTATGTCTGAAGTTGGGCATCATGGAGTTAGAAAAGGATGTGGATGAATGGGTTCAAACTCTCATTCTTTCTGAACTTCTGGTTTTCTAGGATTTCTGGTAGCTTACGTTTTTAGGTGTTGACTCTTGTTGCTAAGCTAAGAGCAAATGAATGTTGAGTCCAAGCTCTCAGCATTTCATCAAAATGCTAAGTTATAACATTTAATAACCGGTACAGACGGTTGCTAGAGATTGAATGCTGAGTCCAAGCTCTCAGCAGTCAATATGTGGATACTAGAATATGAATGCTGAGTCCAAACTCTCAGCTGTTCATATGATTGCTAAGGATCCCTCTGCTAGGTGATTGCTGAGTCCAAGCTCTCAGCAATCTCGGACTTTCTCCGAAAAGTCAAAGCGGGAATATTTTAGAATTTCAAATTGGACACGGCACATTTAATGCATGCAACAGGCGGTGACAAATCAGGAGACAACACGTCAAAAGCACTCTAGTCTATTGAGGCGTGGGACACCATACGAAGAGTTTCCGAACTCCTAAACTGTCGATTGAATTTGAAGCAGTGTTTCCCCAACCGTCGGATCAATTACTCAGAAGGTATTTAAACCGCACTTCATCAAATCTTTGAACCTTCTACACTTTGAATCCCTAGAATCCCCTGCACTCTTAAGCATTCACGCATTCAAACTCTCAAATTCTCTCAACTATGTCTACCAACCCTGAATCCCCTGCTCGTGACCAAATGTCTGATCCTGAGAGCCCCCTAAGGTTAGGCCATGCGCCTATTGCTGGCTTGCCACTTCACGAAAGGCATGCACCCAATTTTACCAGGATTGTTAAGAAGGAAGAAGTCGAGGATGAGGTTCTGTATGCTTGACTAGTAACACTTGCCAAGAAGAAGGACCAATCTAGTCTTACAAATGCTCAGAAGAGAGCCAGTCAGGTGACGAAGGACCGTATTCTTTACACACCTCTTGCTGTTCCCAATTTTTTGAATTGGGTGATGGACACCTTGGCAAAGGAACAAGTGGTCCAATATCTGTCTGCTGAACCTCTGAGGTTCAGACCTCACATGGTATCTGAATTTTATGCTAGGCCGGTTGTGGCAAAAGATTCCAAATCTTTTAAGACTTTTGTTTTTGGAACAATTATAAAGTTGAGTGTTGAGGTTCTTGCGAAGAAGTTTGGGCTCTGCAACTCAGGCCCCCATATCGCAAGTTACAAAGTCACCAAGACAGATGAAATGGAGGCAAGGTGGAAGTAGTGGAAGAAGCCAGGCCTGAAGAAAGACGGTCAAGGGAAAGCGATCACATGGAAGGTGGCAACACTGATCAATTAGCTTCCGGAGGATTACAGACTCCTTGCTGATCTTGTGATCAAGATGTTCCAGTGTGACGCTGGGTCGTACTCCAAACTCTCTGTGAAGAAGTACGCCATGATGATGGCATTGGTCAATGGTATTCAAGGGAATTGGGCCGAGTTTTTTTTTTCAAGCGATGGTTGGACCATGCGAAGAAGAACGTGAAGATTAAGGAGGAGGGGACCTTGTTGTCTAATGTCAACTTCGGGCTGAAGGTCAACAAGTTCATTGAGACCTTCTTCGACAAATCCAAACTCGATAGGGGTGAGCAACTCTCTCATACAGATTACATTCCACAAACAAAGAAGAGACCGGCTCCTGCGGATACTTCTTGCCCTCGAGTTCTAAAGGCCAAATCAAATGTCAACCCCAAAGAACCAACTTCTAAAGATAATGATGACCCAGCATCATTAGCCATTCAACAGCTGGAGCATGAATTCCCTTTAACTCCTGAAGAGATTTCCACTGCAAGGAAGGTTGTAGAGACAGAAAGGTGCTTCCAAGACCTTGCAGATATTGAGAAGCTAGGAGAGCTTCCTGTTGAGAAATTGGGTCACCTTCCTACTGAGATACCCAAGAGGAAGAGATCAAATGTTGATACACTTAAAAAGATGAGGAAGAAGATGACACTTGTCAAAGCATCTGAGAAACTCTCATCTGTTGAGCCTGGTGCTGAGGAACCAGAGAAAGTAAGTCCACTCTTTGCTCAACCACTCTCTAAGCGTTTAAAAGTTATAAAGGAGAATGCTCGAAAGAGGAAGAGGAACAAGAAAGAGCAGGAGAGGAAGGCATACCAGAAGGAGATGGAGAGGATTACATTTGAGGCGAGGGACAAAAATTTCGAGCAGACCAAGAGAGCTGCTGACAAGCTTGCAATTAGGAAAGCTGCTGAAGAGCTTGCAGCTAGGGAGGCTGCTAAGCTACAGAAAGGGAAAGGGAAGTAAATTGTCGACATTCCCACCACTCTGATGGATAAGGATGATCTGTCCAATAAAGAGCTTAACAAATTGTTGGGATCAGGAGTGTTTGACGCTCCTGCGCGTCCTCAAAGCCAGGGAGGCTTTTTCATTAGGGAGCCTACTGCTGTACAAGGTGGTAGCAGTAGAGCTCTGCCTGAAGGATGACAGGATGTGCATGCTGGAGGTTCTGGCTTAGGTTTGAATGCTGAGCAGGAGGCTAGCATTGCTGATGGTGGAGCTGAGGGTCACCATGCTGAGAAGAGGCCCAACACTAACATTCCTACCACTGCTGAGCCAGAGTAGATACTAGAGGAGGACCAAGAACAAAGCTTTATAACCACATGCTATTTCGACTCCGATTCAGATAGAGAGTTCGATGAGGTATTTGATGCCCAATTTCTTCGTAAAATCCCCATAGGCACAAATCAGACGCTGAGAATCCCTTTCAATGGACTTCCTGGTCGACGATTCAAATCATGGAGAATTGCGCAATGGTGTGCTTTAGTAACCTTCGACGATGAGGTAGACTCTGACCTCTTTGAATGGACAACGGAAATTGAAGATTTTGTCTCTGCTGAGGTCGAGAGGGATATTTCTTCTGTCTTTTCTGTGGAGTTGAAGGAGGAGACAAAAGATGGAAAGGTTCTGGGAAGTGAGCTGAGGAGGTGGAAGATGTTTGACTACATCATGCATGAACTGTGCTTTGAAGAGAGGATACTATTAGTGGCCAACAGTTTGCACTGCTGAAGATCCCAAGAAATCAAAGAAGAAAGGCATCTCCGGTCAAAAGCCTAAACATAGGCGAAACAAAAGAAAAAGAATACAAACAAATATCAACTCTGAAGACGCTTCACAGCAAGATAACCAACAAGTTGCTGAACAGCTTCGACATCAACAGAAAAAGAAGAAAAACCATAATAAACCAATCCAAACAGTTGCCAAGAAACTACATTTTGATGCGACGCTTGAAGGGGCAGGTCGCTCCTCCAAACCATCAGACACAGCTCCGAACTCTTGAAGAGATTATATACTCATCATCCTCCAGTTCTGAGCAAACCAAGTCTCATAGACAAGTACCGCAAGAGGAAGACCAATCCACACACAAAGATTTCAATAAGGATGCAGAAAATGAGATCGTACCCCTCTTGGTTTCAGGGGGAACTGTTCTTGTTGACTATCCACATGAGACTTCTACAAGAGCATCAGCATCGAATTTAGAAATCATTAGAAGAAAAATCAATGAATATCACGCAGCTCTTGAGCAACTGGACTTCCAGCGACGAGACCTTGACTCCTAGCAACAAGAACTAGATGCTCAACGACGAAAGCTAGACAATAATGAACAAAAGTTCAGAAGACGTCTATCTCAACTTCAAATCAAAGAAGAAGCAACAGCTGCTGAGCTGAAAAGGCAGCAAGAAGTAGAGGCAGTTGCTGAACTCCAAAAGAAACAAGAGGAAGAAGAAAGACTAAGGAGAGAATCTGAAGCTTCTGAGCTTAAATGATAGCAAGAGGAAGCTGAAGCTACTGAGCTAAAACGTAAGCAAGTAGTAGAAGCAGCAGTAGAACTCAAGCGAAAAGAGAAAGAAGTTGTTGAGCTCAACCGAAGAGAGGAAGAAGCTGCTGAGCTCGAACGACAATAGGAAGAAGCTGTAGGTGTTGAAGCACTTCGAAAGGAAGCAGAAGTCACTGCTGAAAAGGCTAAAAATGAAGCAGCAGCAGCAGCCGCATCTGAACAAAAGGACGAAGAGGCAGCAACAAGCCAAACTCCTCTTCCATCTGAGACTTCCACTAGTACCTCTAAGAGTCAAACCCATGAAGACTTTAGAGCATTAGCTACAGTTGAATGAAATTTGTCTCCTGATCCTATTTCTGTAGCTGCAAATTCTCTATCCTATAATGCTCTGAGACAAGAGATACATCATCGAGTGGATCAGCAAATGGCTCTTGTTCTTGATATTGTCAAAAGGGGGGAAGAGAGAATGGATGAGTCATTGAAGCTGCAGTTGATTTTATTAGATCATAAGCGAGAAGAGGAACAAAGAAAGCGAGAAGAGGAATAGAGAAGGCGAGAAGAGGAACAAAGAAGGAGAGATGAGGAATACAGAAGGCAGGAGGAAGAACGCAGGAATCGGGATAAAGATATCACAATGAAGTTGGAAGTACTAATTGCTGTCAAGGAGCAAGATAGGAAACACTTCTTAGAAGTAACTACAGTCCTCAAGGCGCAAGCTAGTCTGTTTTCTATATTCGCCGCAACATCCTCGAAGCCAAAAGACGCAGATTCCTCGAATCAAGAAAGAGAGAAGGACAAGAATCAAGACAAATGAACAAAGGTTTTAAATTTTATGTTGTTTTGAATGTCTTTTATTACTGCAGTTTTACAACTTTTCATGTACTTGTAATCGATCATATCTAGTGAAAAGTGAAAAACTGTTGGTTTGAAGACAACTGCTCATTGTCTCTTACCTTGATTCTTGTCTGGTTGAATTCACATTTTCAAGTTTGATCAACAATCCTTCTTCTTTTATCTCTTTAAATTGATTGATAATCGAGAATTATTATCCCATTAAGGGGGAAGATCATTTAGAGTAGGTCGAGTGTAAAAGAAGAAAAGTTCTGAGCAATGATTAGATACAAAAATTTGTAAGCTCATATCGACTGCATCTTCTTCTCGACTCAGATAGACTTAGAGGTATGGTTTTGACAACATCAAAAAGGGGGAAATTGTTAGGTATTGATGTAGATATCCTGCCTTAATGTGATGTTTTGATGTATCAAAACTATATACCAAAGTCTAGGCCTTAGAGTTATTACCTCATGTAGTCCTTGTATAGGATGATCGAGTTGTAATAGTCTAGAAAGAAAGAAACCATCAAAATTGTGGAACAGTTTTGAAGAAAACGCCATTCAGACGAGATAACTGTCGAACATACAAGACGAAGACAAGCAAAGTAGAGCGAAGGTAACAAAAAATGCATAGACAAGTTGTCCAGTCAAGGTTTAGATACTTAAGAAAACTGCGGATGTAGTTTTCACATAGGAACTGTTGAGAGGCGCTCACAGTTTCAGACCAAGACAGTTTCGAGTCAAAAAATGCGTACATAGCAAGATGTTGAACAAGTCACAGCAGAACTTCAAGGAAGTCAATCATAAAAGACAGACAGATACTCAATTGCGACTGGCGTACAACATTGTTTGAAGTCTAACGCAACAAGTACAAACTGCTTAGAAAAGAAGGACGTTGTAGCAAAAAAAGTAGAAAGGCAAGAGACTTTTGCAGAGAAGGATGGTCTATGATTGGACATTCTTCTCAATGTCTCTACGGGCTATTTTCTCGGTTCCCACCTATAAATTGCAGGAACAACAGAGACAGAAAAACCTTTGCATCTCTGAAAACCTTTACATATTTGAATCTCCAACACACTCATACTTGCCTCTCTACAAAAGTTAAAGCTCAAGCAATAAACCTTCTCAAAAGAGAATGCATTAATATCGTTGTTCATTTATTGAACACGAAGCATTCATTGCTTAGAGATTCTTTGGAGATTCATCGTGTGACCTTGGGTACACGAGGGTTAAGTCAGCTAACTCATTCTATTCTCTTGGTGTTCTTATCTTTCGAGTAAGAACACAACGGCGTACACTTACAAAGGAAGAGAAGGTCATTACGGGCAACTTCCAAATTGTGTACATTTTGGGAAGAACTCAACATCCAACCTACCGAAGAAGGAAAATGGATGTTTGTCCTCAGTCCAACTTCGAGCCGGTCCACAGAGAAGATGAAGAGCCTTTGACGGACTGAAGCAGGAGTGAAGTACAACTGCCTGGGCTAGTGATCCATTGTGCTGTGAACAGAGGTTTCTACAACAACTGGCTATAGATCATGAGGATTGTATCTTCATAACTTAGGATCAGATATCCGAAGAGTGGACGTAGGACTTAATGCTCCGAACTACTATAAATATCCTGTGTCATTTTACATCTTTATTTACCTTACGCACTTTACAGTTTCCAAATTTATCTTGAAACCTTCAACACTTATCCTGTAAGTGTTGAAGTGTATAAACTGTTAACTGCTCATACCTGTAAAACTACTAACCTCATCTGCTGGCAAATTTAAACTGTATTTCTAAAACTGCCAAGCAAAAACTGTATTAACTAGAAACTGAATTGCTTGACAATTAGAGTGTATTTATCTGCTTTTATTCTTCTGCTGCACTTTATACATACTCTGATATGGGACCAACAACATGCGAAATGCTATCTCACTTAGGGTTTTGTAGAAGGTCTTCAGGTCGGAAACCCTTGTGGCAGCTTTAAATCCTTCCTTGGGATCTGCCTTCTTCCATTCATTCCAGTGCCTATTCATCGCTGCCTCTTTATCGTCTTCCAAATAACTGGCGATATTGACACCGTCTTGGGTAGATGAAGAAATTCAGCAACAAGATCGACATTTACAAGAATTGGAACCTTGTTCACCTTCGTCTTAAAAAATCTACCGTGCTTGTCGACGATCGCATTTTCATAGAACTATGCAACGCGATGGGATTTAAAACGGTGTGGATGCGCCTCGAGAATTTTAACAATTTCTCTTTCCTCATCTTTTCGTAAAGCTCTTTGTCGGAGGTTAAGGAATCAATATCCCTTAAGTTTAGAAAGTTCTCCTTTACTACTTATCCCGCTCGGATATGCTTGCTGGTGAGGTCGTAGGAATCCACAATAACATTGGACATGCATGTTAACTCGGCATGAGGAATGTTGATAGCGCCTCTGTCGGGATTCTCAGATGTGCTGGTGCCTTTGCCTGATTGAGTCGGGATTCTCAGATGTGCTGGTGCCTTTGCCTGCTTGAGTCTTCTTTTTACCCATAGTCGATTGAAGCAATGTGGGTGACTAAGAGTTTCAAGAGTTGCGAAATCTTAAGTGTGAGAGAGATATTCACATAAATCAAAGGAGGAGGATGATTATCAGTAAGGTTTAAGGGGGTTTTGATCCATCAATATACACAAATTTGATTAGAATTGCTTTACGTGATCAACGGCTCAGGCTGACATAGATAGCACCAGTGCCTATTCTGTCGTGGCGTGCGAAGAGCGCGTGGGTGTAACTACGTGGCTTCTCATAATTTGCCATGACTCTGGCCTGCATCTAATGCGGCTTTTAGTGGACGACTCTTGAAAAATCAAAACCTCGCACCTTTGATCATCCATTTTTCCTATCTTACTTCTGCAGCTAACTGCTTGGGTCAGCTCGCAACTGTCCCTTGTCGAAGAACTGAACAACTTCTAGTTAGGAACTGTCTTCTATCTTTCAGTTAGAAACTGAGTTCCTTTGCAGTTTCTTCAAACAGTTTCATAACCAGTCAATTTTCGAATTCCCTTCTTAGGAATTAATACGAAGTCTGGGAGACCGTACATTCACGGTTTGACTCATCACTGACTCTATGCACCTAGTCTCCAGACTTCTTTGACCACATGTCCATGTAGGAATGGTTCGACGTAGTATTTGGCATTGAATACTGACTCATCGACTTTTGACTTTGAGTTGTGAACAATTGTGTCCCTTTCGATCGACTCACGCAGAAAAAATTACCTATAAATGCCCCTTATTTGCGAACATATGGATGCACACAACCCATCTTCTTCCTTTAGATAGCTCAAATTTACTCACCCCGAAATCATGACATCTCCTTCTGACATCACCATTGTGAGGAACAAAATCCTCAACCCTCCGGAGTTAATGGTGCTGTATTGGGAGAATCCTCGGATCCTTGATTTGATGATGGGGGACTGAGAACAACCGGCTTTGAGTCATTTGTGACCAGGAAACCCTTTTCCTTTCATGGAGACATGCTGAGGGCGTTCGTTAATGGTTGTTGGGTTACGGAAGACAATGAGATCCATGGCGAACTCAACGACTATGACTTCTGTTGGTCTCCGGAGTAGTTCTCCATCAGCTTTGGACTTCCTCTTGGTGGCACGCCCGTTAAGGACTATCTCAAGGAGGAAACGGCGCCAAAATGGTCTGCATGGCAGAGGTGGAGAGATTCAAACGTCAATTTCCATCTGACATCCCCGTCGAGGTTTTTGATGCCTCGATATCGCCTGACCTTTGATATCGTCAACCAAATGGTTGTCGAGAATTCAGTGTTGGACACGGACTTCTCACCGCTGGTATGGAAGACTATGATGGCCTTCGTAGATCAAGAGTAGGTTGATTGGGCTTCCTTTATCTTTGACCGAGTGAAGTATGCCTTTGAGAATCTGCCTACTATCCTCATTATGTACGGGATGCAACTGAGCTCGCTTCTGGAGCAGGAGACTCCGGCTTTTCTCCGAGGCTGGTCCAACATTGTGGACACCGAGTTCTTTCCACCGAGGCATCACCCTTCCCGCAAAAAAAAAAAACTCTTTTAAAAATTTATTTGTAATTTTCTTTCTTTTTTGTGTGTGTGGATGTAGTGTACACCCCCTTTTCTATGAATGAACAAGTCGTTTTTCATTCAACTTTAATATTGAGCAAACTGTTCTACGAATAACACAACTGACTTAACTAATAAGACAAATAGTTTTACACACTCAGTTCAAAAATTTCACACCGATTAATTCTCATCTCTTTCCTTCGAGATTTCATCAAACTCCAGAAGACTTAGTTTGATGCACAACTCTTTGAAACGAGCCTCAGGTAGAAGTTTAGTGAAAATATCTGCTAACTGGTCCTCCGTTCTAATGTATTCCACCAAGACATCTTCTTTCTCAACATGATCTCGAATGAAATGATGATGAATATCAATGTGCTTCGTCCTAGAGTGTAGAACTGCATTCTTCGATATAAAAACTGCGTTGTTGTTGTCGCAGTAAATATGGACACATCCAGTTTCTATTCCATAATCCTTAAGTTGCTGCTTTATCCAAAGCACTTGAGCACAGCAGCTGGTAGCTGCTACATATTCAGCCTTAGTGGTTGACGTAACCACCAAAATGTTGCTTCTTGCTGAACCAGTTGATCAGTTTGTGGCCTAAAAACTGAAAAGTTCCACTTGTGCTCTTTCTATAAATTCTGTAGCCTCCAAAATCTGAATAAGAGAATCCATTCAGCATGATTCCATCAGTTTTGGGATACCAAATACCTAAAGACTCGGTCTTCTTGAGATATCTCACGATCCTCTTTGCTGCTTCCATGAGGGACTTCTTAAGATTCGCCTGGAATCTTGCACACACTCCCACAACATAAGAAATATCGGGTCTACTAGCAGTTAGATACAGTAGTGATCCAATAATCCCTCGATAAGCAGTCGGATCGATAGGTTCTCCTTCTTCATCAAGAGTGATTTGAGAACTGGTGCTCATTGGAATTCTCGAGGACTTTGTCTTCTCCGGATAGAACTTGTTGATCAAATCTTGAGTATACTTCTTCTGACTTATGAAGATCCCTTCATCAGATTGATCAACTTGCAATCCAAGGAAGTATGTCATCTTGCCCATCACACTGATTTGAAATTTATTCTGCATCAGCTGGGCAAATTTCTCACATAGCTTGGAGTTTTTGCTTCCGAAGATAATGTCGTCTACATAGATTTGAACAAGAAGGATGTCCACTCCATCCTTTATCTTATAAAAGGTTCGTTCGATTGCACCCTTTTCAAATCCATTCTTGAGCAGAAACTGGGAGAGTGTTTCATACCATGCTCTAGGTGCTTGCTTCAATCCATACAAAACTTTCCTTAGCTTGTAGACTTGGTTTCCTTGCTCGAAGCCTGGGGGATGTTCAACGTAGACCTCTTCTTTTAATTCACCATTAAGGAAGGCACTCTTTTCATCCATTTTAAGAACTGTGAAGTCATGATAAGCTGTGTATGCCAAGAATAGACGAATGGCTTCCTGTCTGGCAACTGGTGCGAATGTTCCGTCGAAGTCTATCCCTTCACATTGTGCGTACCCCTTGGTAACCAATCTTGCTTTGTTTTGGACGATGGTACTGATCTCATCTTGTTTGTTCTTGAAGACCTATTTGGTGCCGATCACGGACTGATGTGTATGTCTATCCACTAGATACCACACGTTTTTGCGAGTGAACTCTCCTAGTTCTTCCTGCATCGCATTATGCAATCCGTTGATTGAAGAGCTTCAACAATCTTCATAGGTTCAACTTGAGATATGAAGCAAGACATCAATGCAGTGCCCTGTTTGTTTCGATTAGGGTTCCCATTATCCTCCAGGATGGCTTCAATAGGATGATCTCGTAACCAACTAGGCTTCTTCACAGCTACGACTTCAGTGGGAGCAACTGGAGTCTCAGAAACTGCTGGAGGTTCCTGATGAGATGGTTTGTCTCCAAGTTCTGGAACTGTTTCACCTCCTTGTTTCGAAACTGTTGCATCTCCTTGTTCTGGAACTGCATTCTGTGCAGCAATTGGATTCTGAATTGCAATTGGCTTGTCAGTTAGAGTTGCTTACTTAGCGGCCTCAATGTGGATTTCCTTGGTATTAGGTTGCTCTGCTTCCGAAACCGTTGTGTTGGCTTCAGGGGGCTTCTCTTCATTATGATCTTCTATATTAATGAACTCTAATGCCTTAGCAATGACGTTAGCATCATTGGTCCTCTCAACTGCTTGGGGTTCATCTGAGGCAACTGTAGTCTAAGGATCATCATTAATAGATCTAGTCAGAGAAACTGTTTGATTATGATCAAGATCAGTTCTAGGTTCCTCTTTGACATCCTTGATCTCATGATTTTCCAGACCCAGTTCTTGAAGTGTCATGGGCACTAGAGTAGCTTCATAAAAACAAAACATGACATGTTATTTCCACAAGCTGGGTTGTCTTATTGAATACCCTATATCCCTTATATGAAGGATGCCCATAACCAAGGAACACACCTTCATCAGCCTTAGGGCTGAAGGTATTCAATTTTGACATCCTATTATTGTGAATATAACATGGAGAATCGAAAGCACGAAGATGAGCTATAGAGGGCTTACGACCATAATAGATCTCGTAGGGAGTCTTTTGCAGCCGCTTTTTGAATGCACTTCAATTCTGCGTGTAGCAGGCTATCATCAAGGCTTCTCCCCAGAATCTTTTTCCAAGGCCGGTCTCAGCCATCATGGTCCTCATTGCTTCTTTGAGTGTTCTATTCCTCCGCTCAGCAAGGCCATTTTGTTGAGGATTTCTTGGATTAGACTTCTCATGCCCGATTTAAATTTTAGCAGAGAATCTCATGAGAGTCCCATTATCGGACCTTATCCTCTTAACTATCACTGATAAGCTCATATTTATACTCACTTATCTATATTTTTCTCCATTGTTTCAAGTATATTCTGTTATGTTTCTACTTATTTCTGTGCATGAGTCTATTTTGGAGGGTGTTATGCCTTTGATGGGTGATTTATGCAGGTTTTAGGCCAAATTCATTGGAAACCCGTACCGAAAGCAAATGATGTTCAAAGGAACAGTCACAAATTCTTCCACACGTGGAATCTGAGCAAATGAAGCATTGAAAGAGAAAGACCTTTGAATTATCTTTCCAACGCAACTAAAATCGGGTCAATCGGAGTTCGGAAGCAAAAGTTATTGCCAAAACCATGATACTGCGCAGACAGATGTTTCTGTGTCGAGAGACAGGATTTGTGTCGACTGAAACAGAGGTCAATACTCCGGAAACTTGTGATCTGCAATCCTGTCGACCGACAGGATTTGTGTCGATCGACACGGAGGCCCGAAAAAGCTGTTTTCGGCCTGTTTTGGCAGTTTTTGCTACTTTTACCCGATACTCAAATTAGGTCTTCTTCCCCCTCTATAAATATGAACTCTTAGGCATGAAAATTACATCTCTTTTTCTCTGTTTTGCTGAATACATTGGAGTTTTTTAAGACATTGAAGGTTCCTATTTTATTTGTAAGTCAATTAATAATATGTTTGCTTCAATTCTAGTCATGTTTTGTGGCTAAAACCCTAAACATGTTCTAGGGTTATGATTTATCTTTTCTGATGCATGTTTATTGAAATCGACTCTTATAGCATGGATTAATTCTCTGATTTAATTTTATAATCTAGATTAAAAGAAGGACCAAGAGGTGAATTCAGATCTAGTTTTATAGTTAATAATTGATGGATCGAGAGATGAAAATTATTAACAGGAAGAGAGAATTAATTGTGTTTGTTTTCTGTCTCAAAAGAAAGAAACCTACATAGGAATAATTAGATAATTATGAGATTGATTAATTTGGTGTTCTTGAGACCGAGAGGAGATAATCACTAATTAATAATCTAATTGCCTGACCAAGAATTTAATCCACAAAAATCTATGTTTTCCCCATTGCTGAGTTAATTGATATTGTATGTTGATGATTAGATTATCTGCCCTAGGATCTGTGTTTCCTTTAATTGTTTTCAAAACCTTTATTTTATTGCACTGTCATCTTTAATTTCCAAACAAAACCCCTTTTTCAAATTCCTCAACTTCTATGTCCTAGAAATTATAACTAGTACTTTGGATTTTTCGTTGCACAGTCCCTGTGGGATCGACCACCTTAGGGTGTAAAAACATTATTTGCTACTGCTTTCTGCAGTTATAAAATTGGCGCCGTTGCCGGGGATTTGTCAAATTAATCTAGATATTAGTTTATTTTTAGTTCTGATGGATTGAGGCTGTAATTTTAGTTTATTTTCGTTTTTGAAGTTTTTCTGTTTTTAATTTCGTGTTTTAGTTTGTTAATTTTTGTTTTTGGTGTTTGATTTTCGTGTTTGTTCCTGTTCAGTTTTTCTTGTTTTCGGCCTCTGTCTCGACCGACAGAATCTTTGTCGATCGAAACAGGCGCAGAAAACACCCGTGTCGATCGACAGCCCCTCTGTCGATCGACACAACTTTTGACTTTCGATTTTTTTTTGCTTTTGTTGCTTTTGTTGCAGGTATGAACTCGAGGGCCCAGGGCAAGCCACTCGAGACGTTTGACCCAAAAATCGAGGCCACCATCAGAAAAAGGAAAGGAGACCACTGAGATCATCATGACAAGTCCAAGCAGTTCCGATGGGGGAAATGAGACCATCCAACCATTGATTACTGCGGAAAATGCCGTACTGTTGGTCCATGAAGTCAATCACATGAAGGATGTCATGAGGCAACTCCTGGAGGAAAGGGAAGCAGAAAGGCGCGAGGCCGAATGAAGAGAAAGAGAGAGAGCTCAGAGGGAAGATTCAGACAATGAGGACCCCGACACAATGGCCAAGAAGTACAGAATGCAACCCAGAAATGAGGGATTAGTTATTGGCATCACCGCTAATAACTTTGAACTCAAGACCGGCCTGATTCAGATGGTTCAGCAGAACCAATTCGGAGGCCGAACAGTGGAGGATCCGTACACTCACCTCAGAATGTTCTTGGAGGTGTGTGAAACCATCAAGCAAAACGGACTGACCCAGGACGTGATCCGTCTTCGCCTTTTCCCCGCGGACTTGGTTCACCGCTTTGGACTGTACCAAAATTCGGACATGGGCTGATCTCCGAACAGAGTTCCTCGGCGCATTCTTCACGCCATCAGTGATTATTCAGAAAAAGATGGAGATCCTGCAGTTCCACCAGAGGATGGACGAGACTGTCTTTGAGGGGTGGACCAGTTTCAATGAGCTGTTGAGAAGTTGTCCGGGTCATAGAGTGGTTACCGAGGAGCAGGCTCATATCTTCTACAAAGGGTTGACCGAGAAAAGCCAAAAGACAGTAGACTATGCAACTGGTGGATCATTGATGAGCAAGTCACCAGAAAAGGCCATGAAGCTGTTAAAAAAGATGGCCTTACATGATCCACAATGGGGGAATCCAAGGAGGCCACATATTCGAGCTATCGAGGCAAAGAAGGATGATGCACTGAAGAAAGAGGTTGAGAAGCTAAAGGGGAAAGTTGAAAAACTAACTACTTCTGCTTCTGTTTCTGTTGCACAGGTTGACCCTATCGCCGACGTGAATTACATGAATCGTGGTGGCTACCAGAATCAGTACCGGAAAGGGGGATACTAACACTACCATCCTAGACCTCATCCAGGTTTCTCCTACTCTCAGCTTGAAGCTGCCGAACAACCACCGCCAGATTTTGATGTGCAGAATGGAAGATTGTGGAAAAGAAGAAAGAAACCCTTGAAGAGGTGCTGAAGAATTTCATCAAAGCTTCAGACTACAGAATAGGGAAAATCGAGAAAGAAGTGGAAGGAGTTAATACCAAGGTGGATCTGCTCGGCAAGCACGCCAAGATCATTGAAACTCAAATGAGCCAAATTGCTACCACTATCGGGATACAACATACTCCAGGAAAGCTACCCAGCACCACCGAGGCAAATCCCAAGAACCAAAAAGATTGCAAAGCTGTGAAGCTGAGGTCCGAAAAGAGTTACAAAGGTCCGAGCATGCCCCAAATCAAGTTTGGGGGGGGGGGAACGAAGCAAAACCCAGCAGATCCGGCCTCTGTTTTGATCGACAGGATTCCTGTCGATCGATACAGAGGCCCAGAAGACACAGTCGACACAGATTCAGAGGAGGAGATCGACAGAACTGCAGAGGGTGTGTCGATCGACACACCCCCTGTCGATCGACAGGCAGGACAGAGCAAAGGCCAGTCGACACAGCAGCATTCCCAGCAGCATTCTTCCACTCCCAAGGCTGCCAAGACACCTCCGATGTCGTTCCCTCAGAGATTCGCCAAGCAGAAAGAGGATTCCAAGTTCTCGCGCTTTGTCGAGAACTTGAAGAAGGCAAGTATTAATCTACCACTGATTGAAGCTCTCTCTGAAATTCCAGGTTACATGCGCTTTCTCCGGAAGCTGATGAGCGAAAAGAAACATTTTGTGGAGAATGCAACTGTCAAGCTTCATGAGCAATGCAACATAGTACTCCAAAAGAAGGTTCCAATCAAGAGGAGAGACCCAGGATGCTTCACCATCCCAGTGGAGATTGGGGGGATCTCATTCGAGAAGGTGTTGTGCGACACCGGAGCCAGCATCAACCTCATGCCCTACTCCATCTTTCAGCACCTCAAGACTGGAGAACTGAGGCCGACTACTATTACTCTGCAGATGGCGGACCGATCTGTGTCTCGCCCAAAAGGTATCATAGAGGATGTTCTCATTCGTGTGGGTCATCTAATTTTTCCTGCAGATTTTGTACCTTTGGACATGAAAGAGGATGGAATCACACCACTTATCTTGGGAAGAGAGTTCCTTGACACAAGTGCTGCCCTGATCGATTGCCGCAGAGGAGAGATCACCCTCCGGGCCAACGAAGAAAGGATCTCCTTCAAGCTTGACAGAAGCCGGCATGAATCTGAATGCTTCAAGATCACTTCCAGAGATGAGGCTGATGATGAGGATGAAGAGGAAGATGAAGGACTGACTGAAGAAATCAAAGAAGACCGCGCCGCTCAGAGATGGGAGCGAGGGAATGAGTTGGCAAAATTGACAATTACACCGTCTCAACCCGAGCTCACTGGTGTCATCCAAGACCGGTGGGTTTAAATGGTGGATTCTCATGGGAGGTGAGTGCGATCTAGCCCGCCCTGGTTCTGAACTGAGGTATCGTCGAACTACGACATTAACTAAAGCACTTGTTGGGAGGTAACCTAACTGTTATTTGTTTTTATTTCAATTCCTTTCAAATTTCATCTTTTGTTTTCATAATTGTTTATTTTCACTCTTATGTCTTTACTTTGTTGTTGGTTTTGTTGTTCAATTTAGAAAAAAAAGTAGAGGAATTACCTCTGTTTCCATCAACAGGCCGACTGTCGATCGACACAGAGGTATGGCATACGGAGAACACTTCGATCGACTGAAGCAGGAGTCGACAGAAGGCTCTGTGTTGATCGACAGGCTCCCTGTCGATCGACACAGAGTGCCAGCAGCACCAAATCTTTGTTGCGCAGCGCTGAATTCCTCGGGGTGGATAAAAACGTCGATGTCTGAGATTGACAGTCCGGTACAGTTCTGTTTCTTGTCTGATTTTCAAACTTTTTCTTACTCTCCGAGTTCGAAATAAGTTTGGGGGGATGTGTGATGGGTTTTGTATACTGAAAGCATTTATTATAATAAGTATACAACGGTTTATTTCTCCTTTCTGTTAACAATCTTACATGTATGAACAATGGTATCCTCTTGTCTCACCGATAGGGACGATCATACGGCGTGTTGTAGATTGCAGAAGACAGTATGATCACTTGACCTAGTGAGACATAAACCTGATCACAGCCGAGACAGCGTATGAGGATACGTCTGTTCGGATGGCTGCCGCATTGTCGGAATAAGTAGTCTGTCTTGGTTACTTGACATGCTGGTATGCAGAGGTGGCGTATTGATGGACCGCAGTGAGATGTATTCGTCTGTCTGACATCAGCGAATACAAGATCTCGTTATATTGATTGAGTCTAAGTAACGTGCTCGTATATCTGCATCTTGGGTAACAGCAGTTCGTGTAGTACCGCCTAAGACTGGGTTTAGGTAACCATATCCGAGTAATAGGATGGGGACATTCCCTGAGGAGCTCAATAACATTCATCGTGCCAAAGTCATGCAGGCTGATTAATTTCAGGCACGAGTGATAAGGTTTGAGTGGTACTACTCAGGAATTATAAGATATTAATTAATTGTAGTTAGAGCTTGTCAGAGGCTCCGATTAATTAATGAATGTCCGGTAACCTTAAATATGGGGATTCTCAATTAATGCAGCCCGTTCTCATAACGTGGTAATAAATGGGTAGGTCAGTATTAATTCTGTGGTGAAAAAGAATTAATATTAATTAATTAATTGTGTCCTGGGTTGTGGACATGGGAATTAATTAATTTATAGGACCACTTTGTTATTTGCATTAGGTCCCAGGTCTGGCCCAAATAAGTGTGCTGAATTGAGCCCAGTAGCCCATTAGGGATAAAACCCTGGGTCTATAAATAGACCACTCTCTCTGAAAACCCTAGCAACCTTTTGGTGATTATTCAAATCAGTCAAAACCCTAGGGCAGAGAGAGAGGAGGTGTCGATCCCAAGAGGAGAAGGAGGAGAATTTTGATTCTGGTCCTGCTCAAGCCACAGATATACAGAGTCCTCACCAGTAGTAGATCTGAACAGCACCGGGATACAGATCTGAAGATCTAATCTGGAGAACAGATTCTTTTTCTCTTGATTTCTTTGTTTTTTGATTTTATTCTAAGAAATTAGAAATCTAATTTCTTATTCCGCAGATAAAATTGGATTGCGTAGTTGAATTCCAGTTGGAAATTCAAACGCAAAAGATCGGTTCAAACTCGACGGAATTAGGGTAAATTCCTCAATCCACAATTCTGGTTATTAAATTCATAGGAGCACGCTAGGATTTATTATGATTTTAATTATGCAAAATATCCATAAATCGATCCGGTTCAGTTTGGTTTTGGTGATTCGGTTCACGGGAAAACCCTACAATGTGAATAAGAAGTTGAACTTTTATCCCTTATCTTTATTTGATTTCCTGTTTTATTTGCTTTTACTTGCTTTATTTGGTTTGTTTAAATATTTTCTAATAAAAAAATATAGATATTATGTGAGGAAAATTTTTAAGTAATTGAACCCTCTAGCATTATATGCAATGTTTGGAATCGATCTTTGATTAGTTGAGATGATTTCGATTGTGGTTGATTTGCCTATGAATGTAGAATACCGTATGATAGGGTCTGATTAAAACTTACACTTGCATGATGTTTGAGTGTATTGAAATTCACTAAGGAAGAAAATTTGAACCCAAGTGAGTTTTTGAGCCTTTATTTGTTCATGAGAGACTCGCATGTATGTTTTCGTTTCTCTAGAACTTGTTTTTGTTCTGTTTTGAGACTGCATAGTGTACACAAGGATAGAAAATGATCTTAGGCCATCTTTGTTAGCCCAATCCTAAACACTATCCCTTCATATGTTGAAATTATCCCTAGTAAGCCCCATTGTGCCTAACTCCATTTTTTGTGTCTTGTCTATGAGATTTACGTGGAGTTATAATGGTTTTTGTCTTGTCTATAAGATTGATGGAAGAAAGGGTGGTTTAATGTGTGTTGTGGAAAAGAAAATTGTAATTAGTGGTGAATAAATGATGGGAGGTTGTATAGCTCAAAATAAATTAGAATTCTCATAAGCCCTATGTATGAAATCATGTGTAATTTCTTGAAAGGGTATAAGGGATTCGATAAGAGAGCTTGAAAAAAAAAAGAGTCTTGATTTGAATTGTGAAATTTAAGGAGAAGGGTGGATGTTCATAGATGGTGGTTTTAATTTATTGAGTTGGCCACTTGATGGATTTTTAGTCACTTGACCATATTTCCCTACCTCTCATAAAAAGCTTTCATTACAACCCTATCAAAGTCCTTTTTGCTTCTTGAATTGTGTGCACGAATAAGTAGTGGAGATTTTAGAACTCTTGCAAGCCTATGGTAGAAATTTATTCTTACATGTTGTGATTGCTTTCATTTGAAACCCAAACACTTGAGTGATTTAGCAATACACTTTCCCGTGAGTCTTCCAAAGTTGATGAATATCTTATCTCTTTCAATTGCTTGTGTGATGTGGATAGATGAACCTGGATTGTGATGAATCTTGTGAGGCATTGCACTTTCAACTGCTTGAGATTTCTCTCTTCTTTTCTTCGATTGAGGGCAATCTAATATTCAAGTTTGGGGGGTTTGATAATCTCATATTTATACTCACTTATCTATATTTTTCTCCATTGTTTCAAGTATATTCTGTTATGTTTTTACTTATTTCTGTGCATGAGTCTATTTTGGAGGGTGTTATGCCTTTGATGGGTGATTTATGCAGGTTTTAGGCAAAATTCAATGGAAACCCGTACCGAAAGCAGATGATGTTCAAAGGAACAGTCACAAATTCTTCCACACGTGGAATCCGAGCTAATGGAGCATGGGAAGAGAAAGATCTTTGAATTAGCTTTCCAATGCAACATGAATCGGGTCAATCGGAGTTCGGAAGCAAAAGTTATGGTCAAAACCGTGAGACTGCACAAACCGATGTTTCTGTGTCGAGAGATAGGATTTGTGTCAACCGAAACAGTGGTCAAAACTCTGGAAACTTGTGATCTGCAATCCTGTCTACCGATAGGATTTGTGTCGATCGATACGGAGGCCCGAAAAAGCTGTTTCCGGCCTGTTTTGGCAGTTTTTGCTATTTTTACCCAATACTCAAATTAGATCTTCTTCCCCCTCTATAAATATGAACTCTTAGGCACGAAAATTACATCTCTTTTTCTCTGTTTTGCTGAATACATTACAGTTTTTCAAGACATTGAAGGTTCCTATTTTATTTGTAAGTCAATTAATAATATGTTTGCTTTAATTCTAGTCATGTTTTGTGGCTAGAACCCTAAACAGGTTCTAGGGTTATGATTTATCTTTTCTGATGCATGTTTATTGAAATCGACTCATATAGCATGGATTAATTATCTGATTTAATTTTATAATCTAGATTAAAAGAAGGACCGAGATGTGAATTGAGATCTAGGTTTATAGTTAATAATTGATGGATCGAGAGATGAAAATTATTAACAGGAAGAGAGAATTAATTGTGGTTTTTTCTGTCTCAAAAGGAAGAAACCTACATAGGAATAATTAGATAATTATGAGATTGATTAATTTGGTGTTCTTGAGACCGAGAGGAGATAGTCACTAGGATCCACAAAAATCTATGTTTTCCCCATTGCTGAGTTGATTGAGATTGTATGTTGATGATTAGATTATCTGCCCTAGGATCTGTGTTTACTTTAATTGTTTTCAAAACCTTTATTTTATTGCACTGTCATCTTTAATTTCCAAAAAAAACCCCTTTTTCAAATTCCTCAACTTCTATGTCCTAGAAATTATAACTAGTACTTTGGATTTTTCGTTGCACAGTCCCTATGGGATTGACCACCTTAGGGTGTAAAAACATTATTTGCTCGCTGCTTTCTGCAGTTATCAATCACCCATTTGTCATTCTGAAGACGGGTAATCAGTTCTGGCAGCTGAATTTTGACTTTGTCTTTGGACTTGAGAAGTACCACCCACGTATATCTCGAGTAGTCATCAACAACTACTAATGTATACTTTCTTCCAATTGTGGGCAGAGTAACTGGACCAAACAGATCTATTTGGAGCAGTTCCAAGATCCGGTCCGTGCTTGTTGTAACTGGCCTGTTCTTGAACGAGGCTCTTGTCTGTTACCCGAGCTGTCAAGCTTTGAAGATTCCTTCCTTTTGGAACTTCTTATGTGGTAGTTCCTCAACTAAATTATGTTTTGCCAAATGTCTGATCGACTTGAAGTTCAAATGACTTAATCTATTGTGCCACAACCAGTTTACTCCATCTGAGGAACTGTGCGCTAGAAGGCAGGTTCCTTCTTCTCCATTGGACCAGTCTACAACGTAAGACCACCTTTTTTGATTCCTCTGATCATGGTCTCGTTGGTCAGCTTATCTATGATGTGGCACTCTGATTCTTCAAAACTGACAACGTAGCCACTCTCACTCAACTGGCTTATGCTAAGAAGGTTGTGCTTCAGGTTGGTGACTAAAGACGCGTTCTGAATGATGATTCCATTGTGCTCCACGCATCCTTTTCCAACTACTCTACCCTTGGCTTTGTTCCTAAAAGTGACATGCGGTCCTCTGCATATCACAAGATTCTTGAGAAGATCCATCTCTACTGTCATGTGTGCTGAGCACTCGCTATCCAAGATCCATGATCTTGCTTTCTTCTGAGAACTTTGTCCCTGCAAGACAAAAAATGTCATTTAGGTCTTCGTATCCTTTCGATCCTGCAAAGTCAGTTCTCTGGATCCATCCTTTTGGTATCCAGACCTGTTTCACTTTTACAGTTCATGAAACTGAATCACTCTTAGTGATTGATTAACCATTCTTCTAGAATAATGTATGTTGTTTGAATGCATGTTAGGAAAGGTTGTGGTGTGTGAACTCTTTCTGAAACTGTTGTTCTAGAAGGAGTCTCGAGAAACTGTTCTCGGGTGTTTAGCCATCACAGTCTTTTGAGAGTAAAACTGTCTCAACTCAGGCCTCGAATAGGTGTTCCCCCTATTCGGATAACTGTTATAATAGAACTGAGTTCTATCATAACCTCTCGAAGGTCTATCTGGTTGTCGAACTGACTTCCCTGCAACCTTTACATGTTGCTCAGTCGTTCTTGTTGGTAAAACTGGATTCCTTGCATATGGAGCATTACGCTTATCCAGTTTTAAAGCAAAGTTAGTTCTCCTCTCGACAGTTGGTTTATTCAGTTTACGAACTATGTGGGCTCCTTTTCGAGGTGCCAGTTTCGGGTCAGTTTTTGATCAACATTTGGTTTTGAGATTTTTCTTAACTTGCTCTTTACACTTGACATTTCCTTTCTCCAACACATGACTTGGACTAAGTTTGGCTTTGATAGAGCCTAAAAATGCTTTCTTCGACCTAGAAGTGGATGCATGTTCGCTCAAAACTTTTTTCATATTGATGCTCCAAAAATCCAAGTCCATATTTATCAGATGATTGTTTTTAAGCATTCAAAATTTCTTCTAATTTTCTTGAGCTCTTTTTGAAAGTACATTCGCATTTGACAGGCTCAAAGTTCTTCAAGGAGTCACATTCTTTTAAAATATTTTCAAAATCTTTAAGGAGTTTTGAATGCTCTTCCTTGAGTTTTTCAAAATCCTAACTGATTGACCTCGTCTTTGCGACTTCATCAGTCAAAATTGAAATCTCTGATTTCAGTGAGGCATTTTCACTAACTAATGCATCATTAATCTCATGGAATTTTTCTACCTCTTTAATAATGTTTTCAAGAGGAACATCTTCTGAATTTGAGCGACAAAATTCAGAATTTTCTACAAAGCATGTAGATGCAAGAGATGAGGGTAGATGAGTTGTTACTACTATCTCCCAGTTTGAAGTGATGTCTTCTTCGTCGGTAACGTCTCCATCAATAGCTCCCATGAAGAAAAGGATTTCTTCCTCATCATTCTCATCCTTAGACGTGTAATAACTATCATCATGGTGTGGCACGTTTGGCACTTTAGTTCTTGTGAGCATTGCTTGAGCCACAGCTTTAGATGCTCTCCTTTTAAACACCTTCTTCAGTCTATCTCTCTCCTCTAGAGAAAATAGAGGACAGTCGTACTTCAAGTGATCTGGAGAGTTTCATTCGTAGCACGTCCGTGGCTCTCTCTTTGTGAACCTTTGCTCACTGGACTGAACTTCCTTCCCTTTTCCTTTGGCATTCTAGAGAAGTGCGGCCAGGTTCCTTCTGAACTGAGGTGGAAGTATCCTTCGCTGGTGAGGATTGGTAGGCAGTTTTCTCGATCTAAACTTGCTTCTTATGTCACCTTTGGAAGTCTCTCTTCATGAAGAATGCAACGTCACCATCAGCTGCTGAGTTAGGAGTTCTAACTTCTTCATTCTTGTTCACCATCTGAATATCCCATTCATGGGCTTGAAGTTCGGCGAACAACTCTTTGGTTGATATCTTCGAGAGATCCATGGTCATTAAATTGGTGGTTTTGACAAACCAATCTTCCTTTGGCATTCTCGAAAGAATTTTGGCATTCATGTCAGCCACCATTTATTCTCTTCCAAGATTTTTCATTTCGCTGATAATGGCGTTAAACCTTGCTTCCATCGATTTGATCATATTGCCAGGCAGCATCTGGAAAGATTCATATTTGTCGATCCACATTTGTTTCTTATTGCGCTTCATAGCTTCAGTTTCCCTGGTAAGCTCGTTGATCCAATCCCCTAACTCTTTAGCACTGTTGTTCTCTATGGCTTCGTCCATGAGAGATTCTGGGAGAGATTGCATAATCATATCTTGTGCGATGGGATCAAGCTGATGACGCTTTTTGTCTTCAAGTGTCCATTCTTCAAGTGGCTTGTCTATCATTTGGCCACCACCTTGGCCATCTTGTCCTCCAACCGTAATACTGATCTTCTGGATCTTTAGGTCCATGCTTCTAAACTTCATCCATCTCTGGATGCTGAGCTCTTAGTTGGATTAGACATCTCTTCTTCCATACCTCGAACTTCTCCGGGTTGTACTTGGGAAGGCTTGGATAATTCATCAATATCTTAAGATAACCTGCTCGTTAATCACACTTAACAAACAATTAAGAGTGCAAGGAAATATGGATCCGGTCCTAAGCGACTCAAAATAGGACAGTCTAGAAAGACCAACTTGGCTCTGATACCACTTGATGGTCCCTGATGAGAGTTCGAAATAATATACAACGAAAATAAGAACAGTTATTTGCATAATTGACACGGGTAGTTCAGTTTGAAACTTACAACTCAGTTTTAATCAACAGTTTTAAAAACGACAGTTTACGTTAGCCAGCAGTTTTAGATATCCAGTTTACAATTATATGCAGTCAACAATTATACACTGCAACACTTTTAGAGAAGTGATGAAGGTTTCAAAAACACAAATGAAAACTGTATGGTGCATAAAGTAAGTAAAATTGTAAACGAGACAGAATATTTACAGTGGTTCGGAGTCTTAAGTCCTACGTCCACTCATTGGGAATTAACCTGGTAATTCACTTAGTAATGAAGATACAATCCTCACGATCTATAGCCAAGTGCTGCGAAAACCATCATCCACAGCAGAATGGATCACTCGCCCAGGTAGTTGTTCTTCACTCCTTCTTCAGTTCCTCAAAACCAAGTGGCACCTTGGAGTCTTCTCAAAACTGGTAGTCGTCGGAAATGGATTGAGGAAAAACCTCCTTTCTCCTTCTCCTTCTCCGATGGGTGGATGGTCGAGTTCTTCCCAGAACGTACGCTGGTTGGCTAAAGCCCGTAAGAACCTTCTTCTCCTTAAATAATTAGGTTGCTGTGTTCTTACTTGAAAAGTAAGAGCACTAAGATAGTAGATTAAGTCGAAAGACTTAATCCTCGTGTACACAAAGGTCACATGGTGAATCTCTCAAGATTCCTTAAGCAATAATGCCTCGTGTTCAATAAATGAACCACAGAGTTAATGCTTTCTTACTAGAGAGTTTTTAATTCTTTGAGCTTTAAATCGGCAGAGTGATGACAAGGTTTTTTAGCATTCTTCTGGTATATGTTTTTCTCTCTGGTCTCTGCTATTTATAGTTGAATCTACAGAAAATAGCCGGTAGAGAAATTTTGAAGGATGTCCAATCAGTGTCCATCCTTTTCTGTAAAGTAGACCTGCTCCTCTGCCTTTTCTTAATCACTGCCATGCTTTTTGTAGGGTCATTTTGTACTTGTTGTGTCAAACTCGAACAACGTTGTACTCCAGTCATAACTGAGTGTCTTCGTTCCTTATCATTGAATCTTCAATGCTCTTTTATGACTGTTCGGCATCTTATCTTTCACGTGTTTCTTTGACGTGAAACTGTCCTCATCTAAAACTGTGAGCGCCTCTCGACAGTTTCTTTATGAAAACTGTGTCCATAGTTTTCTTTGTTATATGCTCCTGTACAGTTTAAAAAATTGTCTGCACAGTTTTTCTCCGTCCATCACTCTACACTATTTTCTCGTCCATTATTCTTGATAGTTTTCTCATCTGGATGGTTTCCACTTCAAAAACGCTTCCACAGTTTTTGACAGTTTTCTTCTCCTAGACTATTACAACTCGATCATCCTATATTAGGATTACATGAGGTAACAACTCTAAGACCTAAACTTTGGTACACAGTTTTCACACATCAAAACATCAAATTAAAGGTGGAATTTCTACATCAATACTAACAGTTGGCAAATGCCCGTAAGAATCAATATCCAAGAGTAGGATATTGAATTCTATGAATATAACTTTGAAAGATATATTCATCAAGAAATAGCTTCATCTTTAAGCTTTTGCCTGTGCTTTGAACAACTAGTACGAAATTGAATAACTTGAGTTGAAAACTCAAGTCTCGTGAATAAGTTCACGAAATTTCATAGAGAGAGAGTGAAAAGTTTGATGGAGCTTTAGTGTATCTTTTCAAGAGAGTTCGTAACCTTTTTTTGGTTGGAGTGTTGAACTATTTATAGTCTTTAGGGGGAAATTTTGAATTTCCACCCGTTAGACACATAAATCCGATCGCTAGGCATATAGAGAATGTCGTCCAATGATAGCGCATACTTTTGGTCTGCTCTGCTGATAAGCTCGTAATTTAACTCACTTATCTATGTTATCTTCTAGTGTTTTATTTATTTTTATTGAGTATATTTAAATATTTTGAGCATGAGTCTATTTTAGAGGTATTATGCTTGTCATGTTGTGTTTTTATAGGTTTTAGGCCAAATTCATTGAAAACCCTTACCAAAAGAAGTTGGTGTTAAAAGAAACAGTCACTATTTCATTCACACATGGACTTTGAGCTAATAGATCATGGAAATTGAAAGATCTTTGAATTAGCTTTCCAATGCTACTGGAATCAGGTCAATTGGAGTTCGGGAGCGAAACTTACGGCCAAAACAGTGAGACTGCGCAGAATGATCTAAAGGGGCTAAAAATGGTCTCTATTTCGACCGACGTTAAGGCCACGTTGACCGACGTAGAAGATCTGCATTGACCGACGCATGGTCCATATCGAACGACACGGACCCACTAAGAGGAAAATTTATGATTTTTATTGTTAAATCTTATTTTGGCACTAGATACTAAATTAAACACATCTACCTCTATGAATACCCATATTGCTCGAGTTTAGAGGTTATTGTGGAGGATTCTACTTTATTATTCATCATTCATTCAAGTGTTCAAGTTTTTGAGAGTTTTGGATAGTTGGAAACTCGAACAACCTTTATTTCTTCTTGTAATTTTTTATTATGGAATCTAATAATACGTTTCTTATGTTTCTTTCCATCATGAGTGGCTAGAAACCCTACCAGGTTCTAAGGCTATGTATATTTAATCAGGATTGCATGTTAGATTAATCAACTAAAATTGCATGGTTTCAATTCTTGGTTTATTTGATAGAATTTAGAATTGATGATGGATCGAGAGATGAATTTGATTCTATATTCATAGTTGTTAATCGAAAGACTGAGATGAGAAGATTAATAACATGAAAAGGAATTTGAATTTAATTGATTTTCCGTCTCAAAAGGAAGAGTAATTAATTGTTGGGATTAAATTTGTTATCTTTATTGAGGTTGATTATAAAAGTGTTCTTCAGGCCAACCAAGCATAAATAGTCACATGATAGTATCCTAAGTTAAAATTGCCCAACCAAGGAATTTTAATACTTTATTTGATTTCCCACCATTGTAGAGTTGATTGATCTGGCATGTACTCTGATTAATTATATGCCCTAGAATCTACGTTGTTTAATTTTCTTTTAAAACCCTTTAAATTTCAGTTATGTTATCTTTATTTTCCAAAACCAAAACAAAATTTTCTGTCTACTCAAACAATAAATATTAGAACTATAGTTTGTATATGAGATAATTTCATTGCACAATTCCTCTGGGCTTGACTACCTTTGGGTATATTATAAATTTATTGGCCACTTCATTTGCAATTAATCTGCGAATTTCGCAGTGACCAAATTGGCACCGTTGCCGGGGAATTATTAGATTTTATTTTGTTACTAATTTGTTTAAAGATTAATTGGATTGCGTTTATATTTTATTTTATTTTATTTCCGTTTGTGTGCGTGAGTTGGTGTTAATTCTTGCTTTCTATTTTGACCGACGTATGTGCGCGTTGGTTGACACAGAATGAGTTTCTGTGTTGGTCAACACAGACTGATTTTTTCAATTTTTGTCTGTTTTCGCAGGTCTTGCATGAACACAAGGTCTCGAGGTGCACCACTCGAAGTTTTTGATCCAAAAATTGAAGCAACCATCTAGAGGAGACACAAAAACAACAAAATCACTGAGATGGATCTACCGTACAACCAGAATGAGGATGATGACCCAAACATGCCACCTTTGGAGGACTCGGACACCCAAATCACAATAAGGAGTGCCCTACTGGTGGTCCAAGAGATGAATTAGATGCGGGAGTTGGTCAAGCAACTGATGGTGGAATGGGAAGCTGAAATGGCAGAAGCTATAAGGAGACAAAGAAAGTAATAAATAGAAAGAAGGCTCCAAGAGGACTTTGATGATGAGAATCCCAATGCCATGGCGAGGAGGTACAGACTGCAGTCCGGTAATGAGGGATTTATTATTGTTATTAATGACAATTACTTTGAACTCAAAACCGGCCTTATTATGGTTTAGCAGAACTAATTTTGTGGCCGAGTTATGGAGGACCCTTACACTCTCCTCAGGAGTTTTCTGGAGGTGTGTGAGACTGTCAAGCAAAACGGAGTTACCTAGGACATGATCCTTCTGTGCTAGTTCCCCTTGGTACTTCGGGATCAGGCTTGGATGTGGTTTACGGTCCTGGATTGCAGCAACATCAGGACTTAGGCCAATCTTCGAGCAAAATTTCTCTCTACCTACTTCCCGCCATCTGTGATCATTAAAAAAAGATGGAAATCCTGCAGTTCCACCAGAGGATTAATGAGTTCCTGTTCAAGGCATGGAGCAGGTTCAATGATTTATTGAGGAGCTGTCCCGGACATGGAGTTTATACAGAGGAGCAATCACATATTTTCTACCAGGGGATGAATGAGAGGACCCAAGAATTGGTGGACAACGCAGCTGGAGGTTCCGTGATGTGCAAATCAGCAGACAAGGCCCTCAAGCTATTCAAGAAGATGGCTATGCACACTCAGAAGTGGGCAAATCCGAGGAGGACCCAAGTCAAGGCAATTGAGAAGAAGAAACCTAATGACACTCTAAAGAAGGTGATTGAAAATCTCAAGGGGGAGTTGGAGAATCTGACCTCTCATGTTTCTGTTGTTACTGCTGCACAATTTGAACCCATTTGTGATGTCAATTTCATGAAGCGAGGAGGCTACCAGAACCAATTTCAAAATCACCAACGAGGTGGTGGCTATCAGCACTACCATCCAAAGCAGCACACCAGTTTTTCTTATGCTAATCAGGCGGGTGGAGAATTTCCCCCACCTGGTTTTGATGTGCAGAATGGAGAAGACACCAAGAAAAAGAAGGAGAGCTTGGATGAGGTGTTGGCGAAGTTCATCAAGGCCTCAGATTATCGAGTTGGGAAGATAGAGCAAGAAGCGACTAGAGTGCACACAAAGATTGATCGAGTTGGCAAACATTTTCACATGATTGAAACTCAAGTCAGCCAGATTGCCAGCACAATCGGAGTTCAGCACAAGAAGGGGCTACTTCTGGGCACTACTGAGGTGAATTCGAAGAATAAAAAAGAGAGCAAAGCAATTACTTTGAGCTTCGGAACCAGTTACGAAGGTCTCGGGATGATTTTAAACAAGTTTGGGGGAGAAGAAGAGGAGAATTATGCATGGGATCCCTCTGTTTTGATCGACGAACATCCCGCATCGGTCGACCCAGAGGGTCGACAAGGAGATAAGTCAAACAACATAGACACGTCGACCGATGCCATCTTGCATCTTGAATGAGAATGTGAGATAGAATCGATTGATGGTTGAGTTTGAATTGATTGTGATTGTGGTTAATTGCCTACGAAAGTAGAATACCGCATAATAGGATTGATTTGAAACTTAAACTTGCATGCTGATTGAGTTGATTTGAAGTTGATTGTGGAGAAAATGTAAACCCTTGTGTGAGATTTTTGAGCTTTATATTCGTTTGATGTGAGGTTCTCATGAATGTTTTGAATTCTCTAGAACTTGCTTATTTTTTGTTTCGAGACTGCATAATGTGCACAAGTTTAGGAGATGATATTACGCCATCTTTGGTAACCCAATATCCTAAACACTGCCCCTTCACAATTAAATTTTCCTTAGTTAGCCACGTTGTGCATTTACGATTCTTTCGTTGTCTATGAGCTTAAGAATGTGCTGGTTTCGCTCGTGTCTTGAGTTGTGGTTGTATGGGGGTATATTTATGTGAATTGGAGATAAGAAATGTCAAATTAGTGGTTGATACAAAGTTGGGTGGTAGAATATCTGAAAAGAAATTAGAATTCTCATAAGCCCTCTGAAAAAAAAAATAACAAATATGTGTACAAAGTATCGAAAGGGTATAAGAGATTCAAAAGAGCTAGGAAAAAAAGAGATAGGCAAAAAAAAAAAAAAAAAAAATTGAATGATGAGTATTGATGTATCTAAGGTGATGAGGTGATGATGTTAGAAAGTGCTTTTATTTTTTTGAGTCCGCAGCGTGATGAATTTTGAAAGTCTACATTGCAACCTTTTGAAAGTCCTTTTTGATCCAATACTTGTGTGCACATTCTAGCAGTGGAGATATTAGAGGATTTTTAAGCTTATAGTAGAAATTTCTTCATACATGTGTTGAGTGCTTTCATCTAAATCTTAAACACTTGAGAGTTAAGCGATACACTTCCTGTGAGTTCTTTCACAGTTGATGGATTATCTATTTCTTTAAGATTATTTGTGTGTAGTGGTTTTTGATTCTTGATTGTGATGGATGTTGTGAGGCATTGCACATAACTACATGATCTTTTGTTTTCTTTCTTGCCTATTGATTGAAGACAATCAAACGTTCATGTTTGGGGGTTTAATAAGCTCGTAATTTGACTCACTGATCTACGTTATTTTCTAGTGTTTCATTTATTTTTATTGATTTTATTTACATATTTTGAGAATGAGCCAATTTTAAAGGTATTATGCTTGTCATGTTGTGTTTTTACAGGTTTTAGGCCAAATTCATCGGAAACCTGTATCGAAAACAATTGATAATCAAAGAAACAGTCATGAGTTCTTCCAAAAATTGTATTTGAGATAATGAAGCATTGCAATAGAAATATCTTTCAATTAGCTTTCCAATGCAACTAGAATCAGGTCAATCAAAGTTCGGGAACAAAATTTATGGCCAAAATCGTGAGACTGCTTAGAAATATCGAAAGGGGCAAAAAATGGTCTCTGTTTCGACCGACGTGGAGGCCATGTCGACCAACATAGAAGATCTGCATCGACCGACGTGAAGGCCATATCAACTTACGCGACCCAGATAGAGGAAAGTTTGTGATTTTTATGATTAAATCTTAGTTTTTGCCCTAGATTCCAAATTATACATCAAGTTTAGTGGTTATTGTGGAGGATTCAACTTTATTATTCATCATTCACTCAAGTATTCAAGTTTTTAAGAGTTTTGGAGAGTTGGAAACTCGAACATCATTTATTTTTCATTGAAAGTTTTTATTAAGCAATTTAATAATATGTTTCTTGTGTTTCTTTCCATCACGAGTGTCTAGAAACCCTACCGGGTTCTAGGGCTATGTATAATTAATCATGATTGCATGTTAGATTAATCAACTGAAATTTCATGGTTTCAATTACTGGTTTATTTGATAAAATTTAGAATTGATGATGGATCGAGACATGAATTTGATTATACATTCATAGTTGTTAATCGAAAGATCGAGAGGAAAAGATTCATAACATGAAAAAGAATTTAAATATAATTGATTTTCTTTCTCAAAAGGAAGAGTAATTAACTGTAGGGATTAAATCTGATATCTTTATTGAGGTTGATTATTATTGTGTTCTTGAGGCCAACCAAGCATAAATAGTCACATGATAGTAACCTAAGTTAAAATTTCTCAACCAAGGAATTTTAATACTTTATTTGATTTCCCATCATTGTAGAGTTGATTGATCTGACATGTACTCTGATTAATTATATGCTTTAGAATCTTTGTTCTTTAATTTGCTTTTAAAACCCTTTAAATTTCAGTTTTGTTATCTTTATTTTCCAAAATCAAAACAAAATTTTTTGTCCACTTAAACAATAAATCTTAGAACTATAGTTACTATATGAGATAATTTCATTGCACAATTCCTCTGAGTTCTACTACCTTTGGGTATTTATAAATTTATTTTCCACTGTATTTGCAATTAATCTGCGAATTTTGCAGTGACCAAATTGGCTCTGCTGTGCTGCCTGCTTTCTGCTTTTACATTGTTCTTTTCACCTACTTTGTGTCAGACTAAGTTTCAGTCTAAGGAATACAAGTATGAGACATCCTCGTACTTACTTTGAATTAGCATTCAATGGCTTTAAGTCTGACTTCGAACACTTGTGTTTCACGTGCTTTTGAAGCTTTGAACCTCTATACTGACATTCCCAAGTCAGTATAGGCCTCCTTCATACTGATATCCCAAAGTCAGTACAGTCCTTCGCCATACTTGTTGAAACTCAGTTTCTGTTCCGAAACTTGGTTTACAGAATTTAAGTTTCTGGGCTTACTAAGTTCTAAGCACAAACACTTGTTCTTCATATCTCGAGCTTTATCTTCTTGAGCTCTTCTTGCTCGGTCTTCAGCTCCTAAGTTTCTATTACAACTCGCTCAATCTTATACAAAGATTACAAATGATAACTCTAGAAACTTAGTACTAAAGTAAGTTTTGGCATATCAAAACATCAAATTAAAGGGTGAACTGAACCTCAGTTCCTAACAACTGCTAAAATGCAAAAGCAAACAGAGCAGGCCGCTACAATAGAAAAGTATGGGCGATGATTGGATGACATGTTGTTTGTCTCTAACAGACAAAAAATCAAACGGTCATCAATTTGCCAATAAATAGAAGACTACATCTTCAGAGGAGAGCTAATCAACAACCTGAAACCCACTTGAAAAACAAGCAGAAACTTTGTCAAATTAAAAGCTCTAAAAACTCTCTGTAATTTCATGTGTCAGTCAAAGAACACGAAGCTTAACTATCTAGCCTTAAGCTTTTCATTTGGTGATATTATATTTCAAGTAATATACACAACAAGAAGTTTTCCTTATCAGAGCTCTAATTCTCATGTGCAATAGCCAACCACACGATGTTCTGGGAAGAACAACAAACATCTAAATCCAGTTTGAAGGTTGCGAGGTGCGTCCTCACTTCAAGACTGAAGAAGGAGCAGGGCAATTTTACGGGTGAGTGCGCTAGCAAGCCGACGAACATTGGCATTCAAAGGGCTAGCTATAGATCGTGAGATCCTTGTAAACTGGATCTTAATGAATTATTGGATTAAGTTCCAAAGAGTGGACGTAGGACTTAAGGATCCAAAGTACTATAAATATCCTATCTCGTTTGTTGCTTTATTTAAGTTTCTGCTATCGAAGTTTTCAAGATAATTTGAAACCCTCAATACTTTCTACGTATTGAAGTGTATAACTGAAAAGTGATAACTTAAATCTATCTATGACAATGTTAAGCTAAATCAAGTTTTCGGAAACTGAAAACAAAAAAAAACTAAGTTTTAGTTTTCAGAGTGCAAACCTTAAAATACTTCCCCGGCATATAAAAACACTCTGATCTCGGGACCAACAAAACCGAAACCATTAATTAGGTTCAATTTTCAGAATTCCATTCAAACAGTTCGGATTGGATTTTCAAAAAATTTCAGGTTCACGATTTTGTGGGATTGGTTTTATTTAAACTACCGACTGCTCACCCCTAATAATTAGTGAAATTATTAGATTAATCGTCTAATAAATTATTTAATCGGATAAATCAAATCTGTGGAAATTAAAACTATGGAGTTGGATAATTTATATTGTTAAGAATTATTATAAGTAATTCCTTCCTTATATGTTGTTTTAATGAGTCAAACATCTCACTAAAATAGTGTGCCTAGCTAGATTAGCTTAAAACTTGTAATGTCCTGTACAGGAATTATCAAGTTGTAATAAAAACTAATTTATATGCCTTAGGGGATTTACTAGCGAAATCATCACCGGCAAATAGGTTTGTACGGGTTGCTGGCTAACACTCTATAGAAGAGCTGGCTGACTTGTCATCATCAGCTGGAGATTACGTGCATGGAGCTTATCATCAAGACGTTACCAGCATGCCACTACCAAACTAGCTAAAAGACACTCAAGCTAGAAAATGCAAGGACTTTTTCAATACCAAACTTTAAGTAAGAAGAACTTAAAGTATGATGTATTCAAAGGCTTGTCGTTCCAGGAATCAACTAGCAAATATTTGTTGGACTGGCTAAAAGAGTTGTTTTAACCGATCCACTTGCTCTGAAAAAAAAGGACACTGCAAGTTAGAAAAAGTGAGACTTCGACAGGAGGCACTCCTTTTGTCTCACAGTGGATCCAAATGGCAAGATATTCAAACCTTCTAAGTAGCACCTTTAAATAAAGGTCGCATTCCACCTTGAGAAGGTTACGAATCCAGTAATTAACAATCTTCTTCTACTCTGTGATGATTTCTTGAAAGCTACAAAATTCTGATTTGAAAGCATTCAGGTTGATTATTTTAGCTTCTTGTGTTCCTTCTTGAACACGAGACTCTTGTGCTTTTAGCAAGAGCTAACCTGTTTTCTTACTCACAAAGTAAGAAAATATCATGGAGATCTCATTTCTCCAGTGACAACTATCATGGGTGTATACCAATAGTTGACGTTCTTGAAAGGAACTCTAATTCCACGTCCAGTTTGATGATCAAGTTGGTGTGCCCATGCTTAGCCTGAAGAAGTTCATGATTGCAAAGGGCATGGCGAGTGCGCTAGTGGACTAGTAGACGTGGCATTCACCAGCTAAAAATATACATAGACATCTTTGTAATTGATAGCTTAGTGATTCTAGACTGCGTGTCTGAAGAGAGGACATATGACGGTTTGGTCCGAACCTCTATAAACTCGGGTGTTATTTATTGATTTCTTTAAGTTTCAGCACTAGATTCAAAACCCAACATATCAAGTGTTGGAGTATATTACTTAAATTGGCTAAGTAATATATTTGACTAGCCAAACAACTGGCATTTCAAAACTTGAGCTGGTGTTAGAATCACCAGCTCGGAGGGCTCAACTCTGAAAGACTTCCACCGCACTTTAGTCTTTTGTGACAAACAAGTGGTATGAGAGTGGGTGGGTTTTAGGACTACCTATTCTGTCCCTTTGGGCAAGATCCACTCTTACGGTTTCTTTTGGTTGCTTTTGTCCTTGGCAGGGAAATTCGCAGCATGGAAGAAGAGAACTTTGATCTAGCTGAAGAACATCTATCAAGAGATGATAGATGTGCTGGAGACTGGACCTATCAGGATTATGAAGGTCAATCCTCATAATGAAGAAGATACAACCAGTCCAGAGATTATTGAGAAGCCATACGCAAGGTAACAATAGAGGACAAAAAGTGTGCCTAACCAGACTCCATCATTCACGAGTTGATTCTCTCAGCTCTGTAAGAGACAATGATAGAAGATGTTATTAAGTTCAACTATGCGAAAGAGGTCTGGATTCATTTGAGTAGATTGAGCCACCAGACCTACCAAATGACGATGAACAAACTTCAGGTCTGCGTGGACTAGTATGAGTCCCTTCTGATGCTCTCTAGAGAAAGCATCAAGGACATGGAGACTCGGTTCAACTCGATAGTCAGCATTTTGAAGGCTTTAAACAATGTATACTCTGCAACAGATCTAAATGCTACAATAATGTCCTAGATACCCAAAGACGCTTTGTTTTTGAAAACAACCACTCTAAAGGAGAAGGATCTCTCTAGGATGTCCACCAAGGAGCTGTTTGTCCAGCTACCAGCTTGTGAATAGGATATCTAAATGGCGAACAAGGATGAAGCCATTAGGGTAACCACCAGCTTGTTAGACAAATGTTAAGAGGGACTTCCAGAGTGAAAGGAGACAAAGGAAGCCCTTTCACAGAGAGAGACCAGCGGGGCCACCAATGACAGAAGCCCCCACCACTTCTACCTCCACCTTGAAGGAATGAGAGAGTTCCATCTCGGAACTTGAAGAGTAGATGAGAAGACTCTCCAGATAGCTAAAGAAAGTGAAAGGAAAGAAGATACCCCTGAATCAATCGAAGGAAGATTTGACAAACACCCCCAACATGCGTATTTTGAGTGAAACTATCCCAACCATCTAAACTTCGAGAGGAGGGAGATCATCT
The DNA here is from genome assembly GCA_026898455.1 of Plectranthus barbatus. NCBI lineage: Eukaryota > Viridiplantae > Streptophyta > Magnoliopsida > Lamiales > Lamiaceae > Plectranthus > Plectranthus barbatus. Next base: position 658,745 of record JAPKLW010000133.1, on the reverse strand, counting down.
ATAGAGGTTGTTTTAAATAAAAGCTTCAAGAGTCGTTGCCAAAGTCATGCTCCTAGGACGGAGGTCCTAGATATTCCCAACCATGACGACGAATCCCCATAGAGTTTACCCAGCATGCTAATCCTTTAGGATCCGTTGATGATTGGGGACCAAGATTATTTTAATTGTTGTGTTGGAACCGACATTCTGGCTAAGAGTAGCAGAATAAAGCTTTATCTCATCTCCTAGCTGTGATTAGCAGGTGACCTCTCAACTAGCAGCCGTTCATATTTGCTGACGCTCTCACTTTACTAGGGGACAAACTGGTAAAAGGCTACCTGCACTTGCTAGAGATCAGACAACAAGTTAGTAGCTCAATAGGTGCGAAGGAAGATAGGAATCTCCAGCGGTACGCATAATTAATGCAATTCTATCAATGATCAGTAAAACGCCCCATCAATGCATGACAAGTTAACAAGTTAGTGCTCTATATCCAACGGTCTGAAGTGGGACAGTCGCCAAATCTGTTGAAGATCTACAATGATATCCAAGCCATGACTTATTATCCAAGGAGTAATTCAAGCTGAAGACAATCAGCTCATTCATTTTCCATACAAAATAATTTGTTGGAGGTAATATCATAACTTTGCACTTATTTATTTGTGTGATGATTAGTATACTGATGGATTTGTATACTAAAAGTATTATTATTGGTATATTATGAATAAGGTTTTTGGTTAATATACTGGGAATCAATAATGTTGTATGTTCATCTCTTGTCTGAATTAACAAGCATGTATCGCAAACACTTTTATTTTCTTATCTCATCAATAAGGAGATCATACGGTGTGTAGTAGATAACGAAAGATCAAATGTATCGCTTGACCTAGCGAGATATAAACCTTTATCATAGCTGAGAAGTCCCAGGATAGATTGTCGGTATATGCTACAACATATGTGGTAATCAATAGCTTATTTAGGTTGCTAAGTAAAGATCGATTCCTTTTTATCAGACTTTAAAGGAATCTTGATCTTGATGGCTTGATGGAATCATAAGCCTAATGAAGGTACAAAAGTATATACATATTTGTGTATCACTTTGAAATACTATGGTGGAGAGTCTTTGTTGTATTCGTGTATCTATTTCTTGGGTGGTAGCAGTTTGTGTATAACTGTCTGTGACTGGAACTAGGTAATCGTATCCAGTATAGAATTGTGACACTCCCTGAGCAGCTCAGGAGGATCATTATGCTAAAGTCTTGCACACTGATTTCAACCATTAGTGAAAAGGTTGAGAGGATTGACCCAGGAATAAAAGATGTTAATTAATTTATTTGCTTGCCTGAGCTTAATTTAGTTAATGAATGTGTGTAACCTTGAATATGGGCATATACCAAGCCTATGCAACCCGTTCCTCATAACGTGGTAATAAAGAAGAAAGACAATATTGATTCTCTAATGGCATGAGTCAATATTAATTAATGGATAAATTATATTCTTGGTTGAATATGAGAATTATTTAATTGATAGCCTTTTTTTATTTTTATCATACCGATCCATGGTCTGGCCCAAGAAAACCTTAAGGCTATTAGAGATCAGAATTCTCCTATAAATACCCCTCAGGTTCTTAGATCACAACAAACCACAAGATCTTAAGTTGCTAAATGCCAAACTAGAGAATTGGGAGCTGCTAATAGGCGACTATGATCTAAAAGAGGGAAGGAAATTCTGATTCTCAATAGGCATGATATCTGGAGGGAATCATTACCAGATATCCAAATTGGTGCGAGGGACACAGATCGGAAAATCAGATCTAGAAAACCTTTTTCTTCTTTCTCTCTCTGTCTATCTCTCTCTCTCTCTCTAATTTTGGATTTAATTTAATTTAATTGAGAGATTTAATTCTCTCATCTTGTAGGATTAAATCTTGTTGCGCAAGAATGTGGATTGAAATCCCTACACACTCAGTTCAGAGTTTATACAATCCAGGTATTCCGCAAAATGAATCGTTGCATTCAATAGAAGCATGCTAAGAATTTTCATAAGCATATCAATTTATTTTAGATATCCAATATTCAGGCTGGGTAACAAATTAGCAATTCAATTTGCAACAATCCCTTCAATTGGTATTAGAGCTAGGTTGAATTTATTGGCTCTATCGGTAAAATAATATTGTCTATAATTATGCATGATAATTATTATTAAATTGAATTGATTTTGTGGATAGTATGCTTTGTTCCTTGTGGCTTCTCGGATTAATCTACCTGCCCATTTACAAAGATTCATTTTTCCCACGAAACAAATCCTTATTTAGATTTTAATTCAATTGATTTAATTAGGAATGCTTATCTTCTTTGTAATTGAATTGTAAAAAAATTTGTATATCACAATGAAGAACGAGAAGACGAAGAATAAGACATATCACCTAAACATCCCATCCACGTAGTACACACAGAGCAGTCACGGGGCATGGCGAACACTGCTATCAGTCAGTGATGCGAGGCGGCAATGTGCGCGCGGTGCGGCAGAACCCTAGGGTTCGTGCATGTGGCCCCTGCAACGTGGCCGCGCCTCAGCGCGTGACGGTGGTGCAGACGAGGAGGCTCGCGATAGTGAGATAGGGCCGGTAAGGTAGTTATGCAACTGCATTTCTTGTGCTATGCTTCACGGGGGTGATGGTGGTGCGGGTGTAGCGAATGGCGGAGGCTGGCAATCAGCAGCAGAGGCGCACGCACGCAGACATCAACCTGCACACCCCGTCGGTGGTTCATGGCAGCATTCGGAGCAATAGCGATCGATGGCACGCGGAAGGGAGAAGAAGTAGCGAACGGCGTGCGGGCGAGATGACAGGAAACTCCCACGTGCCACAGAACTATAGTTTCCTTGTGTGCACCGCAAAGCCGTTTCCTTGCACGGCCGGGCTACCTTTTATCCTCCTCAACGGACGACGACTAAGGGGCTCAGATAAGGAGCGATGACAGCAGGGCAGACGGAGGCCAGTGGCGGTGCTACACTGTGCGGCAAAACCCTAGGGTTTGCATGCAGAGAATGCAGGTAGCCCTATGCCCCTGCACGTGTTCTCATCCTCTAATGAGCTCCTAAGGGTGGACGATGGCGACCGAGGGCTCCAGTAGGGCCAGGTATTGTCGGCCTAAGTGGCGGTTGCACCGGCAATGAGTGGTGGCGGTCATTGGAGTTGCGAATAGTGGGCTGTACAATGCCCCTGCCTATTTTTCTGACAGCTTTCAGCTGTCCAGTGGTAGCTGGTCGGTGGTGGTCAATCGGACTGCGTTTACGCGGGCTAATGTTCGTGGTGTGTACACGAGCCTAGTTGTTCAGTTTTAGATCAAATCAGATTTGGAATCCCAGGTCCCAGAAAAATTGCAGAACTCATGTAAAACTATGGGAGCCCTATTGAAGATCTGTAAATTAAATCTACACTCTAATAGATAAGATTTGATTTTGTGAATGTATCATGGGGCTACGAGGATTTATTTTATTTGTTTTATTATTTATTCTCAGATGATATAGTTGTTTTGTTAATTGCGCAACATCCAAGCATGTTGTAGATAATATGAAGAGTGTTTACTGCTTATTATTTACAGTTTTCAATGCATGCTTATGTAAGTTATTTTATGGAATTAAATTATAGCTATACATTCGGTACTCATGTGTGGCATGATAAAATTTTATCAATGTCATAATTTATAGCAACATGAAATAATATGTGCGCCATTGAACCTTATGAATAAAAAAAACTAAGTAGTTTAATTTTTTTAAGATCTCCACGAGACGATCTCTTATTAGAAATGAATAATCTAATAAGTAAATGTCTACATGTGTAGCTTGCTTATTTTATTATTCATAAATTCAAATAGATGAGGTTTCTTAAGATTAACATTAAATTCATATGAGATGTGGGAATTATTGCCTAAATGTCTACATGTGTAGCTTGTGTATTTGAGCTTTCACAAGTTCTCTATGATTGAATTAAATGAGACAATGTTCTTATAAAAAATCATGTGTCATGGACCTGGTGTGTATGATAATGCAATTTTTATATGAAAAGGTTGGTTTTTAGTGTATTAGCTTAGATGTTATCTAGAGTAGAAATCATTTGTGATGTCCCTGCTCAGTAGGTTAACATGGTCTTGGTTAGTCTTCAATTATTAATTTATTTTGTCTAAGGAAACTAGTATGGGTTGGAATTAATGGACTGGATTTGAAAGATGCAGTCTGGTCAAGTGTGTTGTTGTAAACATCCACATGTGTGGCTTGCAAAAAAGTTTATTGGAGGAAATTGTTATATTGTTTTATTATAATGTTAAAATACTGATTTGTTTCAATAGTTTGCGATTATGTTTTAATTTTTGTATTTATTTATTGTTTTAATACATGTCTATATATGTTCTGTCTTTGATATCATCTCTTATCACTGAACCCATTAACTAGTCTAAACTTTCCCGAGTAGAGATATTGCTTTGAGTAAATTCTTTGTTTTAGAATCATGTGTATATATTTTCTATGGATACACTGCTTCCTTGGTATGATTAAGTTTCTGAGCTTGAGAAACAATTCTATGACAGATGGGTGGTTTATGATGATTTTGCTTACATTATTATCATGAACAAACAATCTGTCTAGTGAGTTTAAACTCAAGTATAGAAGCTTCTGTATTACTTTTGAGATCTGGAAAGATCTGTTGTAGAAGGATTGGTGTTAGAGCAAACCGGCGGAGATGGTGAGTTGGTGGTCGGAGCTGGTTAAGGGTGAAGGTGTAAAGATGGGATTTTTAGGGTTGAGTCCCAATTTATTTTTGCCCGATACAGTGGTCGGTTCGGAGCTGAAGCAGAATACGGATATGGGTTTTGGAACTGGATTGTGTTTGGGTAATGAACTCAAATGATTGGGCCGATTGTGATTAATCAAGGCTGCAACAACACTCTAGGCTGTTTTGCTCTACTGGGCCATTTATGTTATTTTGTTTAGCTTATTTTAATTCAATCAAAGGGCATTGTTGCCTTTTTAATGGCTAGGTTTGATGTATTTAAAGTAAGGGAAATCAAATTGCGCAGACAAGCAAGAAATTATCTAAAAAAGTTCTTCCTCAATTCTTCTCTGAATTTCTTCCATTTCCCTCTTTCCTGCTACCTTGATTACAAAAATTACTATAAAAATTAAGTACATAACAAGTGGTATCTAGAGCCAACACTCCTTGGAGATGGCGGATGGTACGAGAGTAAAGGATCTCCTTGAAGCACACAAGCAGCTGGAACAAAACAACAAAGTGGAATCATCAAAAAGAGAAGCATTAGACATTAAGGTAACCACATAATTATCAATGTTGAGTGCTAAAATGGACCACATGACTAGTGTTTTAGCTTCTCTTAAATTACGTGAGCTGAATGAGGAAAAGGTGGGTAAAACTAGAGATGATGAGGAGGAGTCAATATTGGGTAACCCTCTGAAGGTTAAAAGTAATGCTTCTGGGAGTAAGAATGATGAAAGGAGGAGTAGTGATATTTGCAATTTACCAAGGATGGACTTTCCTAGATTCAATGGCACGAATTCTAGGGATTGGATCTTGCAATGCACTAGCTATTTCCAGCTATATTCCCAGCTATCACATCCTCAAAAGATTTTATTGGCTACCATGAATTTTGAGGGCAAGGCTGCCATATGATTTCGAAATAATTCGAGTAAGTGTTGCAATGTCACTTGGGAACAATTTATACACTTAGTCTCCCTGAAATTCGAGGATCTTAAGGAGGACAATATTATTGAAGAATTCACAAAGTTGACGCAGTGGGGCAGTTATGAAGATTATATTGATAGATTTGAATTGCTTAGAGCAAGCATGGAGCTGTTTAGGACTGGTGGGTATTCAGAACAGTTCTACAAATCTAATTTTCTAGGAGGATTGAGTGAGGAATTAAAGTCTTCTATTAAGCTTTTCAAACCTACAACTCTACAAGATGCCATGGATATCGGGAGAGAGCAACTTGTAACTATGGAAGCTTTGATTAAGAAGATTAAAGGAAATTCAAAACCTGCCTATTCTAATTCAGTTTCTATGAGAAATCCTCAGGTTCCTTTGGTTAATTCCACAGCTCCTAAGTCTGTTCCCAATAACTAGGTCCCTGTTAAAATGTTAACACCCGCTGAAATGAGTGCTAGGAAGGAAAAATGATTGTGTTTCAATTGCGATGAGAAATTTGTTCCAGGGCATAAATGTAAACATAAGGTTTTCTATCTTTCCTGGTCTGGGGAGGGGGATAATCCGTTTGATGGGGAAGCTGATTTACAATTGAGTAGAAGTGAAGTGTGTGGCGATGAGCTGAGCAGTGATGAAGCAGAGTTGTCACTCAATGCTTTATCTGAGAGTAGTAGAATTAATACTATGAGGTTTGATGGGTTCTATAATGGTAAACCTTTGGATATATTGTTTGATACAGGTAGTACCCTCAGCTTTATAAGGGATACTACTATTTTGAGTTGGAAAATTCCTACAGAAAGGACTAATACTCTGTTGATTAGAGTGGCCAATGGACAGGAACTTACCAGTTGCCAACAAACCACAAATTTTCAATGGAAAATACAAGAAAGTGATTTTTGTCACCCACTGAGGGTTCTACAAAACGTGGGGTGTGATATCATATTAGGGTGTGACTGGCTCAATGCCCATTCTCCAGTTAAATTTCATTTTGGAAATGGAACTGTTACTCTATATGAAGGAGACAAAAAAATCAGATTGCAAGCTAGGGGCGAGGGGTTGTTTTGTCAACTCATTACACACCAGTCTCTCTTCAAGATGTTGCACACAGAAGGAAGCAAGGAGCTAGAAGAAATATACCTCTTAAATACTAAAGAGGGGATTCAGGAAAGAGTTGAAACTCCAGAAATTGAGAAGCTGTTGAAGGAGTTTGATGATATATTTACAGAACCAAAGGGACTTCCACCTGCAAGGGGAGTGGAACATCAAATATTGTTGAAACCAGGCAGCGTGCCGAAACATCAATTTCCATACAGAACAACTCATGCACACAAGGATGAAATAGAGAAGATAGTAAAGGAGCTGCTTGAGACAGGAGTCATTCAGCATAGTAAAAGTCCTTTTGCTAGTCCAGTGCTCTTAGTAAAAAAAAAAGATCAAAGTTGGAGGATGTGTGTGGATTTCAGGTACCTCAATGAGCTCACTATCAAGCATGACTACCCTATCCCTATAATTGATGAGTTGTTGGATGAATTACATGGTGCCAAAGTCTTCTCTAAAATAGACTTAAGATCTGGTTACTTTCAGATACTAATGAAGCTTGAACATAAGTATCTCACAGCTTTTAAAACCCATCATGGTCACTTTGAATTCTCTGTCATGCCGTTTGGCCTTTGTAATGCCCCAGCCACCTTTCAGTCATTGATGAATATGGTTTTTAAGGATTGTTTAAGAAAATTTACCCTAGTTTTCTTTGATGACATCCTTATTTACAGTAAAAGTTTGGAAGAGCATCTTATACATTTGGAAAAAGTGTTGGAATTATTGAGGGTTAACTCCCTATTTGCTAAGAAGTCTAAGTGTAGTTTTGGGAAGTCTTCGATTGAATATCTAGGCCATATAATTTCTGCTGAAGAGGTGGCAACAGATCCACAGAAAATAGATGCCATGCTACATTGGCTCACTCCCAAGTCTGTTAAGGAGTTGAGGGGGTTTTTGGGATTGACTGGGTATTACAGGAAGTTCATTAAGGGCTATGGAGTGATTTGCCGACCCTTAACTAATTTGTTAAAAAAGGATAATTTCCTGTGGTGTGGAGAGGCACAGGTGGCATTTGAGGCCTTAAAGAAAGCTATGGTAACAGCCCCACTTTTGGCATTGCCTGATTTCTCAAGGCCTTTTATTTTGGAAACAGATGCTAGTGGATTTGGTATTGGAGCAGTACTTATGCAACAAGGACAGCCTATTGCTTTCATGAGCAAGATATTATGTCCAAAGAATCAAGCTTTGTCAGTCTATGAAAGGGAATTCTTAGCAGTCCTAATGGCCATACAGAAGTGGAAGGGCTATTTATCTGGGCATAAGTTCATCATTCGTACAGATCAACATGCACTAAAACATTTGCTAGATCAAAAAAGCATGAGCCCAATACAACAAAGGTGGATTACTAAGCTATTGGGGTTGGATTATGAGATACATTATAGAAAAGGGAGTGAGAATAGGGCTGTCGATGCCTTGTCAAGGATGCCAGTTGACGAAGACAAGGACAATTGCTACTCTCTGACTGTTTTACACTCTAAATGGACACAGGAAGTGGTAGCTAGCTATGTTAATGATGAATATGTCTCTAAGATCATCACATACATTAAAGAAGGTAAATTGGGGCACCAAAACTATCAGTTGGCAGGAGAACTTCTGAAATATAAGAATAGGTTGGTGGTGGGTAGTGGAGGAACCACCAGGAAGGAAATTTTAAAGAATATGCACGATTCCTCTTATGGGGGACACTCAGGGGTGATTGGAACATACATGAGGCTGAAATTGTCCTTCTATTGGCCTAAAATGAAGGAGTGTGTTAATGAATATGTGAAAGTATGTGATGTTTGTAAAAGGAACAAACCTAACCATGGGTTGTCCCAAGGTCTGCTACAACCCCTGCCTATTCCTGAGCAGGCTTGGACCCATATAAGCATGGATTTTGTGGAAGGGTTGCCTAATTCCTTAGGAAAGAATTTGATTTTAGTGGTGATAGACAGGTTGACAAAGTACGGTCATTTTATCTCTCTCTCACATCCATATACAGCTCAAGGGGTAGCTAAAATATTCTTGGATCATATATATAGGTTACATGGTCTGCCTACATGCATTGTCACTGATGGGGACAAAGTTTTTACTAGTCAATTTTGGAGAGAGCTTTTCAAATTTTTGGGGGTGACTCTGAATTACTCATCTTCCTACCACCCTGAGACAGATGGTCTAACTGAAAGGTTGAATCAATGCTTGGAAAATTACTTGCGATGCATGGCATCTGCAACCCCTAAGAGGTGGGCCAGATGGTTATCCTTGGCCGAATTGTGGTACAACACTAATTACCACAGTGCTCTAAAGCTCACTCCATTTGAGGTACTGTATGGATACAAATCACCGGGTCTGTTGGTGGATTTTTCTATAGAATTGGATAATGAAGAGGTCAAGGACTGGAGCAAGGAGAGGGCACTTATCTTACAGATAGTGAAAGAGAATCTTATAAAAGCACAAAATCGTATGAAAACATATGCAGATTCTAAAAGAGTCGAAAAGGAATTCAAGGTGGGAGATTTTGTTTACCTGAAACTTCAACCCTATCGCCGAAATTCTGTTGAACTTAGGCGAAACCTTAAGTTGTCATCTCGCTTCTACGGTCCTTACAAGGTACTTGAGAGGGTGGGCAAGGTTGCCTACCGTTTGGAGCTCCCCGGTGGATCTAAGGTGCATTCTGAGTTCCATGTTTCTTTACTCAAGGCTGCAATACCTGAAAATGTGAAACCTTTATCAGATCTACCACCTACAACTGAGGAAGGTTTATTTCTGATTCTACCTGCTAAAGTGGAAAGGGCGAGAACTATCATTCCCTCAGGTAAACCCGTTGATCAAGTTCTGGTGAGGTGGGGAGACAAAGCTGAGATCTTGAAGTCTTGGGAAGATAATGAGTATATGAAAGGAAAGTTCTTGGGGTCGTATCTGGAAGATCCTTGCGGTCAAGGATCTCAAAATGGGGATGGTAATGTTGTAGAAGGATTGGTGTTAGAGCAAACCGGCGGAGATGGTGAGTTGGTGGTCGGAGCTGGTGGATCGACGATGGAAGAATTGGTTAAGGGTGAAGGTGTAAACATGGGATTTTTAGGGTTGAGTCCCAATTTATTTATGCCCGATACAGTGGTCGGTTCGGAGCTAAAGCGGAATACGGATATGGGTTTTGGAACTGGATTATGTTTGGGTAATGAACTCAAATGACTGGGCCGATTGTGATTAATCAAGGCTGCAACAACACTCTAGGCTGTTTTGCTCTACTGGGCCATTTATGTTATTTTGTTTTGTTTATTTTAATTCAATCAAAGGGCATTGTTGCCTTTTTAATGGCTAGGTTTGATGTATTTAAAGTAAGGGAAATCAAATTGCGCAGACAAGCAAGAAATTATCTAAAAAAGTTCTTCCTCAATTCTTCTCTGAATTTCTTCCATTTCTCTCTTTCCTGCTACCTTGATTACAAAAATTACTATAAAAATTAAGTACATAACAAGATCTTGTAGCAGTATATGGGGAGGTGGAACGAACTATCAATTATGATCTTGTTAAGGATCTCATTTGCAAGAAAATGACAGAGGGATGCTCGGTGACGCTGCACATTATGACCATGACCATCATCATGGACAAGTACATATAGAGAGGTGGATGTATTGATGCTATGGCAACAACAAATATCATCCTGAACTATTTCCCTGAATCCTTTGATGACTTTGTCAAAACTGTTGTTGGAAGTTAAGAGTTTACTCTTGATGGGTTACTCAAAAGTCTTATAGCAGTACAATCTGAAATAATATCATGGGAATTGGTTCTATCTTTAGCTGTTTTTGATAGAGCAGTTACTGAAGCTAATGATATGATGAAAAAAATAGAAAATGATGAAAAGGCAAGGGTCATCATCAAAGCGTTTTAACGCAACAAATGTGGAAGAGCAAATTGTCCAGTGCTAGGAACAGAAGGATGATAACTCTTGAAAAAGAGTTATATTCTCTTTTATTTTAGTTCGTTTAGAGAGTCTTTCGTATATGTTTAACCAAATAAGTGTTGTTTTAGTCTTGTATTTAGTTGTTCGAGTCCTTTCATGTTTAATTCGTGTTTTGGAGTAAATAACGTTGTTTTTGGAGGATTTGGAGTGAGTTTGCCGTGCAGGAAATTGCCTTGTTTTCGAAGTCTATGTTGGAGAAAAGGAAAGCAGATGCTGTAGCACGTTGAGCTGAACCAGTCCCAGTCAACTTGGTCAAAATTCGGGCATGACGTGGATAATGCTATTTTTGCTGATATGGGAGTGCGAAAACATATTAATTTCAGCCCTTTTTCCCAAAGACAATTTGGGGAATGTTACGAAAAAGGGAAACCTAGAATTGGGGAGGGATATAAAAGCCCAAGGGAGAGAGAAAGAAGGGAGGAATCATCTATACTTTTCCATCGCCATACAATCGAGCTGGGGGGGAGATTTCCGAGCTGGAACCGGGACGCGCTTGAGGCAGAGGAAGGAGACGAGCTGCAGCTTAACCGCCAACGAGAGGCCAGCTTGGGGCTGAGGAATCGTCCCTTGTTGAAGCTAATCAAAGGGGGATTCTTCCTCTTGTCCTCTCTATCTTTAATTTCTTGTTTTTAAGTATGAATTCCAGCTTTCAAAACATGAATCTAGCTTCTACCATTGTAAATATGAACTAATTTAGTTGACAATGGCTATGGATGAACTTGCTTGAGTTGAATGGATTGTTATGCATTGTGAATGGAATGGAGTTTTGAATATTTTGGTGGTTTAATTCTTAAAATTACAACTCTTGTGGGAGCTTGAATGTTTGTGATTCATGCTTAGCTTAGATTTGGAAAAATTGAGGCTAAGAGTAGAAACCCCAAATATTGCACAGTTCATTCATAGGAATATGTGGTTTTGTGTTTGTAAAAATGCCTAGGAGAGTGATAATTGGTGTTGAATCTAAATTGAATTGGGGATAGGAATATGTTAATTAATTTAGAAAAGGCTATCTCACCTATTTTGGAAAATCTAGTTGAGAACCATAGTTGGCAGCAACTTTACTCTGTGCTGTTAACAATGTTGTAGCATATTATCTGTAGCAAGTGATTCCATAGCCTAGGTCGTTTTTATCATTGACTAAAACAAAATTGTCCGATCCAGTTTTTCCCATTTTTCCCCTGTTTTATGGTCTACCCCTGTTTTATGTTTATTGTTATTCACTTATTAAATCATGCCTAGGATAATTACACAAACCAAATCATTTTTCCCCATCAATTAAACCGAGTTGAGTGTTTGTGCACCTTTAACCCTTCCCTGTGGATCGATACTCGGAGAATACTCCATTTTATATTACTTGTGATAGTGTGCACTTGCACTAGTGTGTTTCACACACGCGAACAAGTTTTTGGCGCCGTTGCCGGGGAAGGCAATTAAGTTGTTGCTATTCAGTTCGCTTGGTTTGTTGATTTTACTTTCATTTGCACTTTATATATATATAAAAAGAGAAGTAGTAATTCGTATTGCTGTTCTTGTGCAGGTGTTTGTGGTGTATGAGTCACGAATCTGCCCCAGAATTATATCCATTTGATTCGGAGATCGAAAGAACATTTCGAAGGAATCGAAGAAGGCAAAGAACAAAGAAGAAGAGAATTATGGCTGCTGCGGGTGCCGGTGGTGCTGGAGGTGCTGAGATGCCGCGAGATGTGGTTATAACAACAAATGAAACAGACCGAATTGTGGCTGATTATGCCAATCATGTGATTCACAACATGAGGCCGGTGATTGTAAAGCCAGAGATTGGAGCCCGGCAGTTTAAACTTAAGCCAGTTATGTTTCAAATGATGCAATCCATCGGCCAGTTTGGGGGAAGGGCTGTTGAAGATCCCCACCTGCATCTTCAATCTTTTCTGGAAGTGTGTGATTGTTTCAAGTTCGAGGGAGTGACTGAAGATGCTTTGCGGCTGAAGCTATTTCCATTTTCTCTCCGGGATCACGCAAAGGCATGGCTGAATTCCTTACCATCCGAGTCAATCCGTACATGGGAAGAGTTGGTCAAGGCATTTTTGACAAAGTACTACCCTCCTACTAAGAACACGCAATATAGATTGGAGATTATTTCATTCAAGCAGGGGGATGAATCGGTAAGTGAAGCTTGGGAGCGTTACCGGGAGCTGCTGCAAAAGTGTCCCCAACATATCATCCAACATTGTATCTTGCTGGAGACATTCTATAATGGGTTGTATCCTGATTCTCGGACGTGGCTGGATGGATCTGCTAATGGGGCAATTCTATCTAAAACATACACGGAGGCCTGAAAAATACTTGATCGAATTACAAAGAACAGTGGCCGGTGGTCAACACCGCGTCAAATACCACACAAGGTGGCTGGGATAAGTGATGTAAACCCTCTTGAGCTGATCACTGCGAAGATTGAAGTGTTGGGAACTTCATTGAAGTCAATTGAAAAGAATATTGCTGCTAGAGCAGTGCCGCAACAAGTTGTTAGTCAGCAACCGCAACTGCTACTTCAACATCAACCGGTAGTTAACCAAATTGCGGCTGAAGTGTCATGTGTTTATTGTGGAGGATCGCACCCCTTTGATGATTGCAGATTTAACCCTGTCTCGGTCAACTACATCGGGCAACACGGGGGAAATAGGAACAATCCATTCTCTAACACCTACAATCCCGGATGGAGAAATCATCCGAATTTCTCGTGGCGTACACCGCAACAAGAACTTGGGGGCGGGTCCAACCATCAGCAACACAACCAAATGGCTCCACCCGAATACCCAAGGCTCCAGCTGGAGCAGAAACCATTCCAGCAGCAGCAGTTTCAACAAGTACCGCAGCAAAGGCAAAATTAGCAGCAACAAAGTGATTCACTCGAGACTTTGCTAAAGGATTTCATGGCGCGTACAGATGGGAAGGTAAAAAATCAAGATGCTCTTCTCAAAAATCAAGATGCTCTTCTTCAGAATCAAGATGCTCTTCTTGAGAATCAAGCTGCTACTCTTCAGAGCCAAGCTGCAACTTTATGGAATTTGGAAGTCCAAATGGGACAGTTGGCCGCAGACTTGAAAAATAGGCCGCAAGGATCTTTGCCAAGTGATACGGTAAATCCAAGAAGAGAAGGGAAGGAGCAGTGCAAGGCTATGTTATTAAAGAGTGGAAAGACGATTGAAGGTGCCGCACCTCCCGCAGTGGACAATTCTGATGAGCCCACTTCAATCCAAGAAGAGGAACATAAGGTGGAACCGGAAGTTGAGAAGGCAGCAGAGACACAGCAGGCTGTGACAGATGCTGTAGCACCGAAGCAGCAGACTACTACTCGGAAACATCAAATTCCATTGCCGTTTTCCGCAGAGTCTGAAGAAGCAAAAAGAAGAAGCTCAATATAAAAAGTTTCTGGATGTACTGAAGCAGCTACACATCAATATTCCGCTAGTGGAAGCATTGGAACAGATGCCAAATTACGTCAAGTTTTTGAAGGATATTCGGTCTAGAAAGAAGAGTTTGGGGGAGTTTGAGACTGTGGCATTAACTGGAGAGTGTAGCACAGTGGTGAGCAGCAAGATTCCTATAAAGCTCAGAGATCCGGGAAGCTTCACTGTGCCATGTATTATTGGTGGGCACGATGTCGGGCGCGCTCTTTGCGACTTGAGGGCTAGTATTAACTTAATGCCCCTATCAATTTTCCGGAAGCTTGGAATTGGAGGAGCTCGACCCACTACTGTCACATTGCAGCTGGCCGACCGTTCCACGGTGCATCCTGAAGGAAAAATTGAGAATGTTCTCGTCAAAGTGAGCAAATACATCATCCCAGCCTATTTCATTATTTTGGATTACGAAGAGGAAGTCCCTATTATCTTGGGGCGGCCATTTCTTGCCATGGGGGGAGCATTAATTGATGTTCCTAATGGTGAGCTGACTATGAGAGTCAATGGTGAGCAAGTCACTTTCAACGTGTTCCAAGCCATGAAGATCCTAGATGGAGAAGAAGGTTGTTCGTTGTTTGATGCGGTTGATTCATTAGTTGCTGAAACCCAACTGCAGGAATGCTGGACTGAAGAGCATGAAGAAATTCATGCTGCAACACTGGAACTGGAACCGCTAGAAATGTGCAATAAAATAGCATTTGAGTCACTGAAAACTGGAGAGCAGGAATTTAAGACTCCCGATGCATCAATTGTGCACCCACCAAAGCTGGAGCTGAAGCCACTGCCCTCCCACTTGAAGTATGTTTATTTGGGAGAGTTGGAAACATTGCCGGTTATCATATCCGCAAATCTTAGTGCTGAACATGAAGGGAAATTGCTTGCAATGCTGAAAAATTACAAGCGTGCATTTGGATGGACGATTGCTGACATACGGAGAATCAGCCCCAAATTTTGCACTCACAAAATTCTGATTGAAGAAGGGTATTCTGGGTCTATTGAGCGGCAAAGAAGATTGAGTCTTATTATGAAGGAAGTAGTGAAAAAGGAGGTCATTAAGTGGCTTGATGCTGGGATCATCTATCCGATTTCTGATAGCAAGTGGGTTAGCCCGGTGCAATGCGTGCCGAAGAAGGGTGGAATGACTGTGGTAGCTAATGAGAAGAATGAGCTAATACCCACCCGCACTGTCACGGGGTGGCGTATTTGCATTGACTATTGCAAACTCAATAAGGCTACAAGGAAGGACCATTTTCCGTTGCCATTCTTGGATCAAATGTTGGATCGTTTAGCTGGGAAGGCTTACTAGTATTTTTTGGATGGCTACTCGGGCTATCACCAGATCAGCATTGCCCCGGAGGATCAAGAGAAGACTACATTCACATGCCCTTACGACACCTTTGCTTTCCGGATCATGCCCTTTGGCCTGTGCAATGCCCCAACAACTTTCCAGCGGTGCATGATGGCCATTTTCACCGACATGCTAGAAAACACGTTGGAGATCTTTATGGATGATTTCTCGGTGCTGGGGGACTGTTTTGAATATTATCTTGGAAATCTGGAACAAGTTCTAAGGAAATGTGAAGAAACCAATTTGGTCTTGAATTGGAAAAAGTGCCACTTAATGGTACTAGAAGGGATTGTTCTTGGGCACAAGGTCTCGACTAAGGGAATTGAAGTGGATGTTGCTAAGGTTTCTGTCAATGAGAAAATGCCACCTCCCACCTCAGTCAAGGAAGTTCGGAGTTTCTTGGGGCACGTGGGGTTCTATCGTCGATTTATTAAGGACTTCTCCAAAATTGCTAAACCCCTCTGCACTTTGCTGGAGCATGACAGAAAGTTTGAATTTTTAGCGGAGTGTATGGCAGCTTTTGAGCATCTAAAAAAGGCATTGGTTACTGCGCCTGTTATACAAGCTCCAGACTGGAGTTTGCCATTCGAAGTGATGTGTGATGCGAGTAACCATGCTGTTGGAGTTGTGCTAGGGCAAAGAAAGAATAAGATTTTCCACTCCATCTACTATGCTAGCAAAGTGCTGGACAGCAGCACACAGCTCAATTACACTACAACCGAGAAGGAACTCCTTGCAGTGGTTTTTGCCTTCGACAAGTTCCGATCATACTTGGTTGGAGCAAAGGTGATTGTGTATACCGACCACTCAGCCATCCGCTATTTGCTGGACAAGAAGGATGCCAAACCGAGATTAATTCGATGGATGCTTTTGCTTCAAGAATTCGACCTCGAAATCAAAGATAGAAATGAGACTGAAAATGAGGTTGCTGACCATTTATCCAGATTGGAAGGAGTCTCGAGCAGCAAAAGCAACTCTCC
The DNA here is from genome assembly GCA_026898455.1 of Plectranthus barbatus. Lineage (NCBI taxonomy): Eukaryota > Viridiplantae > Streptophyta > Magnoliopsida > Lamiales > Lamiaceae > Plectranthus > Plectranthus barbatus. Next base: position 642,238 of record JAPKLW010000133.1, on the reverse strand, counting down.
AATTAATGAGTGCTTCCTCGATGAAATGTTGATGTGTATTACCGAGGCCCCAACACCTTGGTATGCCGACATTGCCAACTTCTTGGCTTGTGGAGTTCAGCCCCCTGAAATGAAGGGGCAACAGCTGAAGCAATTTTATCATGACAGAAAATATTATTTCTGGGATGAGCCATTTCTTTACAAGTTGGGGTCTGATGGAGTTATGCGAAGGTGTGAACCTGAATATGAGCAGCGCGCAATTTTGTCTAGCTGCCATGCTGCAGCATATGGAGGGCATTTCGTAGGGCATCGCACAGCAGCCAAGGTTTTACAATCAGGTTATTTTTGGCCCTCTCTTTTCAAGGATTCTCATGAGTTTGTTAAAGCATGTGATAGGTGCCAGCGGGTTGGGAATTTGAGTGCCCGACAGGAGATGCCTCTCAATAATATTCTTGAAGTGGAATTGTTCGATGTTTGGGGCATTGACTTCATGGGGCCATTTCCTTCTTCGTTTGGAAACCTATATATCTTGGTTGCGGTGGATTATGTCTCGAAGTGGGTCGAAGCTGCAGCTTGTCCAACCAACGATGCAAAGACAGTCATTAAATTCTTGCACAAGCAGATTTTCACTCGGTTCGGAACCCCACGAGCTTTAATAAGTGATGAGGGCTCTCATTTCATCAATAAAAGCCTAGCTGGAGTTTTGGCCAAGTAAAATATCAGGCATAAGGTTGCAACAGCATACCACCCACAGACAAATGGCCTTGCTGACTGTCAAATCGGGAACTGAAGAGCATTCTGCAGAAAATGGTCAACACTAGCAGAAAAGATTGGTCCCAAAACTTGGACGACGCTCTTTGGGCTTACAGGACCGCTTTCAAAACTCCATTGGGAATGTCGCCATATCGACTGGTTTTTGGTATGGCCTACCACTTACCGCTGGAGCTTGAACACAAGGCTTTTTGGGCATTGAAGAAGCTGAATATGAATTTGAATGAAGCCGGCAAAGCACGTTTCCTATAGCTGAATGAGCTTGATGAGCTCCGATTGTTCTCCTATGTGAATGCCAAGATTTACAAAGAGAAGACTAAGCGTTGGCATGATAAGAGAATTGTGCCTCGAACATTGAAAGAGGGGCAGCATGTCCTTCTCTTTAATTATAGGTTAAAGCTCTTTCCTGGGAAGCTCAAGTCCCGGTGGTCTGGTCCCTTCACTATTGCTAAGGTGTATTCATTTGGAGCTGTTGATCTCAAAGAGGAGAAATCAGGCCGCACATTTATGGTCAATGGACACCAAGTCAAGGAATACTTTGGTGGCACTCTCAATCGAGAGAGAGGTGTCACTATCCTGCAGGATGCTAGAGCATGAGGTACCCATGGTCTGCTTCAGCAGACCATGGTTTCTTTGTACATATTTTAATTGCTTTCTTTTAATTCTTGCCTAGAATAGTTGATTATGTTTGGTTCAGTTATTTCTCTCTAATTCTTGAACTTAGTATTTTATTTTATGTTATATTTGCAATGTGTCTCTTGAGTTGTTGCTAGGAATTGTGCTAACGGGAGTTGTAGTAGGAAGATTCAATTGGAGCGTGCACACCTCAAGTTTGGGGGGGGGCATTGGACATCTATTATTTACGGGAAGAAGGGCAGGACTTTTGGTTTGTGAAGATGCCATGAGCATAGCACCCGCTAATACCAGGTATTTCTTTTCATTTGAGGAAGGTTAATAAAGTTGATATGTATCAAATTTTATAAAAAAAAAAAATAAAAAAAATTAAAATCTAAAAACTAAAAAAAAGGGGGGAAGGGACATAACCACACACACAACACTTTACCACTTTTTACCCTTTGCCACTCTCTCTCTCGTGCACGGCGTTCCACCATTGCCCTCGCCCACTGGTTCCGTTCATTTCCGACGCCAACGTCCAGGTAAACCCCTTCGCTTTCCTTTCGGCGCTTACAACGCCATGGGTGTCTTTATTCCGCTCGAATTCATGGGTTTGCTGTGTTGAGTTGCTCATTGCTTGGGGCGAATTTGGGAGTTCTTTGTGCGGCTGAGTTCTTGGGTTTTCTCTCGTTACCTTACGTCGTTCTCGGGCTCGCTTATTCTTGTTTTTCTGCCCCATTGTGTGTGAAATTTTGACTGCAATTATCCTTGTATTTCATGCCCTGGGTTGTTCGACGTGCTCCGTTTCCCTTCCTGCGTATAAATTGCATTTTTCTTTTCCATGCTTGGATGTGTTTGCTCTAAAGTCCTACATTACGCTGTTCCTCTGTGTAGTCGAACATAGGTTAAGTCTTGATTGTGCTCTTCACTTGTTCTTGTTTGAACCGATTTTGTCTGCATGATTTGGTTGTCTTGTTTTCTGATGGGTACATATGTTACTTGCGGTTTTGTGTTGGGTTTTGCTTTTAGTAGGGGTTGTGTTCTTGTAGTAGGCTCCGGCCTGTTAGACGTGATTTTGGGATGCTTCTAATTTTGTTAATATGCCTTGGGTTGTCTCTGTTTTGCTATGTGCTGGTTTGGTGTTTATGGGTTGCTGTCACCTCGTGCTTACCTTGTGCTTGATTGTTACGTCCAGGTGCTCTGAATATGGCTCCAAAGAAAGCCACCAAATCTGCTGCGTCCAAGAAGGGCAAGGGTAAAAGTCTAGGCCCAAGCAAAGGAAAAACCCCAGCCCCTCAACCTAGTCGGAACCCTCCCTCATCGACTTCTCATTCATCCCCTTCCACCACCAGTACCCGTATCACCCGAGCAACTGCTGCTTCTGTTCTCGTGCAGCTTCAGTCCTCACCACCTGCACTCCCTACTAAGACATCCACTTCCAAAAAGACCCGCACCTCCCCTGCTACCGCCACCTCAAAGGACACATCCACCTGTCTTCCCACTCCACCTCCTACCCAAGATCAACCACCCACTGTTACCCCTGTTGTTGAAGATGCCCCTGCATCTGTTACCCCTGCTACCGTAGATGCCCCTGCATCTGTTACCCCTACTACCGTAGATGCCCCTGCATCTGTTGCCCCTGCTACCGTGGATGCCCCATCCACTGTTACTCCTGCTACTGAGGATGCCCCAGCATCCTCTACTCCTGCTCCAACTCCTGCTGAGGAAGCTCTCCCTTCCGGGTCTACTCCAGTCGCTGTCCCTGCTGCTGCAGCACCCACTACCGGTATGGCTGCCCCATCTACCTCTGCCCCTGCCAAAAGACACAGGAAGAAAGTGGCAAAGAAACAGGTTTCTCGAAAGAAGCAGAAGCTGGTTGCGGATCCTCCCATGCTGTCGGAGGCTGAGTTCTATAAGATTCCCAAGCAAGCACCCCATGTCACCGATGACCGATGGGCCATCTTCATGTCCAAGGCCCTATTCCTTGAAAAAGGCTTTGCTGAGAATTTGGAGTCACTGCCGGACTTCGTCAAAAATGTCATCGAGTTTCAGGGTTGGGAGCTATTTGCAAAATCTCAACCTGCCCCTATCATTTATTTGGTGCGTGAGTTTTACGTGAACTTGGACTGTAGCAAGGACGCGGTTGCTGAGTCCCTAGTGCGGGGTGTTCTAGTTCGGTTGGATGTGGAGGAGATCTACGATATCTACCATCTCACTCAAAGCGGCTCCGTGGAGTTTTTCGAGCAACTACAGGACCCTTCCTCCGAGCTTTTGACGGAGACCCTTGCCGTGACTGCAAAACCTGGTACCCGCTGGTCAATTCCCATAGGCCCGGCCGAGCACATTTTTAGCAAGAGGCTGACTGGAGAGGCACATATTTGGATGCATTTTGTTAAAATTCGTGTTCTACCCACTTCTCACGACACTCTCGCCATGAAGGATCGGGTTATTGTGGTTGCTGCCCTGCTGAAATCCGAACCGGTCAATGTCGCTCCCCTCATTCTTTATTCTATCCTTTGTTGTGGTAATAGGGAGAGCCCGGGCCCCTTGTTCTTCCCTTCACTCATTATGCAGGCTTGCACGAGAGCTGGTGTACCCATGCTGGAGTCGGAGGCTCGTGATCGAGGCGCGACTGATATCAACATTGTTCGCCTCCAACACCGCCATGCTGCTAAAGATGCTGCAGCACCGCCCAAAGCTTCTGCTTCCCGCCGTACTCCTGCTTCTCTATCCGCCACAACCGCAGCTGTTGATCCCATCCTTGCTGAACTTTGTGCTCTCCGAGAGGAAGTCCAGGTTGTCCGGGCCATGTGTAGCATGCACGAGCGGCTTCTCTAAGCGCTCACCGATCAGCTTTCTCAGTCTCCGCCGGACGCGCAGCCATAGCTTCTCATGGTTTTCTCTCCACTTATCCTCCTGAACAATGACTTAAATTTGATACTATTTTATTCTGGGTCTGTACTTAATACTTTACACTTGTGATGGTGGTTTGTTGTTTTTGTTGCCCTGTTATTGATGTCTGGTGGTTTATGTTTATCCGGTTTTAATATTTGTTGTGTCGCGTCTTGTTGACTTTTATGTCGTGCTGCTCTTCTCTTGCTTCGATGATGACTTCTTCTGTTTCTTGCACGTGTGGATTCATTAGTCGTTTAGTTGATGCTCATCTCTCGATTGTTCCTTCGGTTTAACTTGATATTTCTTGACGTGTTTTTCATCTGATCTCGTGAACTGAGAATCATGTTTTTGAAAACTTCATTACCTTGCCTTGTTGATTGCTCTTGATTGGCTTCATGTTTCGGTTTTGCAAGTGTTAGTGTTTACCTTCGGCTGCTTGTGGTTTCCTCGAGGCGAAATGTGTTTTTATTTCACTTGGGATGTGATTTAGGCCTTCGTTGTTTTATTTTGTGCCTTCGTCGTTCCTTGCATTTTATTTCCCCTTGCACCTTATTTTGTGCCTTAGCTTTATATCGTTTGTGTCCACATCTGATTTCGCCGTTTACCCTTCATTTTTACCCTCTTTGTGAGCACTTATATGAGTTCGGCCTTTTGACGTTGGGGACAATGTACGTCCTTAAGTTTGGGGGGTGTGCTCCCGTTTCGGGTTGTTTTATTTTCGAATCTTGTACTCCATTTCGTTGTAAATTGGTGTTTCATTTCCGTGTAATGTAGTGTGCGTAAAAAAAAAGAGAGAGAGAGAAACGAAAAAAAGAGAAACATGAATGAGAAAAATCAAAAGGAAAAGAAATATGAGAAAAATCGAAAAAGAAAAAAAAATAAATAGGAAAATCGAGAAAAACTCGACAAAATAAAAAAAAAGAGAGAGTGAAAATAAAGGGAGAATTTTTTTTGGTGTAATAATAGGAGGTAGTCTTCTCTTACTTGGGATTGTGGTTCTAGTGTTCAAGTCCTCTAAATAAGTAGTCGAACTCATTGGTGCTCTCGAATTAGTCACTATATCCAAAAATTTTCCTACCTCAACCTTAGCCCACATTACAAGCTAATAAAGTCCTAATGATCCCTTGTGATATGAACTCCATTAGTGGAGAGGTTGCTATGAGTAGTTTGGAGTCAAAATAAGTAAGCATGATGATATAACCATTACTTGAGTGTAGAGTTGATTTTGATCATGTTGACTTGGCATTGTGATGATGTGCTGTGCTGATTTGAGAATTAGATGCTGAAGCATGATAGAAATGACATGTTAAACTAGAAGGAAGGGTTTTGAGATGAGTTGATACTATTTTGATGATTGAATCCTATATTTCATTTTCAACTGTGCTGAGAAGTGTATGAGTATGAGCCAGCATGACTGAAAATTCCAACTTGTTTGTCCCTTGAGTCGTTTTGTCTCTTTTGTTGATCAAGGACGATCAACGGGCTAAGTTTGGGGGGTGATAACTCTTGAAAAAGAGTTATATTCTCTTTTATTTTAGTTTGTTTAGAGAGTCTTTCGTATATGTTTAACCAAATAAGTGTTGGTTTAGTCTTGCATTTAGTTGTTCGAGTCCTTTCATGTTTAATTCGTGTTTTTGAGTAAATAACGTTGTTTTTGGAGGATTTGGAGTGAGTTTGCCGTGCAGGAAATTGCCTTGTTTTCGAAGTCTATGCTGGAGCAAAGGAAAGAAGATGATGTAGCACGTTGAGCTGAACCAGTCCCAGTCAACTTGGTCAAAATTCGGGCATGACGTGGATAATGCTATTTTTGCTGATGTGGGAGTGTGAAAACAGATTAATTTCAGCCCTTTTTCCCAAGGACAATTTGGGGAATGTTACTAAAAAGGGAAACCTAGAATTGGGAGGGATATAAAAGCCCAAGGGAGAGAGAAAGAAGGGAGGAATCATCTATACTTTTCCATCGCCATACAATCGAGCTGGGGGGGGAGATTTCCGAGCTGGAACTGGGACGCACTTGAGGCAGAGGAAGGAGACGAGCTGCAGCTTAACCGCCGAGGAGAGGCCAGCTTGGGGCTGAGGAATCGTCCCTTGTTGAAGCTAATCGAAGGGGGATTCTTCCTCTTGTCCTCTCTATCTTTAATTTCTTGTTTTTAAGTATGAATTCCAACTTTCAAAACATGAATCTAGCTTCTACCATTCTAAATATGAGCTAATTTAGTTGACCATGTCTATGGATGAACTTGCTTGAGTTGAATGGATTGTTATGCATTGGGAATGGGATGGAGTTTTGAATATTTTGGTGGTTTGATTCTTAAAATTACAACTCTTGTGGGAGCTTGAATGTTTGTGATTCATGCTTAGCTTAGATTTGGAAAAATTGAGGCTAAGAGTAGAAACCCCAAATATTGCACACTTCATGCATAGGAATATGTGGTTTTGTGTTTGTAAAAATGCCTAGGAGAGTGATAATTGGTGCTGAATCTAAATTGAATTGGATATAGGAATATGTTAATTAATTTAGAAAAGGCTATCTCACATATTTTGGAAAATCTAGTTGAGAACCATAGTTGGCAGCAACTTTACTCTGTGCTGTTTACGATGCTGTAGCATATTATCTGTAGCAAGTGATTCCATAGCCTAGGTCATTTTTATCGTTGATTAAAAAGAAATTGTCCGATCCAGTTTTTCGCATTTTTCCCCTGTTTTATGGTCTACCCCTGTTTTATGTTTATTGTTATTCACTTATTAAATCATGCCTAGGATAATTAAACAAACCAAATCATTTTTCCCTATCAATTAAACCGAGTTGAGTGTTTGTGCACCTTTAACCCTTCCCTGTGGATCGTTACTCGGAGAATACTCCGTTTTATATTACTTGTGATAGTGTGCACTTGCACTCGTGTGTTTCACACACGCGAACAAAGGACAAGGTACTCCATGTGCATTTATAATAGATAGAACAAATATGACTCTTTTGGAAATAGGTAGGTCTATGATGAGTTATGCAAGCTTGCTAATTTCATTTTGGGGATTGGAAACAATGGTGTATTTGCTTAACCTGGTTCCTTCAAAATCAGCTCCAAAAATACCTCTAGAGCTCTGGTATGGGCGAAAGCCCAATTTAACCAGAATAAGGGTTAGGGGTTGTCCATCCTACAAGCTAACAAAAGAACTTTATAAGTTAGAAAGTAAGTGTAAGCTATTGTTATTTATAGGATATCCAAGGTAAACAAAAGGTGGTTACTTTTATTGTCCTGAAAATTAGAAAGTCGTTGTCAGCACCAATGCGAGATTCTTGGAGGACGAATATGTAAGAAACCATAGATCTAAGAGTGGAATAATTCTCCACGAGCTTGGAAACAATGAAGCAATTCTATTAAGAAAGCCTCATGTACTAGTACATTTACCTAGTATTGGTGAGGGACTACCAACACAACCACCAATGCAAGGTGTAGAACCACAAAATACTGACACAACTCAAATGCCTCGTCGCAGTTGGAGGTTTGTTCGGCAACCAGAAAGGTACATGTTCATGGGAGATTCTTCTGACTTGATCCTAGAAAATGGACTGGATGATCCCGACCCAAGGGCGTAACGAATGGTGTGCCACCATTGTTTCGGAAATATAATCCATAACGCGTATGAATGTGTACTAGAAAACTGAGCTACCAGATGGCTCTGGAGCCATAGGTTGCAAGTGTGTATACAAAATAAAGAAAGGTGCGAATGGATAAATAACAACTTTTAAAGCTAAGTTGGTGGCAAAGGGTTATAGTTAGAAAGAAGGCGCAAATTATGATGAAACCTTCTCTCTGGTAGCCATGCTAAAGTCCATTCGGATACTCCTTGCAGTATTTGTAGGGTTTTTCCGTGAACCGAATCACCAAATCCAAACTGAACCGGATCGATTTATGGATATTGCACATAATCAAAATTCACAAAACCCTAGCATGCTACTATGAATTTAATACATATCGTGGATTGAGGAATTACCGTCATTTTGTCGAGTCTGATCCGATCTTTTGCGTTTGAGTTCCAAATTCCAATTCAACCACGCAATTCGATTTTATCTGCGGAATCAGAAATTAGAACCCTAATTTCTTAAATAAAATCAAAAATAAAGAAAAGAAAGAAATAGGATTTCTGTTCTCCAGATCAGATCTTCAGGGCTGTGTCCCGGTGCTGGTCAGATCTACTACTAGTGAGGACTCCGTAGATCTGTGACTTGAGCAGGACCAGAATCGAAATTCTCCTCCCTCTCTCTTTCAGGATCGGCGCCCCTCCCTCTCTCTCCTTAGGGTTTCAACTGATTTGAATCTTATGAAAGTGGCTAGGGTTTCAGAGAGTGAGAGGTCTATTTATAGACCTAGGGTTATAAAACCCTAGTGGGCTCCTGGGCTCAATTCAGCACACTTATTGGGCCAGACCTGGGATCTAATGCAAATAATAAAGTGGGCCCATAAATTAATTAATTCCCATGACCACAACCCAGGACACAATTAATTAATTAATATTAATTCTTTTTCACCACAAAATTAATACTGACCTACCCCTTTATTAACACGTTATGAGAACGGGTTGCATTAATTGAGAATCCCCATATTTAAGGTTACCGGACATCCATTAATTAATCGGAGCCTCTGACAAGCTCTAACTACAATTAATTAATATCTTATAATTCCTGAGCAGTACCACTCAAGCCTTATCGCTCGTGCCTGAACTTAATCAGTCTGCAGGACTTTGGCACGATGAATGTTATTGAGCTCCTCAGGGAATGTCCCCATCCTATTACTCGGATATGGTTACCTAAGTCCAGTCTCAGGCGGTACTACACGAATTGTTGTTACCCAAGATGCGGATATACGAGCACGTTACTTAGGCTCTCCACCATGGCAAGTCAAAGCAACAGTCAACCCGTGCAAACCCCTGAACCTTCGTTAGGGTTTGGACTCAATCAATATAACGAGATCTTTTATTCGCTAATGTCAGACAGATGAATATATCTCACTGCGGTCCATCAATACGCCACCTCTGCGTACCAGCATGTCAAGTAACCAAGACAGACTACTTATTCCGACAATGCCGTAGCAATCTGGACAGACGTATCCTCATAAACTATCTCGGCTGTGATGAGGTTTATGTCTCACTAGGTCAAGTGATCATACTGTCTTCTGCGATCTACAACACGCCGTATGATCGTCCCTATCGGTGAGACAAGAGGATACCATTGTTCATACATGTACGATTGTTAACAGATAGGAGAAATAAACTGTTGTATACTCATTGTAATAAATACTTTCAGTATACAAAACCCATCAATCTCCCACTTATACTCAAAGCATAACTAAGCTATTACAGAGTATACAGTCCATCTATCTAGTCTTCTGTCGCTTTAACCACTATCAGTGGTCGGCATCCACCTCAGACCCAGCTCACGAATATGTCTTTCGTAAACTTTCTGCGGCAAGCTCTTTGTAAACGGATCAACGAGATTGTCAGCAGTGTCAATCCTCTTAATCAGCACATTGCCCCTCGATACGATTTCTCGTTTGATATGGTACTTTCTCTCTATGTGTTTGCTTGCCCTGTGAGACCGCGGTTCCTTTGAGTTTGCCACTGCACCAGAGTTGTCACAATAAATTGTGATACTCCTCGGCAAACTCGGGATCACGCCCAACTCTAAAAGGTAGTTCTGGAGCCACACCCCCTCATCCGAGGCGTCGGAGGCGGCGACATATTCCTCCTCCATGGTGGAGTCAGCAATTCATTTCTGCTTTGAGCTCCTCCAAGATACAGCTCCACCTCCCAGGTTAAACACATATCCTGAGGTCGATTTCTTCTCATCCTGGTCCCCTTGGAAATTCAAGTGTGTATAACCCACAGGGCACAAATCCTTACTTTGATAAACTAGGCAGAAATTCCTAGTTCTCTTCAAATACTTGAGGATATGCTTTACAGCAGTCCAGTGCGCCTGTCCAGTGTTAGACTAATATCTTGCTACCATGCCAACGGCATAACAGATATCTGGCCTGGTACACAACATCACATACATGAGACTACCCACAGCCGAAGCGTATGGTACAAGACTCATCTCGTCTTTCTCCCGCTGTGTCTGAGGACACTGCCCACCAGAAAGACGAACGCCATGTCTGAAAGGTAGGAAGCCTTTCTTGGCGAGTTGCATGCTGAACCGGGCTATCACACTATCCACATAGGATGCCTGGGATAAGCTCAACATTCTTCTCTTACGATCTCGTAAGACCTTAATCCCAAGAATGTAGCCAGCTTCTCCCAGATCCTTCATTTGGAACTGTTCGGATAACCAAACTTTGATTTCGCATCACTCTCTCGTTGTTTCTAAATAGGAGTATGTCATCAATGTAAAGTGCAAGGAAGACCACGCTCCCACTGACACAAAGTCGGTAAACACAACTTTCGTTTTCCAACTGTGCAAATCCATAGGATTTAATCACATTGTTGAAACGTAAGTTCCACGACCTTGAAGCTTGCTTAAGTCCATACAAGGACTTCCTAAGCTTCCAAACAAGATGTTCTTCGCCCTTGCTTATGTAACCCTCGGGTTGCTGCATATAGATGTCCCTAACTTCTTCAAGGTAACCGTTCAGAAAAGCTGTTTTGATATCCATCTGCCAGATCTCGAGGTCCATATGCGCAGCTATGGCAAGGAGTATCCGGATGGATTTGAGCATGGCTACGGGTGAAAAGGTTTCATCATAGTCAATGCCCTCTTTCTGACTATAACCCTTTGCCACCAGCCTGGCTTTAAAAGTCGTGATCTTTCCATCCGCCCCTTTCTTTCTTTTGTATACCCATTTGCACCCTATGGCCCTAAAGCCATCCGGCAAATCAGTTTTCTGGTATACATCCATAGTAGTAATGGATTCAATTTCATAATCCATAGCTGTTGGGATTATATACTGAAAGCATATATGATTAAGTATTTTGTACACTGGTCTTCATATATGTTGCCACAACAATGCTCGCTGTCTGATGAAACAAACATACAACGAACCATAATATCCTATTATCTCGCCTATAGGGATTATCATATGGTGTGTAGGAGATCACAGAGGATCATATGAGTCGTTTGACCTAGCGAGATATAAACAGTATCACAGCTGAGACGGTCCCTGGATAGGCTGTCGGTCTAAGCTGCGGCACATCGGTTCATAAGTGGGCTTATCCTAGCTACTTGATGTGTCGGTACATGGTTATGTATTGATGGGATCAACAGTGGGATGTGCCATTCTCATTGACATATGAATGAGCAAGATCCCTAACATACTTCCTATGATCTTAAACCTAACTGAAGGATAAGGGGCACACACAGATTGACCACACTTTGATTTACTAGAGTGGCGAGTCTTACATGTACTCTAATACTTGTATTTTGGGTGTTGGCAATTTGTGTGTGGCCTGCTTAGGCTGGACGTTTAGGTAAGCATATCCGTTTCAGGATGGTGACATTCCCTGAGGAGCTCACAAGGTTCATTATGCTAAACCCTGCAGGTTGAATTATTTAATTCAGACATAAGTGAAAAGGAGTGAGTGGTATTACTCAGGAAATAAGAGATTAATTAATTGTGGTTGATTGTCATAAGCCAAATTAATTAATGAATCTCTAAAACCTTAAATATGTGGATCATGTTAGTTTGGTGCAACCCGTTCCTAATAACGTGGTAATAAAGGGGCGAGTCAGCATTGTTACCGTGGTGAAGGTTAAAACAATGTTTTATTAATTAATTATGTTCTGGTTTGAACAAGGAAGGATTAATTAATAAAGAGGGCTCACTTTATTATTTGCATCTGGTCCCTGGTCTGGCCCATGAACTGCTCACAGCCCATTAGGGTTAGGGATTCTCAAAACCCTAACACTATATATAGGCCTTCTCTCCATCAGATCAAGTTAGACTTTCAGTACATTGAAAAAGAGGGAGAGAACGGCGGCGGCTATCTGTGGGAGGAATTGATCGATTCCTCCAGATCTCGGATTCAACTTGGTAGATAATCCTCACCAGATTTCCAAGGAGCAAGGGAACAGATCAGAAGATCAGATCTGTAGGAACAACTATTCATCGTCGGTGTTCAGATTAGGATCCAGATCTATTTCATCGTTATTGGCTCCGATCTAGATCTGTAGATCAAACGGTGAAATCAGGTATTCTCTAAATCCATCCTCTGCAATTAATTTTGTAGGAGCATGCATAGGATCGCATGGTTTATTTAATTGAAATTTGTTCCTGGTATCCTAAGAACGATCCTTGGCAAGAAATTCATTAATGGCAACTCGTGTTGTCCATCGTAGACTCAAACCCAACAATTGGTATCAGAGCGAGGTTCATGTTCTTAGGCTCTATCTTGGATAGATTGAAATTAAATAAATATGTATGTTCATGGATGGATTTAATTGTCGTGGATGTTTTTGTTCTCGTGGCCTTCTTGTTTTTGGATCTGTTTTTCACCACGAGAAAATTTGTGGTTAGATTTAATAGGAAAAAATCATTTAATAGATTTAGATCTATTTTTTGTATTTTTTATTTTTTTAAATCTGTAAAATTTGAGAATCTGAGATCCGGAAGAACGAAGAGACGAAGAACATTCATCAGATCTGAAATCAGTTCAGATTCAGCCCACCAGATCTCGCCGATGGCGCAGCCGGCGGCGGCGGCGACCATGGCAGAAGACGCGCGCGACGTCTGCGCGTGGCGGTGGATTTGCAGCGTGGCCCTGCTGCGTCTGCTGCTGCTTCTGCGTGACCACAGCGAGCTCATCGGCGGCGCAAGTGGTCTGCCACGGTGATCGGGGATGGCTGGGTCGCTGGTGTTGGCTGTGACGACGTTTGGAGGCGGCGGCCGGGTGCTGAATGGCTGGCGGCGGCGGGTGGCGGCTAGGGTTTGCAAAACCTAGGGTTTTGCTCACCCGGGCCGCAAATCAGGCTTCTCAGCCCGGTGGTGGCCCGCAGTCCTGAAAAATTAGGGTTTGGCTGCTGTTTGGGCCAGAAACCCTAATTTGAAGCCCAATTGCTGTTAATGCAAGTTCAAATCAGATTTCAAGTCCAACGGAGGCCCAGTTTGAAGATCTGTATTGCAATTAAATCTTGTAATAGTTAGATTTTATTATTTTTCAGTTGTAATCGCATCTGAGGGGCCACGAGAAATTTTATTTGTTTATTTAATTATTTCTCGTACTGATGTGATTTATTATTTGCGCACTAGTAAATAATAGGAAGCATGATTATTTGCTTTAATTATTTACTGTTATAAGCATGTTGCAATTTAATTTTTGAGCATGTCTTATGTGATTTATTTTATGTTTTAAATTATGTCTATAAATTCCGGGATCATATTAATTTATGATGGAATTTTAGATATGACATAATTTATGGCAACATAAAATAATGTGTGCGCATGAAACCTTTAGAATTAAAAATACTAAGCTGGATTTTGGTTCTTTTCTAACCAAGATTATTAGACCTCCACAAATACGGCCTCTCATTGGAAGTAATGCATTTCGAAGCGTAAACGTCTACTCCAGTAGCTTGTGTTAGAAATAAATTACCAGTTCTAATGCGATGAGGTTTCTAAATAAAACATTTAGATTAAGATGAGAAGTGGGATCCTCTGAGCAAACGTCTACTCCAGTAGCTTGCATTGAGACAACTTTCACTGGTCTCTAAGATTAATCTAAATGAGATAACAAAGGATGTAAAGGGCATGCGGTATGGGTCGAGTACGTATGCTAAATCGCCTTTTAACATCCCGAGTTAGGATTGTGGTTACTTTGGCTTAGATGTTGTCTAATCACAACTCATGCATGAGATCCCTGCTCAAGATAGGTGAACATGGTCTAAAGATCTCCAATATTAATTTCTTTTGCCGGCGGATACCTGGCATGGAGAGAAATTAAAGGATCTATTTTGGTATGGTCGAGCATTTGCCGTAAACGTCTACTTCAGTAGCTTGCGGTGAATTAGCTTGGGCAATTGGAGGGAACAAAATGCATTGTTTTATCTGAAGGTTCTATGCATATTTCTTTCAATTGTTCGTAGTATGTGCTTACTTTAATTCGCTTATTTGTTTTCAGATATGTCTATTATTGTATCGCTCATCAATTCAATCGTACACAATTCTTTGACTGGTCCGAATTTTCCTGGATGGAAAAGTGACATTGTCAAGCTCTTGGATTCATTTGGACATTTGTTTGTTCTGCAAACTCCCTATCCGAGTTGGCCAACTGATACATCGTCCGATGAGGAGCGTGCACTGTATCACATTTGGATGTGATCGAATGACATGGCCAGACAATATATCTTGGCTGGTATATCAGATGCACTGCGTCCTCGTTACAGTGATGTATGGCTTGCGCGTGACATTATGCGACGTCTTGACGTAGCATATGTCGGACTCGATGGACATGCTAGATCCAGTCTTATCAAGTGTATTGTAAGACAGAAAATAGGTTAGAACTGTTCGGTACGTGAACATGTGGTATCACTCATCCAACTCATAGATGAGTACACATTAATGGGTGGTCAAATTGACAATGATGTCATAATTGACTTGACACTCAACACGTTACCGAAGTCATTTGATGACTTCAGAAATTCTGTTGAGAAAAACAAGAGTGAGTATACTGTTCACAGTTTGCTCAAGGATCTTGTATCAACAGAAGCTTCTTCAGTCTTTTCTATGAGTCACTCTGATTTGCTTCTGATTCGAAAGAGTGATGTCAAAGAAAAGAGGAATGAAGGAAGCAGTGGGAGCAGTCTTGCCTTATCAGTTCATTCCAGATCTCTTGCTAAAAGTTCTTCTAAATCGCGTCGTAATGACATGAAGAAGAAGACTGGTAAAGGAGAGAACAAAGGGAAGAAAGATAACAAGAAGGACAAATGTTTCAAGTGTGGCAAGAAGGGTCACTGGAAAGTAAATTGTCCAAGTTTGATAACTAAGGGACAAGGTACGTCATCTTTTGCATTGCATGTTGAAACATGTTTAGTATCGGTTTTCTACTCCTTAGTGGGTAGTGGTAACTGAGGTCACTAATCGTGTTTGCTACACTTTGCACGGAATCAAGCTTAGGGCTTGAAGATGGCGGGATTACCGTCTCCAAGATTGATGCTGGAAGTTGCTACTTCAGCTGATGGAGATTTTACTTTGAGTTTATGTTAAAAACTCTGTTTTAATTCAAGTTTCTGAAGAGATGTTTTGTTTTGATAAACATAATTTTCATCTATTGGATTATCAGTTATTCGATAGAGTTTTTCTATCATAATGAATAATAGTGTTTTCTATTATGGATGATTGTCTCTTCATTACTTGATTACATAAACTGTCAGTGTTCTGAGGTATAACTTAAGGAACCTCTATAGAGATAAGTTACATCAGTCTAAGTAGTTTTAAGTAATTCATGGAATTATGGATTCAATCCAGGTATTCCTAAGAATGGTACTTATGACAACTACTTAGAGGTATAAGATGGTAACCAGGCCTTTTAATAGGCGATTGTATCTCTATAGGTCATTTCGTGTTTGCTCTGGTTTGCTGGTTTGAGTCTACTTCCGCAGTTGCCATAACAGGCATTGATACTGTAATCATTTAAGATTTGGATATGTTTATCTAGTTCACTACAAGTCTTAGTCTCTTGCTTTAATCAAGAGCGTTCAAGACTAAGGTAGAGAATAAGTTAAACAAGACCGAAAAAACATTATGTTTCATTCATAATGGTGTATCTTAAGTGATGGGTTTTTACAGTATCTGGCTGAGCAAAGGGATTGCATCCCAGTTAACTACGCCTATTATCTCTCGATTGGGATAGTGTAGGTAAAACGAAATAAGATTCTTTAAAAGATTATGAGTTATGCGCTGACTTGCCAAATTTTCGTTTTTGGGAAGAGCGCCAAAGGCAGTTGTATGTTTGCTTAATCTAGTTCCTTCTAAATCAGTTCCAAATACCCTAGCAGACCTTGACTCTGTCAAAAGGGCAATGATGGGTAATTCGGCTGTTAAGCTGATATAGGAAACTGATTGGTTGGAGGAAAGGTTTAAGCTAGTACTGCTTTGTGGGCTATTCCAGGTAAACGAAAAAGATAGTTGCTTTGTGTATCCTAGATACAAGCAAGTTTTACAGGATAAAACCATGAATCCAAATATGAGATTGTTCTCTAACGCTTTAGAGAAGACAATTCAAATCCATCAGGAAATACCCCGTGGCATATTGAGCATACCTTGGAAGGTTTGGTACCAATTGCACGGTCACCTGTGTAAGGTGGTAAACCACAAATTAATGCACCATTAACTGATAACATAAAAGGAGCATCGTTGCAGTGGGAGGTTGCCTTAACAGACTTAATGGTACTTGTTCGTGGAAACAGTCTGTGGACTTGTTCCCAGCTTAACGGACAACATCGTACTTATTCCTTAAAGGGCAATGAAGCTGTTAAGACAAACGATGAAGTTTAATGACGTCAAGTCATGAATTCAGAAATGAATCAGTAAAGGTTATGGTTGTGTATCTGGATCAGTGATTGCCAAATAGCTTACCAGCTATAAGCAACTGATTGATATACAAGAAAAATGCTCGAATGGTAACCTAGTATATTCGAATGTCTAGGTTAGTGAGCAAGGTATGTTTCACAACAAAACTTTCTCACTGGTTGCAATTATTAAACCCATTCGAGTTCTTTTAATCATAACAACACATATGAATCTAAATATCTGGAAGATAGATGACGTCATCCGTATTTTATAAACAGGTACCTTGATAAAAGGTGACGACATCTGTATGCAACAACCAGATAAGTTATGTGCAAAACATCATGTCTGGAAGCCAAGGTAGTTCAAGTATGAACTTAAGGGAGCTTCAAAGTCATGAAATAGACATTTCGATATTGTCTATCGAGAATGAGAGTTTCATGTACCAGTTATGTGTCAGCTGAAGCATGGTTTTCCTTGCACATTATGTAGATGGTATTTTCACATTCGGAAACAGTGTGGAGATATTGTCAGGGATAAAGGACGGTTATCCGAACAGTTTCAAAAGTAGGACTTATGAGATCTTGGAACATCTTTTGAATTAAAGTCTTGCGTGGTCACAAGAAATGATGTTCAGGTATCTCAAGTCGCTTAAATTGATTCTGTGGTGAGTCGTTCATAGCAAGAAAGATTGTTATCTTTCTATATTGTAAATGAACGAAGTTAGATATCTGTACTGCTATAAGCATGTTAAACAGATATCAGTTCAACTTTGGATAGGCACATTGGTTAGTGAATGAGCCTTGTGAGTTGAATGGCATCGGATATCCAGGAGGATCATAAGGAAAGGAAATCGACCTCTAACTATGTGTTGGCCTTGGAGGAGGAGTTATAGGAATCTAACACAGAAGTGTGTTGC
Source organism: Plectranthus barbatus (assembly GCA_026898455.1). Lineage (NCBI taxonomy): Eukaryota > Viridiplantae > Streptophyta > Magnoliopsida > Lamiales > Lamiaceae > Plectranthus > Plectranthus barbatus. The sequence continues at coordinate 624,568 of JAPKLW010000133.1, read as the reverse complement.
AGATTCCGATATGAAGGCTGAGTTTTTGTCAGCTTCATTAGCTTCGCAAGAAGCAGTATAGCTCTGATGCCATCCTCTAGAGGTGTGTGTTCTGAATTTGCCTAATTAAATCACAAGGAATTGTGATTATGTTGGTGCAATGACAAACTCAAAGGAACCCAAGACTCACAAGGTGGTGAAACACATAGGATGTGTGGAATCACATCATACGAGAAATCGTGACAAGAGGTGACGTGAATGCAGTGAGAGTGATTGACATTATAGACACACTTAATACTTTGACAAAACAATGGTATTATGCTTTAAGTATAAGTGGGAGATTGTTGGGATTATATACTGAAACAAAATATGATTATGTGTTTTGTACATTGGTCTTCATATATGTTGCCACAACAATGCTCGCTATCTGATGAAACAAACATACAACGAACCATAATATCCTATTATCTCGCCTATAGGGATGATCATATGGTGTGTAGGAGATCACAGCCCATTTGGCAACATCCTTGTTCTGCACTGCCTCTTCGTAAGTCAGTGGGTCAGAGTCCTCATGTCCGTCTTCTGGGCTCAAGTCCGAAGACTCACCCACGAACATGTACCTTTCCGGCTGGAAAATAACTCTCCCACTGCGACGAGACATCGGTGCCGTGTCAGTAGTAGGTGTAGCGACTTGTGGTTCTGCACCTTGCACTGAAGAACGTGTCTGTGGTGCTGTGCCTCTCACAGGAGCACCCACATCTACACATTTCCCTTCCCTTGGTATTGCATTCTCGTTCTAAATTTCTTGAAGAACGATATCACTCCTTGACCTGTGATTACTCACATACTCGTCCTCCAAGAATCTAGCGTTGGTACTAACAACGACTCTTTGACTCTCAGGACAGTAAAAGTAACCACCTTTCGTTTGCCTGAGATACCCTATGAACATCATTACTTTTGACCTACTTTCAAACTTATCAGGTTCATTCGACAGTACGTGTGCCGGACAGCCCCATACTCTAAACTTGCACAAACTAGGTTTGCGACCAAGGAAGAGCTCAGAAGGCGTCTTAGGAACTGATTTAGAAGGCACCACATTAAGCACGTAAGCTGCTGTCTCCAATGCGTAACCCCAAAACGAAATTGGTAAGTTTGCATAACTCATCATTGATCTTACCATCCCTAGAAGAATCCTATTTCTTCTTTTAGCTACACCGTTTTGCTGGGGAGTACCCGGTGCAGTCCACTGGGATGTAATCCCATTTTCTGACAAATATTGCAGGAACTCATTACCGAGGTATTTGCCACCGCAGTCAGATCGCAGCGACTTGATAGTTTTCCCGACCTTCTTTTCTACCTCAGCCTTGAACTCTTTGAATTTCTCAAAGCATTCAAACTTGTAGCGAAGCTGGTAAACGTATCCGTACCTTGAGTAGTCGTCAATGAAAGTGACGAAGTACTCGTGCCCTCCACGAGCATGCGTTGACATTGGTCCACATAAGTTAGAATGGATCAATTCCAACACGTCCTCTGCTCGAGACTGACTAGCCTTAAAAGGCCTAGTTGACATCTTGCCCTCGATGCAGGATTCGCATACTTGATAAGGTACAGCCCGGACTAGGTCCAATGTACCGTCATCTGCAAGTCTTTGAATCCGCTTCAAGCTGATGTGACCCAGTCTCAAGTGCCAGAGATATGTAAGATCCTCATGAGAAGAAGTAAGTTTTCTCATCCTAGGATTATCAATTACGGATGAATTACATGCAATATAAAGGACATGTTTTGATCGAAGTAACATAGAGATTGTAAATCAACATACCATAATGGACAACATTGTTATTACCAATGATAAAATCATAAATAACAAATATCCATAAAAGTTGATAAAATTTGTCCTGCCGATAAACCACGGCCCACAAATAAATTTTCAAATGTACTTTAATTCATCAAAACATAAGGAAAAGAAAACTCCATGAAGCTCCGTCATAAAATGTTGCCTTCATCCAGTTTGGTATCTTCTTGCCATCACTCACCAGCCTTGTCGGCACGGTCCCCTGCAAAGTACAACAACATGATTAACAAGTCTGCGCTTACAGCTCTTGGAAGAGCAACGCCACACTCTAATCATGCTTCAGTTATACATGCAAATGGCATACCCTGTCTGGCCTTGTGGGCCTGACAATCTTTCCTCCTATGTCCTTTCTTACCACACCTGGACACACTTGTCCCTCAAAGTTTCCCCATTGGCTTATTAACAACTCCCATGTCCTTCACAGTTACCTTCCCAGCCTTCTTCTTAATCGCTCTTTTTGGCTTCATACCTTTCGATACAGCAGAGTGATTACCAGAAGTAGCTAAGGCAACCTTCTAAGGATTCATAGCCAATTTTGTTGCCATCAAGTCATTGAGCAACTCGTTAAGAGTATACTCCTTCTTGTTCATGACAACAATCAGTCTGAAACTCTCAAAGGATTTGGGTAGAGAGTTCAGTATGATATCGACCTTAGCCTCAGCGTCGATACCTCCACTGTGCACGATTAGCTCATCCATGAGGTGAGTCATGGAAACTACGTGCTCTCTCACTCGTTGTAATAGTCTACTTCCTCTTGCGAGGATTCAGTAGTAGGCACTTATAGGACTAAGTACTTGTAGAACGAACATATGTTCTTCTGCAATCAGGAGGTACTCGAGATTACGTTTCCATTCCAGGAAGTTTGGACCAGTTAGAGTGTTTTGTGCGAGAATATTGATCACATTAGACATAGACATATCTGAAACAAATGGAATCTTAAATAAGAACATACATGTTGAACTTCGAAAACAAAGGCATTGAAAACCTTTTAATAAATCAAATACAAATGTTTTCCACTAATTACCCAAGAGTTCCCACCGCAAGCTACACTCATAGACGTTTACGATGTCACCCTCAACAAGAACTGCGGGTTTTAAGCCCCAATCCATTTAATTTCACTACCATGTCAGGATGCTTTTGACACTAGAAATTAATAATTAGTGAAAACCTTAGACCAAGCCATCTCTCAAGAACAGGGATGCAATTTCTACATTATATTCTAAGATGCTTCTAAGCAATTAACCAAAAATTTAACTCTGGCCAAAAGAGACAGTTTAGCATGGCACGTAACCATACCGCACAAACCTTAAAGCTTTTGTTATCTATAATTTAAATCAATCCTAGAATACTTGTGAAAGAGGTCTACGCAAGCTACACTCGTAGACGTTTACGCAAAGCCCTCCCACTATTTACATGATTTAAATTGTTTGTCTAGAAATCCCAACAACCGTACCCATGCACCTCCGGGAACTAGCAAGCTACACTAGTAGACGTTTACTAGAACGAGAGATACACTTACAACCTAGGACCGCTTTGTGGAGGTCTATTGATTTTAATTAAAAAATCTGCTTAGTATTTTTCTTTTAAAAGGTTTCTTTATGCGCACACATAATTTCTTTGTCATTTTATTTTCCACATTTTTGCATGTAATTAAACAAGCCTAAAAATTCCCAAAATATAATCCAACAAAAGAAATTAATAACATAAGCATGCTTGAAAAGCTGTAAATAATAAAAGCGATAAATCATGCTTTTCCTATTATCTACACATGCTTAAATTGCGCACATAAATAAATCACATATCATACGAGGACAATTAAGGCAAACAAAAATTCCTCGTGGCCCCACAAAATAGAAAATAATATCTATCTATTACAAATTTGAATTTTGAATTAATTTGGATAAATCCAAATCTTTTGGATTTTTAGGCCTTTGTGATCTGATGATTTGCCCTAACTCTAATGCAAACCCTAGGGTTTACAGAGGATTGTGCAAACCACCAAAACATGAGCCATCGCGATGGGACAGCAGCAACTGACGACAGCCGAAGCCGCCGCCGACCGCCGCCGCCGCTGAGTGCCACGCGCTCGCGCGCGCGCGCCCCTCGCGCTACTGCCGTGCCGCGCCCGCACTGCCTCGTGCGCGCAGGCCGCGCGCTGTGGGTGCTGCTCGCGTGCGCCGTTCATGCGCTGCAATCGTCCTCCACCATCGTCTGCCGTGCACGCGCGCTCGGCCTCCTGCCGCCGCCGTGCACCGCCCTTCGTCGGATCCGTCTTCGTTCTTCGTCCTCGACCCGTCCAATTACAAAATTTGAAAAATTACAGAAAACTATTCTATTACAATTTTTCAAATCTAAACTAATCACGGATTTTCTCGTGATTTTACAAAAACAATTCAGCCCTACACGGATAAACCACCGCGGGCTGAATCAACGGGTTTCCACGAGGAACAAAAACACACATCCACAAAACAATATATTCATACATGCATATCGAATTTAATTATGAACAACAGAGCCATAAATCAGAAACCTCGCTCTGATACTAATTGTAGGGTTTTTCCGTGAACCGAATCACCAAAACCAAACTGAACCGGATCGATTTATGGATATTTCACATAATCAAAATTCACAAAACCCTAGCATGCTCCTATGAATTTAATACATATCGTGGATTGAGGAATTACCGTTATTCCGTCGAGTCTGATCCGATCTTTTGCGTTTGAGTTCCAAATTCCAATTCAACCACGCAATTCGATTTTATCTGCGGAATTAGAAATTAGAACCCTAATTTCTTAAAAAAAATCGAAAAGAAAGAAAAGAAAGAAATAGGATTTTTGTTCTCCAGATCAGATCTTCAGGGCTGTGTCCTGGTGCTGGTCAGATCTGCTACTGGAGAGGACTCCGTAGATCTGTGACTTGAGCAGGACCAGAATCGAAATTCTCCTCCCTCTCTCTTTCAGGATCGGCGCCCCTCTCTCTCTCTCCTTAGGGTTTCAACTGATTTGAATCTTATGAAAGTGGCTAGGGTTTCAGAGAGTGAGGGTCTATTTATAGACCTAGGGTTATAAAACCCTAGTGGGCTCCTGGGCTCAATTCAACACACTTGTTGGGCCAGATCTGGGCCCTCATGCAAATAATAAAGGGGCCTATAAATTAATTAATTCCCATGTCCACAACCCATGATACAATTAATTAATTAATATTAATTCTTTTTCACCAGAGAATTAATACTGACCTACCCCTTTATTACCACGTTATGAGAACGAGTTGTATTAATTGAGAATCCCCATATTTAAGGTTACCGGAAATCCATTAATTAATCGGAGCCTCTGACAAGCTCTAACTACAATTAATTAATATCTTATAATTCCTGAGTAGTACCACTTAAACCTTATCACTCGTGCCTGAACTTAATCAGCCTGCAGGACTTTGGCGCGATGAATGTTATTGAGCTCCTCAGGGAATGTCCCCATCCTATTACTCGGATATGGTTACCTAAGTCCAGTCTCAGGCGGTACTACACGAACTATTGTTACCCAAGATGCGGATATACGAGCACGTTACTTAGGCTCTCCACCATGGCAAGTCAAAGCAACAGTCAACCCGTGCAAACCCCTGAACCTTCGTTAGGGTTTGGACTCAATCAATATAACGAGATCTTTTATTCGCTGATGTCAAATAGACTAATATATCTCACTGCGGTCCATCAATACGCCACCTCTGCGTACCAGCATGTCAAGTAACCAAGACATGCGTACCAGCATGTCAAGTAACCAAGACAGACTACTTATTCCGGCAATGCCGCAGCCATCCGGACAGACGTATCCTCATACGCTGTCTTGGCTGTGATCAGGTTTATGTCTCACTAGGTCAAGTGATCATACTGTCTTCTGCGATCTACAACACGCCGTATGATCGTCCCTATCGGTGAGACAAGAGGATACCATTGTTCATACATGTACGATTGTTAACAGATAGGAGAAATAAGCCGTTGTATATTCATTGTAATAAATGCTTTCAGTATACAAAACCCATCAGTATTAGCACATATGGACATAGAAATCCGGTAGATCTATGTCAAAACCACATTTCTACACGGGTACCTTCAAGAAGGTCATGGCATCTATGTGAAACAACAAGAAGGATATGTGAAGTATGACAAAGAGGATTTGGTTTGGAAGCTTAAGAAGTTCTTATATAGGCTCAAGCAAGTTTCACGGTCATGGAACTTATGTTTCGACGAATTGATGAAGTCCTATAGATTTTCATAGTGTTCAAACGAGAGTTGTGTGTACCATCTATGTGTCAGTTGAAGTGTGGTATTCCGTAAACTACTGTCTCGTCTATCAGTGTGAAGAATAGTTCCCTTTGGGTTACACGGATTAAAATTTCTAGGCAGACCCGGATGATAAAAAGTGTACCTCTAGCTATGTGTTTCCTTTGGGAGGTGGAACTATATCATGGAGGAGTGCAAATCATTAATGCATTGGAAGCTGAGTATGTGGCAGCTTCAGAAGCTTCAAAAGAAGCAGTATAGCTTTGGAACTTCGTTCTGTAGTTGGACGTGATTCTTAAGTTGCCCGAGACTATCACAATATATTGTGATAACTTTTGTGTTGTGGCGAACTTTAAGGAACCATGAACTTACAGAGCAACAAAACACATTAAGGGAAAGTACCATATTATACGAGAAATCGTAGCAAGGGGTGATGTGCTGGTAGAGAAGTTTGATGCAAAGAATAATCTAGCGGATCCATTCGTAAAAGCTCTGCCTCAGAAGGTCTACGAGATGCATCTACGTAACCTTGGGCTGAGGGCACAACCAGCCACGTAGAATGATTGATGTAATAACACGTGGTGATGTGCTGATAGAGAAGATAGACACAAAGGATAATCTAACATATCCATTCACAAAAGCTCTGCCACACAAGGTCTACAAGGTGCATTTTCATATCCTTGGAAAGAGGCGGTAGCCTGCCATGTGATAATTGATGTAATAGCTAGATTAGACTAGACGCTTTGTATACTCTAGAAAGCACTTTTTTAATTCTTTGAGTATAAGTGGGAGATTTATGGATTTTTATACTGACAGTATTATGATTGGTATATTATGAACAAGGTTTTTGGTTAATATCCCGGGAATCATTAATGTTGTATGTTCATCTCCTGTGTGAATTAACAAACATGTACAAATGCTTATATCCTCTTATCTCACTAATAAGGAGATCATATGGTGTGTAGTAGATCACGGAAGATCGTATGGGTCGCTTGACCTAGCGAGATATAAACCGTTATCACAGTTGAGAAAGACTCAAGATAGACTTTTGGTATAGAATGAAGTATACGCGGTAATGAGCAGTATATCTTGGCAGTTAGGTATGCTTGTGCATTTGTTTCACATTGATAGGACCTATGTAAAGATTGATTCCTTTATCTGAGATTAAAGGATTCTTGATCTTGATGTCCTGATGGAATACTAAGCCTAATGAAGGTACGAAAGTATATACAAATTTGTGTATCACATTGAGATACTACGGTGGAGACTCTTTGTTGTACTCGTATATCTATATCTTGGGTGGTAGTAGTTTGTGTATGACTGTCTGTGACCGGAACTAGGTAACCATATACTTTATAGGATGGTGACTTTCATTGAGCAACTTAGAAGGTTAATTGCTAAACTCAGGAATAAAAGATGTTAATTAAAATATTGGATTGTTAGAGCTTAAATAAATTAATAAATGTTTGTAATCTTTAATATGAGGATATAATGAGCCTACGCAACCCGTTGCACATAACGTGGTAACAAAAATGTAGGACAATATTGATTTTTTTGTGGCATGAATCAATAATAATTAATTAATTATACGATGGGTTAAATATGAGAGTTAATTAGTTGATAGACCTTCTTTTTTGGCCTATTATTAATCGAGCAATACATCTCCTAGTCACGGAGAAAATCTTAGGGTAGGTTGTGCAAAAATCCTTGTTTTTAAGTATAAACTAGATTGACAACTTTGTAATCTCGAAAACTAGTGATAGATTTTGATAGCTTTAAGACTTGGTTTAACTATATAAAGAAGAGTGGTAATGTTAATAATTATTGTTAGTAATTACTTCCTTAAATAGTGTTTTGATGAATTCTACATCTTACTAGAATAGTGTGACTAGCTAGATTATTTTAAAACTTGTAATGTTCGATCTAGAAATTATCAAGTTGTAATAGATGTTAATATATAAACCTTAGGGGATTTTCTAGCAAAATTATCACGAGAAAATAGACTTGTATGGGTTGCTGGTTAACACTCTCGTACCAGAAAAGTGTCTATGGAGGAGCTTACTGATATGCTATCGTCAGCTGGAGGATTACAAGCACGAAGCTTATCATCAGGACGTCACCAACAAAGCAATACCCAACTAGTTAGAAGACACACTCAAGCCAGAATAAGTAAGGACCATCTAAAGACCAGACTTTAAGTAAGGAGAACATAAAGTCTGATGTATTCATATAGTTTCTCGTCCCGGGAATCAACCATCAATTATTCCTCAGATTGGTTAAAAGAGTCATTCTGACCGACGTAGTGAAAGTCCACCTACTGATACGATCCTCACCGGAAGGGTTAGGGCTACTAGAATTTATGAGCTTTCAGAATAATTGAGGAGATAATCACACAAATTGTATTAAAAATGAAAACTGAATAAAATTGTCTAATACTAGGCCTATATATAGGCGACCCCGAAACCTTAATCTAATAAGGAAAACAAATCTATAAAAAAACATATCAAATCTATTAAGATATACAACAAGTATATCTCAATATCTTTGACCAAAACAAGACTAGATACTAATATTAATTTTCAAAACTTACATATCGATTTTCGAATATCAATGACTCAAACTAAAAATTCAAAACTTAATTTCATTAAAAAAACTAAACTATAAAATTAATCTTCAATTAATTCTCTGATTTCATCCCACCTGGATCTCAATAATTCCCCTCCTCTTCAAAAGGATTTGTCCTCAAATCCTCAAGCCAACTCCAAGCACACTGTCTTGCTAAAAAAGAACTTCTTACCACATAGTTATCTTTCTTCTCTCTAGCCAGCTTCGGTCCAGGATCCACTTCCTTTTGCATCTTCACTTGGTCTTCATGAACCTGATTTGGAGTAAGAGGAACAAGGCCAAACCTTTTGTTATTATACTTAAAGGAGTATGTATCTGTGAATCCCTCATGTTGCGCCTTTCTATCAAATTGCCAAGGATGACCCAACAAAACATGGCTAGCCGGCATCGAAACTACATCACAAAGAACCTCATCCACATATTTTCCAATGCTGAACGTAACATTAACTTGCTTCGTCACCTCAACCATCCCTTTGTCATTTAACCACTGCAATTGATAAGGCTTTTGATGTTTGAGCACAGGTAAGCCTAATTTTTCCACCATGGTTAAACTCGCTGCATTTGTACAACTCCCACTATCGATGATGACACTACAAACCTTATCCTTAATCTGACAACGTATGTAGAAGATGTTCTCACGCTGCTCGGTATCATCGACTGGCTGATGTGCCTGTAAGACCCTCCTAACCAAAAATGATGACAGTGTTGTTGGCGCCACCAACTCCTCTTCTTCCTCCTCGGGGTCCTTCAATGCTGGCATATTAGGATCAGTCTCATCGTTAGTTTCCACTTTGCCATTTTCTCGAAGGACCATATCCCTACTGTTGGGGCACTCACCAGCAATATGCCCAAAACCATGACATTTGAAACACCCATGATCACGATTACGAGTATCAGGAGTAACAGTTTACCTTGATTGTTGGAACCAGGTCGGGGTGCAACAAATGGTTTCTTCTCAACTCGTGGCTGCTCCTCCTCTTTCCATGGAGATTGTTTGGAACTACTACTAGACTGGTATTCTCTCCAGCCCGTAGGATTCTGCCCAACTCTACTACCCCTCCTCTTGAGGTGTCCTTCCACCTTAATTGCCATGTGCACCATTTCCTCCAGCTCAACATAATTTTGCAACTCTACATTATCTCGAATCTCCCAATTCAACCCATCCAGAAACCTAGTCATCGCCTCTCTATCCTCCACAACATTGGCTCGAAACATAGCGACCTCCATCTCCTTATAGTACTCATCCACGGTCCGACTACCCTATCTCAAACTTTGCATCTTGTTGTACAACTCTCGGTAGTAGTGATTCGGCACAAAGTACCTCCTGATGATAGCCTTCATCTCGTCCCATGTCTCGATAGGCCTCTCCCTAATCCTCCGCCGACTTTTCACCAACTGATCCCACCACACTAGAGCGTAGTCAGAAAACTCCACTGCAACGAACTTTACCTTCTTCAAATCAGAGTAATTATGGCACTCAAACATCAACTCCCCCTTCCGCTCCTATTCCAAGTACAATTCGGAGTCATTCTTGCCTTGAAAGGACGGAATATTAATCCTGATTGTCCCCAAATTATTATCACATGAGTCCACCTCATCAAATCATCGACGTCCTCCTCATACTGAGGACTCTGTCTCCTATCCGAACCTCTACCACCTCGACCTCCACATCCTCATTTTACAACACTCCCATGGCTGCCAGTAGAATCCCGTCGAGTCCTTTGAGCTACAGATGACTCGAGAACATCGATTCGTTCATGCATTGCCTTCATGTCACTCCTCAACATCCTAGTCAATTCAGATTTGAAACCATCCATCATGCACTCGAGCTGGCCAAGAATAGTAGTATCATCTTCGTCGCCCAACAGCTCAGCTTGATTGCTTTTTGTCTCAGCATGATTGCTTTTCGTCTCAACTTGATTTCTTTTCGTCATGCCTGCAAGAAAGGTTAGATAAAATAAAACAAGGACCTCACCACCTCACCTACGCTCGCGTATCTCTCAAGATGATAATCGCTCACGCTCCTGTATCACTCAAACTAAAAAGCTCAAGAACCTCAAATTCCCAAATGCATGAAAAAAATTCAAAATTGACAATTAAAAATTGAATTACGAAAAAGGATTTACAGAAATTGGACGGAAAGACTTGAAATGACTCAAGGAACCTTACGGACACAACTAAAATAAACCAATATTTCTGCCCAAAAAAATTCAAATTTCAAAATTTTTTGGCCCAAAATTTTTGATTTTTCCCCGGACCACCAGAAGACCCCCGGGAACCTAGAAATAAAACATACGAATTATTTTAGGTATTACCCTATACACGAATTTAATATAATAATATGGGTGGATAAAGATATGATAGGATATATGAGAAGGAAGGAAAGATATGATGTGACTGTAACAATATCTTTCAAGATACCCTAATCCCAAAATCAGACACGAAGACACGATCAATCCCAAAATAAGAACACAAAACCGAGATAATTTGACCCACAAAAGACACGAGCAAGATACTAGACACGATGTAAGAATCCTAGACACGAAGTAGGGATGACACTAGTAGACACAAATGAAAACAAGATTCGATATGCAAACATGACGGCCAAGAACACTATGGATAAAACTCGAATATATATATATATATATATATTTTGGACACACGATGCCAAACATGAAATGAAATTAGACTAAACAAAAAGAAAAAAGGAGGACATGACCTGTGGCTCTGGATACCAAAATGATACGATCCTCACCGGAAGGGTTAGATCGCAGCCCAGAATCGATGAACGGAAGGACGTACGCTGACTCGACTCGAACAGATACGGTGGAAATCCAACGCCTATGACTTGACCCTTAGAGAATCGTAGGCCAGAACGCAAACGAGCCCCTACGACTCAAGAAGTAACTCAAATCACAATTGAAGGATATAGCGACGACGCCACAAACGGCTGCAGAATTTCATTTGATAAGGCATAATTTTTTAATTATAGGGCTACTAGGATTCGTGAGCTTTCAGAATAATTGAGGAGATAATCTCACAAATTGTATTAAAAACTGAAAACTGAATAAAATTGTCTATTACAATGCCTATATACCCCAAAACCCTAATCTAATAAGGAAAACAAATCTAAAAAAAACATATCGAATCTTTTAAGATATACAACAAGTATATCTCAATATCTTTGACCAAAACAAGACTAGATACTAATATTAATTTTCAAAAATTACATATCAATTTTCGAAAATCAATGACTCAAACTAAAAATTCGAAACTTAATTTAATTAAAAAAACTAAACTAAAAAATTAATCTTCAATTAATTCTCTAATTTCAGCCCACCAGGATCTCCATCACCTGCTCCGACAAAAAGGACACTGCAAGTTAGAAAAAATAAGACTTCGATAGGACGCGTTCCTTTTGTCTCATAATGGCTCCAAACGGCAAGAGATTCAAAACTTCCAAGGAGAGCCTATATATATAGGCCGCATTCCACCTTGAGAAGGTCACAAATTCATTGATTGGCAATCTTCTTCTAATCTTTGCCGATTTCTTGAAAGCAACAAACATTGTTCTTAAAGCATTTAAGATGAGCTTCTCATATTCCATATTGAACATAAGGCTTTGTGCGTTTAATAAGAGCTAACTTAGTTTCCTTACTCCCTAAGTAAGAAAACATATTGGAGTTGTCACTTCTCCGTTGGCAACTATCACGGGTGTATACCAACAACTGACTTTCCTGAGAGCAACTCAAACTTTCACTGTCTAATTTGAAGGTTAAGATGAAGTGCCCACGCTTCAAGCTTGAAGATCTTAATTGCAAATGACTTGACAAGTGCGCCAGTGGACGTGACATTTGCCAACTAGTATAAGATTGTTGACATCTTCATAATTGGCATCTTAATGTCTCCATATTGCGCGTCTGAAGAGAGGACGTAGGATAGTTTGGTTCGATCCTCTATAAATTCTTGTGTCTACTTTCTTTAAGTTTCAGCACTAGATTTAAAACCCAACATGTCAAGTGTTGGATTACATTATTGAAATCGGATAAGTAATATATTTAATTAGCCAAACAACTAACATTTAAATCTGAGCTGGTGTCAGAATCAATAGCTTGGAGGACTCAACTCTAAAAGACTTCCGCCGCACTTTAACCTAACTCTGATTTTGGGACCAACATATATCATGATAAATTATTATGAGTTCTCGAAAAATATAATCGTGTCATTTGAATGACCATGAGCGTGAGAACCGATAAAATTATTACTTTGTTTTCCTAAAGTTGAAATAAAGTGATTGACAAGATACGATGATTGGCAACTACTCACACACAAATATATATATATATAGGGATGCGATCCAGTGAGAACCACTCTTACCATAAGAAATAAGAACCAATCATCGCCATTGATTTTGATGAATGAACGCTCAGGATTTCACTAAAATTTTTGGTCATTATATCTCAAAAAACTTGCATTATAGGATATTTTTGTCATTTTGTACTTATTTAAGATTCTGTTTGTATATTCAATCTCGACATTCATTATATATCTAACAAACTTGCATTATATACCTAGGAAACATACATTATATACATAACATTCATTATATACCTAACAAACATTTTCCTGCGTTATAATATGATGTTACTCTTATTTTAGAACAATATTACTATCATTATACAACATTGTTTCCTCTATTATATATAATATTACTTTTATTTTAGAAAAAAATTATATTGTCTTCATTATAATGCATATGTTATTACTATATAATAAGTGTAAATATAATGATGAATGATGATTTCGCTGAAATAAACATGTTGCATTTTATCTATCATATTCTGCATTATATACTATAACTTTATGCATTATATTGTACAACTGCACTCATTATATAAGAATTCGTGTACTGTTACGAAAATTATGCATGTTATACATGATATTACTTTTATTTTAGAGAAAATTATATTACTTTCATTATAATGCATATGTTATTACTATATAATAAATAACAAGTGCAAATATAATGATGAAATGATGATTTCGCTGAAAAAACATGTTGCTTTTTATCTATCATATTTTGCATTATATACTATAATTTCAATCATTATATTGTGCTATTGTATTCATTATATAACTTCATGCATTATATTGACCTCGACATGCATTATATACCTAGCAAACATTCATTATATACCGAACAAACATGCATTATATAATATAGTAATATACATTTATATAATATAACAAAAAATACATAATTAAAAACAAGTAATATATGATCAACTTTTATAACAACTATGGTATTATCTACAGTATGCAAAGATAATGAATTTTTTTTTGATCTTGCAGGAAAAAAGTTATTGCATTTTATCTATCATATTCTGCATTATATAATATAACTTAATGCATTATATTGTGCAACTCTGTTCATTATATAAGAATTCGTGTACTGTTACGAGAATTATGCATATAATCACTAATTTTCATTTTTTACGATGATTTTTAAATCGAAATATATGCAATAGGGATTTCGTTTGAAAGATAATTAAATTACCTTTAATTTGATATATGATACATTAAAAAACAATCTAAATTGAAGGAGATATGATCATTTAAATATTTAGGATGATTTTAGAGGAGAGAAAAAAAATATTACAAAATTACCCTTTAATGCAAGTTTCACTACACTATAATGCACACGGGATTTATTTAGTCTTGAGCGTTGGATCATCAATTGAATGGCCGAGATTAGTTCTTATTTTCACATGGTAAGGAAAGTTCTCATATGATCACTCCCCTATATATATATATATATATATTACACTTCTTGGCTAAGCCACTCTTTTGAATATCGAGTACAATGGATATATTAAGCTTATTAATATGTTGGAGGATTAATATGAGGTGTTTTATATAAGATTTGTTGATTTTAGACATGGTGATGATATTTAACAATGGTTTATTTAAGAGTAAGCAATGATTTGAGACTTTAAATATATGTTTAGTTTGTTTACAATCATGCTTAGGTTCGAGTATTATGTTTTTGATGTTTGAGAAGTTAAAAATCTAACAAATGAGCCCGGATAACTGAATCGAGCCAAAATCTTAATTTTCACCCAGTGAGAAAGTCCTAGTGGTGTAGACCGACACGCGTTGACAATTTTGCAACTATATATATCATTCAATATACCTTTGCATCAACCCACACACCTTTTTCTATGATTTTGATCGACATATCCTTCGCATCGACTGATATGAAATTAATTTCTATAAGATTTGAAAATCCTCCAAGGCGGCCGACCTTCCTTTCAAATGAACCAACACACTTTTCTTGATGATGACCTCGTATCATTTATATCAACCAACATGCTGCTCATTACAACTATTGACGCATTCTTCCCGTCGAACATTCCATTAGTTGGTTCCGAAATTTTCTTAATTTATTTCGTACTGACCGCCACACACCTGCATTGACTCTAGTATTCCATGATGACCGTTGCAACTCTGGCTATGATTGATATCATCATTTCTCATGTTGGCCGATGCATTTTCCATAACAGTCTAGAGAGTATAATTAATATTCATTCTTTCCTAGTCTATACAACTTTGTACAATTAATCCAATTTCTGGCAACCCACACTATTACTAGGAACTATTTTTGAATTTTGTCCACCAAAAGTTAAAGTAGGAGACATCATTTCAATTCTAATTTGAACCTTATTCAAACTCATACTCTTTAAACCACCAACATTTCTTAACACATTCGCAAACTACTTCTTTGACTATTCCTTTCTATTTATACACCAAATCAACTTATACTCACTTTTAACTTCACGACATTAATATACGTAGACGCAACGTCAATTCTAAATTGCGATATTAAGAGTTTAGATTACATTTAAAATATTCCGATTATTGAGGGAATTTGTGAACTGAATCACTTAATTCGTTAGCCGGGATCGTTAACTGGAATATCAAGAATAAATTGTTATGCCTATGATTAATCCTAGCATGCTCCTATTGATTATGCATAAAGGGGGTTTTGCGGAATACCTGGATTGTAGAAATCTGAAGAACGAATGCGCAGAGATTTTAACCTCGATCCGTTTCCCGCATACCAAGATTTATTCCTAACATATTAAGGAATTTTATCTTTGAAAATTAATTAATAATTTTTGAAAACAAAGAGGGAGAGAAGAAAAAACACGATCCTTCTTATCTAATCTTCTGATCTGTATCCCAACTCCAATCCGAATATTTGGTGAAGATTCTCTTCAGATTCCTTGCCCGATTGAGAAGCAGAATTTCCTTCTCGTTCTCAGATCTTAGTCGATCACCACAACTCCCAAAATACTGGTTTGTTGTGTTGCAATATATGATCTTGTGGTGTATTATTGTGTATTTTGATCTGAGAACCTGAGGCCTATTTATAGGAAAATACTGGACTTCTATTTGGCCTGAGTTTTCATGGGCCAGACCAGGGACTAGAATGCAAATAGCAAATAAGGCCTATCAATTAATTAATTCACATATTCAACCCACAATATAATTAATTAATTAATATTGATTCATTCCACCAGAGAAACAATACTGTCCTACCTATTCGCTACTACGTTTTGAGGTACGGGTTGCATGGGCTTGGTATATCCCCACATTTAAGGTTACAGACATTCGTAAATTAATTTAAGCTCGGACAAGACATTTAATTAATTAACATCTTATATTTCTGAGTCAATCCACTCAAACCTTTTCAATTATGCTTGAACTCAATCAGCCTGCAGGACTTTAGCATAACGAACCTTTTGAGCTGCTCAGGGAATGACACCATCCTATACTGGATGTGGTTACCTAGTTCCAGTACCATACAGTCAAACACAAATTGCTATCACCCAAGATACATGTATACAAGCTCAACTAGTGTCTTTCACTGCAACTCAAAGTGATACACAATTTGTGTATACTTCTGTAACTTCATATAAGCTTAGGATCTCATCAAGCCATAGAGATCTAGATTCTTTTAATTTCAGATAAAAGAATCGATCTCGACTTAGGTGCTTATTAATGTGTGCCCCACACCAGCATACTAAGCCATCCAAGAAAAGATGCTTATTACTGTGTATGTTGCAACTTACACCGACAGTTTATCCTTGAACTGTCTCAGCTGTGATAACCATTTATATCTCGCTAGGTCAAACAATCCATATGATCTTCCGTCATCTACTACCCATTGTATGTTCTCCCTATCGACGAGATAAGAGGATAATTGTGTTTGCTACACATGTTTGTTAATTCAAAAAGGAGATGAACATACAACATTTATGATTCCCAGTATATTAACCAATCGACCTTGTACATAATATACCAATCATAATGCTTTTAGTATATAAATCCATCAATCTCCCACTTATACTCAAAGCATTATACAGGTGCTTTCCAGAGTATAACGTGTCTAAACTAATCTAGCTATTACATCAATCATTTTATGTGGCTGGCTTTGCCCTAAGCCCAAGGTTACGTACATGCATCTCGTAGACCTTTTGTGGCAAAGCTTTTGTGAATGGATTTGCTAGATTATCTTTTGCATCAATCTTCTCTACTAGCACATCACCCCTTGCTATGATTTCTCGTATAATATGGTATTTCCTTTCAATGTGTTTTGTCGCTCTATGAGTTCGTGGTTCCTTTGAATTAGCCACAGCTCCCGAATTATCACAATATACAGTGATAGTCTTGGGCAGCTTAGGAATCACGTCCAACTCCAGAAGAAAGTTTCAAAACCATATTGTTTCTTTCGATGCTTCAGAAGCTGCCACATATTCTGCTTCCATGGTGGAGTCAGCAATGCACTTCTGCTTTGCACTCATCCATGATATGGCCCCACCTCCCAATGAAAACACATAGCCAGAGGTGGACTTCTTTTCGTCTCAGTCTGCCTGGAAATCTGAATCCGTTTAACCCACAGGGCACAACTCCTCACACTGATAGACGAGATAATAGTCTCTGGTCCATTTCAAGTATTTGAGTATGTGCTTTATTGCGGTCCAATGCGCCTGTCCAGGGTTAAACTAATATCTTGCTACCATGCCTTCAGAAAAGCATATATCTGGCCTCATACATAGCATTGCATACATGAGGCTCCCCACAGCCAATGCATATGACACGTTGCTCATCTCATCTTTCTCTTTTTCTATCACCGAACACTGATCCTTGGAAAGATGTGTGCCTTGTCTGAAGGGTAACAAACCTTTCTTGGCAGTTTGCATGCTGAACCGGGCAATCATAGTATCCACATATGACCCTTAAGACAAGGCCAACATCCTTTTCTTGCTCTCCCGCAATACTTTTACCCCTAGGATGTATCTGAAGGGATTCGTGAACTGAATCACGAAGTCCGTTTCCCAAGGATCGTTAATTGGAATATCAAAAATAAATTGCTATGCCTATGATTAATCCTTGCATGCTCCTATTGAATATGCATAAGGGGGTTTATGCGGAATACCTGGATTGCAAAACCCTGAAGAACAAGTGCGCGGAGATTCCTCTTGATCTTTCCCACGCACAAAGATTTAATTCCTAACAGATTGAGGAAATAAATCTTATGAAAATAAAAAAATTATTTTCAAAAAACAAGGACAGAGAGAAGAAGAAAAATATTCCTGATCTGATCTTCTGATCTGTATCCCAACTCAATCTGAATATCTGGTGAATATTCCCTTCAGATTCCTTGCCCGGTTGAGAAGCATAATTTCCTCCTCGTTCTCAGATCTAGTCGATCACCACAACTCCCAAAACCTGGTTTGCTGTGTGCAACTTATGATCTTGTGGTGTGTTGAAATCTGAGGAACTGAGGCCTATTTATAGGAAAATACTGGACTTCTATTGGGCTTGAGTTTCATGGGCCAGACCAGGGACCAGAATGCAAATAGCAAATAAGGCCTATCAATTAATTAATTCCCATATTCAACCCAGAATATAATTAATTAATTAATATTGATTCATTCCACCAGAGAATCAATACTTTCCTATCTATTTGCTACCACGTTTTGAGGTACGGCTTGCATGGGCTCGGTATATCCCCACGTTTAAGGTTGCAGACATTCGTTAATTAATTCAAGCTCTGACAAGCTATTTAATTAATTAACATCTTATATTCCTTAATCAATCCACTCAAACCTTTTCACTTATGCTTGAACTTAATCAGCATGCAGGACTTTAGCATAACGAACCTTTTGACCTGTTCAGGGAATGTCATCATCCTATACTGGATGTGGTTACCTAGTTCCAGTACTAGATAGTTATACACGAACTGCTATTACCCAAGATATAGATATAGAAGCTCAACTAGAGCCTTTCACTGCAACTCAAAGTAACACACAATCTGCATATACTTCTGTACCTTCATATAGGCTTAGGATCTCATCAAGCTATGGAGATCTAGATTCTTTTAATGTCAGATAAAAGAATCGATCTCGACTTAGGTCTTTATGAATGTGTGCCCCACACCAGCATACCAAGCCATCCAAGATAAGATGCTTATTACTGCGTATCCTACAGCCTACACCGACAGTTTATCCTGGAACTGTCTCAGCTGTGATAACCATTTATATCTCGCTAGGTCAGACGATCCATACGATCTTCCGTGATCTTCTACACACCGTATGATCTCCCTATCGACGAGATAAGAGGATAATTGCATTTGCGACACATGTTTGTTAATTCAGACAAGAGATGAACATACAACATTTATGATTCCCAGTATATTAACCAATCGACCTTGTACATAATATACCAATCATAATGCTTTCAGTATATAAATCCATCAATCTCCCACTTATACTTAAAGCATTATATAGGTGCTTTCCAGAGTATAATGCTTCTAAACTAATCTAGCTATTACATCAAACATTCTACGTGGATAACTTTGCCCTCAGCCCAAGGTTACGTACATTCATCTCGTAGACCTTCTGAGGCAGAGCCTTTGTGAATGGATCCGCTAGATTATTTCTTGTATCAATCTTCTCTACTAGCACATCACCCCTTGCTACGATTTCTCGTATAAAATGGTACTTCCTTTCAATGTATTTTGTTGCTCTGTGAGTTCGTGGTTCCTTCGAATTAGCCACAGCTCCCGAATTATCACAAAATATCGTAATTGTCTTGGGTAGCTTAGGAATCACGTCCAACTCCAGTAGGAAGTTTCAAAACCATACTGCTTCTTTCGAAACTTCAGAAGCTGCCACATATTCTGCATCCATGGTGGAGTCCGCAATGCACTTCTGCTTTGCACTCCTCCATGATATGGCCCCACCTCACATAGCCAGAGGTGGACTTCTTTTTGTCTCGGTCTGCCTGGAATCCGAATCAGTATAACCCACAGGGAACAACTCCTCACACTGATAGACGAGACAATAGTCTCGAGTCCTTTTCATGTATTTAAGTATGTGCTTTACCGCGGTCCAATGCGCCTGTCCAGGGTTAGACTAGTATCTCGCTACCATGCCTACAGCAAAGCAGATATCTGGCCTCGTACATAGCATTGCATATATGAGGCTCCCCCCGGCCGATGCGTACGGCACGCTCCTCATTTCATCTTTCTCCATTTGTGTCACTGGACACCGATCCTTGGAAAGATATATGCCATGTCTGAAGGGTAACAGACCTTTCTTGGCATTATGCATGCTGAAACGAGCAATCAAAGTATCCACATATGATCCTTGAGACAAGGTCAGCATCCTCTTATTGCGCTCCCGCAATACTTTTACCCCTAGGATGTATCCTGCCTCCCCAAGGTCCTTCATATGAAACTGCTCGGATAACCACCCCTTTATGCCCGACAATACTTGTTAATTGCATTTGCGACACATGTTTGTTAATTCAGACAGGAGATGAACATACAACATTTATGATTCCTAGTATATTAACCAATCGACCTTGTACATAATATACCAATCATAATGCTTTCAGTATATAAATCCATCAGTATCCTGCCTCCCCAATGTCCTTCATATGAAACTATTCGATAACCACCCCTTTATGTCTTACAATACTTTCACATTGTCGCCAAATAGGAGAATATCATCTACATAAAGTGCAAGGAACACCACGCTTCCGCTAACACATAGACGGTACTCGCAACTCTCATTTGAACATTGTGAAAATCCATAGGATTTAATCACTTCATCAAAACATAGATTCCATGACCGTGAAGCGTGCTTAAGTCCATACAGAGACTTCTTAAGCTTCCAGACCAAATGTTCTTCGCCCTTCCGCATATAACCTTCTGGCTGCTGCATATAGATGTTCAACCTTCTTCAAGGTACCCATTTAGAAATGCGGTTTTGACATCCATCTGCCAGATTTCTAGGTCCATATGTGCTGCTATGGCTAGGAGTATTTGAATGGACTTATGCATGGCTACCGGTGAGAAGGTTTCGTCATAGTCTACACCTTCTTTATGACTATAACCCTTTGCCACTAGCCTTGCCTTGAAAGATTTAATTTCACCATTCGCTATTTTATTTCTTTTGTATACCCATTTGCACCCTATGGCTCGATAGCCATCTAGCAAATCAGTTTTCTGGTATACATCCATAGCCGTAATGGATTCTATTTCCGAATCTATGGCGGTCAGTCATTTGTCCGAATCTTTATCAGATACTACCTCATCGTATTTCTAGGGGTCGGTATCATCTAGTCCGCTTTCTGGGATCAAGTCAGACGACTCTCGTACGAACAAGTACCTTTCTTGTTGGTGGACAACCCTCCCACTGTGACGAGGCATCTGAGTCATGTCAGTAGTTGGCACAGTACTCATTGGTCCATTACCTTGCATTGATGGCAGTGTTGGTATTCCCTCACCTATTACAGGTGGATTTACCTCTACACTGGGCTTTCCTTATGGAATCACTTCCATATCCCCAAGCTCGTGGAGGATAATTTCACTCTTTGATCTGTGGTTTCTTACATATTCATCCTCCAAGAATCTTGCGTTGGTACTGACATCCACATTCTGATTCTCAAGACAATAAAAGTAACCACCTTTCGTTTGCCTGGGATATCCTACAAATAGCATCAGCTCTCACCTACTTTCTAACTTATTAGGTTCCTTTGTCAGCACATATGCTAGACAACCCAAACCCTCACTCTATTTAATCTTGGCTTTCGCCCATACCAGAGTTCCAGAGGTGTTTTAGGAACTGATTTAGAAGGTACGAGGTTAAGCAAATACGTCGTTGTCTCCAAAGCATATCCCCAAAATGAAATCGGCAAGCTTGCATAACTCATCATTGACCTGACCATTTCCAAAAGAGTCCTATTTCTCCTTTCTGCTACTCCATTTTGTTGAGGGGTTCCTGGCGCAGTTCACTGGGATGTAATCCCATTAACTGACAGGTACTGCAAGAACTCGTTACAGAGGTATTCTTCACCACGATCCGATCGTAATGTTTTGATAGTCTTGCCTAGCTTTTTTTCTACCTCTGTCTTAAACTCTTTGAATTTCTCAAAGCACTCAGACTTATGGCGAAGCAAATAGATATATTCAAATCTTGAGTAATCTTCAATGAATATGGCGAAGTACTCATAACCTCCATGAGCTTTCATGGACATAGGTCCACATTAGTCAGAGTGGATCAATTCAAACACATCCTCTGCTCGAGACTGACTTGCCTTAAAAGGCCTAGTCGTCATCTTTCCCTCTATACAGGATTCAGGGATTTGATGCGGTACCACTTGGAAAGATTCCAAAGCCCATCGCATGCTAATCTTTTAATCCTCTTTAGATTGATGTGACCTAGTCTCAAGTGCCAGCGATATGTTTGATCCTCATCGGAAGAAAACTTTCTCTTTAAATGATTACTTTTATTGGATTAGTTAGCAAAATTCACGAAAGATTTATGCATACAATCAATGATAAAATCAGCTTTCCATGACAAATAACACCGTTATTCCAATCATAGAAACTCCACTATAAAAAATAACTTAAAATCCATCATTAAACAACTTGGAAACTGAAATCAACTTCCGCCAAAAAACCGGCACATATAAAACATCTTTCAAAATCAAAACATTGTTTTCAAAGCATAAAGTAAAATCTCCAATGGCTACTGCTGAAACTCGCGCTCCACTGCCCATTGAGATGGTAATCTTTTCATGATCAACAGCTGATCAGTAGCTCCAGTATCCACTACCCTAGAATGGGTAGAAACTGATGCTAAACATGTTTCCGTTATAAATGCACATGATGCACCTTGTCCAGTCTTCCTCACTTGAAAATCTTTCTTCCAGTGACCAGTCTTGCCACATCTGAAACACTTGTCCCTTTTTGCAGGCACGTCCAAAGTCCTTTTTGACTTCTTCACAAAAGTTGTACCTTTTTCTTTCTTCTTAAACATTCCTTTGAGCCTCTTACCAACCAGCGCAACAGGACGGTTTCCTTAAGTAGCCAAGGCAACTTATCTGGATGAATTAATAACTCCGCTGCCATCAAGTTATTGAGTAACTCATTAAGAGTGTACTCTTTCTTGTTCATGACAACATTCAGTCTAAAGTTCTCAAAGGACTTTGGCAAAGAGTTGAGAATGATATCAACCTGCACTTCCGTATCGATACCACCTCCGTGCAGCGTGAGTTCATCCATGAGATGAGTCATGCCGACCACGTGCTCTCTGACAGAGCTACCATCAGCCATTTTCTTTCCCACAATTCCCCTCATGAGATTGAATCTGACAGCTCGATCTGACTCACCATAGATTGCTGTGAGACTGTCCATAATGTCACAAGCATTATCATACGAATGATGTTGTTGTGCAAGTACCTTGGACATTGTAGTCATCACATAGCATTTCACTAAGTTGATTAACTTGAGCCATTTTTTATAGTAGCTCCTTTCCTCATCAGTCGATGTATCAGTGGGAGTAGCCGGACGAGGGTTATCAAGGACAAACTTGTGATCCTCTGCAACAAGGATGTAATCCAAGTTACGTTTCCATTCTTGAAAATTTGGACCGGTTTATTGGTTTTGTGCTAAGATATTGATCATATTTGGTAAAGACATCTCTGAAAACAATAAATTAAAGCAGAAATTAAAACATAGTCGCAAACAATTGAAACAATTAAAAATTGAAACCTTATGATAAAACAATATTAATGTTTCCTCCAATTTGCCTAAGTATTACTATTGTAAGCCACACATGTGGACGTTTATAACAAAACACTTAACTAGACTGCATCTTTCAATTCCAGTCCTTTAGTTCCAATCCAAGCCCGGGTTCCATAGACAAATGGAATTAATAATTGGAGACTAACTTAAGACCATATTATTCTACTGAGCAGAGACATCACAAATGAGTTATACTCTGGACAATATCTAAGCTAGCATACCACCAAAGTCTACCCTCCCATATAAGGATCTATCATAATACACCTGGTCTCTTATAATAAGGCTGTCTCATTTAATTCAATCTCTTGAGAACTTATGAAGACTCCTTACGCAAGCTACACATGTAGACGTTTACGCATGAGCTCCCACTTCTCACATGAATTAAATGTTTGTTTTAATAAATCATATCTATTAGAACTTATGAATAAGAAATTAAGCAAGCTACACATGTAGACGTTTACTTAATAAATTATCCACTTATAATAAAGGATCTCTTTTTGGAGGTCTTATTAAATAAGCTTAGTAATTTTAAATTCATAAGGTTCAATTGCACATATTATTTTACGTTGCCATAATTATAACATTTCTAAGCATGAACCGCAAATTTATAGTTATAATTAATTACATAAAATAAATCACATAAGCATGCTTTTAAAAGCTGTAAATAAAAACAATAAACGTACTCCTATTATCTACAACATGCTTGTATGATGTGCAATTAATGTAAACTCATATATCATGCGAAGACAAATAATATAGCAAATAAATATGTCCTCGTGGCCTCTTGATACAAAAATAAGAAATAATCCTATCTATTACAATTTGGAATTATTTCACAGAACTTCCACTGGGCTCCCACTACTTGCACTCTGATCTGATTTTATTTTCTGAAACTGGGCCTCCAAGATTTGATCCATCAGAAAATTGGACGACTGGGCCAGTTAACCAGATCGCGGGCCTAGGCACACATTACAAGCTCGATAGCCCGTGAGAATTTGGCCCGACGGGCCACCACCGCCGCCGGCGACCCGCCACCACCGCGAGGGCTACCGGAATCACGCAGCAGCCATGCATGCATGTCGCATGGCTGCAGCCCACGATTCACCTCCTCCGGCCATTGCCCTGATGATAAGAAGGCATGTAAATTCTTGTTAGGCTTACATATTGATGAATGCATCTTGGCATGCCTAATTGGACTAACCTACAAAGACTCTCTACATTGAACATTAAGCATAGAGGCTGCACTGAAGAATGGCTACAAGCAGTTGCAAGCATATCAAAATCCGCCACTAAATAGGGAAGCAAAAGGAAGAATGAACACATCCCATAGAATCCAAGTGCCAGAAAAAGAATGGCGTGACCAAGAAAATAGAATTTCACGAAAAAATCAATGACAAAATCAGACCAGAAGAACCATCCAAATTAAGGGAATCAGGAATAGGTCAATGATAAGCTCGTTTTTCTACTCTCTTATCGCAGTGTTTTCTCTTTTCTTTTATGTGTTTTTGTTTATTTTATCAAATAAATGGAGCATGAGTGTATAGTGGAAGGTAGTATGCTTGTTGTGCATGGTTTTGCAGGAAAAAGTGATGAAAAGTGAAGAATTGGTCAAGAAGATGAACGAATTCGCCAAAGAAACCATTCTATATCGACCGAGTTGGAGAAAATCCTAACCGTGGTGCAGAGAATTAGCCCGGCCGTGGTGGAATACATCTTGGCCGAGAAGGATGCTCGAAATGAGTAGAAATCGGGTCAATACAGGATTGAAGGGAGGAGTCGATCTCGGCCGTAGCAGCCTTGATCCCGGCCGAGATGCGGAATCTGAAGCCCTGAAGTTCACGTGCTGAATGTTTAAAGAAGCAAGATACAAAATCAAGTTGTGGACGAATTATGGAGCTAACATACCATCCAAAGCCTCAACCCTACCACTATATAAACTCATGAATAACTCATAAAATAGGGGACGATCTTTATTTTATTTTTTGTGCTTGTTTTCACTTTAAGTTTTTCAGAATTCCACTTTACTTTTATTGTTTGAATGTTTACTTTTTTAATGCAATCTTTATTTTTCTCTGCAATGTCTCTATTTAATATGTTAGGCTAGAACCCTAAACAGGTTCTAGGGTTTCTCCATTTGTGATGCATGTTTAGATTCAATTGTTCAAACCCTTCAAATTGGTTTAAATCCTATGTTTTATTTTAAATCTATTCTTATCGAAGGATCGAGAGATGAAGACTAAGATAGGTTTCATTTAATAATCGAAAGACCGAAAGGTGAATGTTAGTAATAGGAAGTTAGGATTTAATACTTTTGATTATCTGTCCGACTGATACGTGCGTAAAATGACCCATATTTCGATGTGTGCGCATGCTTGTTTGTGGCTATTTTACTCCCGTATAATATGTTTTTGTCATATTTTGGTTGTGTTTTCGTGTTTTGTGTGTTTGAATTGTGTAGGATAGGTTTTGGGCATAAACGAGCACTTTTGGTGGAGTTTTGGAGGAAAATCGCACGTGTTTGGAGTTTTGAGGCGTCGACCGGCCGAGCGAAGCAGGACCGGCCGAGCAGCGTAGACAGAGGGCTCGACCGGCCGAGCCAGGATGGACCGGCCGAGCCAGGCCACAGAGAGGTGGCTCGGTCGAGCCACTTCGACCGGGCGAGCCTGTGCGGGTTTCTCCAAATTTTTGGCGGTTTCCAGCTTCGACCGGGCGAGCCATACTTCGACCGGGCGATCCGAGGCCCTGTTTGCTTGTCTATAAAAGGGGAGAAGTCAGTTATTTGAGGGTTTTTTTGTCATTTTTCATAAATCTTGTTAGAATTTCACCTAGATTCCAATTTCTATCACGATTCATCCAAATTCTAGAGTATCTAAGAGCTTAATTCACTAATCCTTGGAAGAGAAGTGAAGATTCAAGGTGGTAGATCAAGGCATACAAATCCAATTGGGGAAGATTTCAATCTCTACTTTTCAAATTGTAATGGATATAATTGATTTCAACTTTGTATTTGTACAATTGAAAGGTATGATGTTCTAATTCATTTTGGATGTTGATTTGAGTAAGGATGCATGATCATTTGGTTTGAGAATTGCTTGTTTACTTTCCTTTGAGAGCTTGAATTGCACTAGAACTTGTTCCTTACCTCCTAAGTGTAGGTAATAGCCAGCGTAGGAGGTAGTTGACGTGAACGCTGCAGCCAATACGCGGGCGGAATCGTCGTGAATAGTGTAGATTCATACGATTTTAGTTCCAATCCATGTGCGGTGCTAGGTCGTAGGGCAATAATTGACGAACTATTTGGAGTGGTCTAGGGCTTAATAACGTGATGGTTTGCAAGTCCTAGATCTTCAACCGTTAGCTCACCGTGACAAGGGGTTAACGAGTGTAGGGTCGATTGCTCAATCTCCTAGGAATTAAAATGTGTTTACATCAATGATTAACCTAATTTGATTGCATCTACACTCATCTCAACATCCTATCTTCCTAATTTGAGAATTTGATTGTCTTGGTTTACTGATTTGGGAAAGGATTGATCAATTGATGATTGTTTGTTTAATTCAATGTTTGTCATATATTGTTAGCATAGGTTTATGTTGGTCCCGGTTTATCAGGGTATAACTTGGCAGCGGAAAATGTGTTAAATCGTTTCTTACGCTCTGCTGGTTACTCAGCTGACTGGGACCTTGTCAGCTGGTAAGTCAACTGGCACTATGAGTACTCAGCTGACTGGCGACTGGCTGGTCAGCTGGTAGCTCAAGACTTAGAATATCTTAGCCTTGTTTGCACAGTTATATCAGTTTTCAGATATACACCAGCACTTGAGTGCTGGGTTTCAGATCAGTATGAAAATGCAGAAAGCTGATAAAGACAAAAGGATTTTTATAGTGGTTCGATCAACTGATCTACGTCCACTCTCAAGTCGTAGCACTGGAAATTCACTAAGAGTAATCAGGTACAAGAGTCCTACGATCTATCTCTAGCTGGTGAATGCCCCGTCCACCAGTTCACTAGATCAACCGCTCCCGGCCTTGATTCCTTCTTCAACTCTTATCAGCTGGTGGAGTGCGAGCACGTCACTTCAACCTCCACAGCTGACTGGGTGTTCAGTTCTCCCAAGAACGTAAAGAGTAATCGGTCACAGGGGTCCTACGATCTATCTCTAGCTGGTGAATGCCCCGTCCACCAGTTCACTAGATCAACCGCTCCCGGTCCTGTTTCCTCTTCAACTCTCGTCAGATGGTGGAGTGCGAGCACGTCACTTCAACCTCCACAGCTGACTGGGTGTTTTAGTTCTCCCAAGAACGTGAATCTCAATACGGCAAACTGCCCGTAATAACTCAGGTGCTGGCTGGCACAAGAGCTGCTGTGAACTTCCTCGGAAGAGAAAGAACACCAATGAGATTTGTAACTTACAAGCTGGAAGCTTGAAGTCTCGTGTTTGAATAAATCAACACACGGATAAGCTTTAAGAAAAGCCTCGAACGATTTGCTTGCTTGCAATAAAGTTTATGCCTTTCGGTAGTTGAGCGTTCGGAGAAGAGTATTGAATGTGGAGAAGCAAGCCAGCCTCTTAACTGTTGGTGGTTCCGACCTATTTATAGACGTGGGATCTCATTCAAATCTTCTAGCCGTTTGGACACATCCGGAAAAAGTCTCTGTCCTCGCATGTCCTTCAGACGGCGGCAGGTAGGAATTTCCGGAAAGCGCCATGCTTTTGTCTGCTTTATCTGACACAGATCTCTTTATGTCAGAACGGCACTATTTCGTCAGTACGAGGAATCGCAACTGGTGTCTTGAACTGATAGACTTTAAGGTATCCTCCCTTAAAGTCATACTTTGTCAGTTTATTCCTCAGACGAATCTTCTTTTTGTCTCTAAGACTCTGGGAGAGCGAATCTTGAATTCTGCTGGTAACATCCGACTGGTAGATCATGCTGGTGATCTTGTGCTGGCAGTCTCTGCTGGTGACTTGCGCTGGCACAATCTAAGTCTACCAATATGTCTAGATGTTAACTCTTGGAATCTCCCATGACTGGTGGCTTCACCACTGATGAACAGTGTCAGTGAGAACACCTATTCTGCTGGTAAGGTTTGCCAGCTGCCTGCTGATGAAAACCTTCCCAACTGGTGAACAGTAGCCAGTCGTTAGCTCTACTCATGCTGATGAACAGTGTCAGCATGAGTCTTTGTCAGCCGCTTGCTGGTGAGACTTCTCTCAACTGGTAAGCACATCTCATGCTGGTGAACAGTAGCCAGCATGAGTCTTGATCAGCTGCGACTTACAACTCAAAAGACCTAAACAGGACTTTACATTTGAGACTAGAGCTATTCTAGAGACAAACTGACGCTGGTAGGACTTAGGTTTTGATCCACCAAAACTATAATCTATACAATTAGCTACTGGGGAAGGAAAACTTAGCCTAATTTCCCAACAGTTTAGATTAAATGCTTAGATTGATAGAAACTACTCAACGATTGTATCATGCCTAGCTATAGGACTTTGCTATAGTATCTCGGTATTCTAGCGGGCGAAGCGGGGAAGGACCTGGATTTGACAAATATTATTCTTGTGTAGTTAGAGGTTTAATTTGATTGAACTTTTAGCCGCATCAAGTTTTTGTGCCGTTGTCGGGGACTTCATTTAGTAGGTTGCTAGATATTGGGGGAAAAGTGAAGCTTGTAGGCTAGGTGTTTGTGTTTTTGTTTGTGTGAATAAATTTGTTGATTGTTTTTGTATTTGTTGGTACTTTGAGTTTGTCGGATTGTTGTAGGTGTCAAATGGAGAATCATCGAGAAACTCACTCGGAGAGGCTTAACAATCTCCAAAGGGAATTGGATGAGATGAGAGCAAAGATGTTGGAGAGACAACGACCGAGGAAGCCAATCCGGTTGGTATTTGAAGAAAGCTACCCATGGATGGAAGAGATTAGACATGATCGCATTATGAAGTCAAGTTGGGGAAATGAAGAAGAGGAGTGTAGTAATGAAAGCTATAGAGATAAATGGGGGAATTGTGACCTTCGGAACAACATGAACTATCCCCCATCAAATGGCTACTCTCCATGTAGACTCTATGAGAACCAAATTCGGAATCCATCCATGACAAGAGTTCATTGTGATGAATGGGGTAGCCGTGATCATGAAAGAGTTAGAGAAGCGAGAGCGTCTCGGGAAGCTTTGAAGAGAAGACAGGATAAGCTCGAGGGAAACCTTTTGGAATTAAAAATGCAATTATCCGAACTCTCGAAGAAGGTGAGTGAGAAGCCTCATGTGCAAGAGCAACCACTTGACATGGAAATAGGTCTCGAAGGAAGTTTTGAGGAAATTTTGGAAGATGAATGTGAGGATGCGGTAATGGTACTAAAGGAAGTAAGATTTCAAGATACAAGAGTAAAGGAGATGCAAGAAAAAGAATTAAGGAAAGAAGATAAAGAGTTACCTCAAGAAGAGAAAGAGGATGATAGCACCAAGGAGGAGAGGATACAAATTGAAAGTGAGAAGAATGGTGTTCTTGTGATAACTTCCCTTGAGGTGATGAAAGAAGTTCCGGCATTGGTACAAAATGACGAAGTGGAGAATCATGATGAGGAAGTTATGTTGGAAAGTCCATGTGGCGATGTGGCACCTACATTTTCTTCAAGATTGATAGACAAGGTGGAAAAGGAGGTGATCCTAGGAGACAAATTGTATGAATTGGATGATTTGATCGGGAAAGGAAATGATGAGGCGTTGATGATTGATTCAAATGGGGGACAAGTTGAGACTTATATACTTTGGATTCAATTGGATGATTCCTTAGAGATCAAATCAAAGAAGGAATCACCACCTTTCATAGTCGAGTTTGTCAAGACATGCAACCCTCCTTGGAGAGATCAAAGGGGTGAAAGAAAAATTGCCTTGGACAAATTGCTCCCAAGTAAATGCAAATTAAGGGAGAAAGGTGTATTAAAAACCCACACGATTTTTGATAATGGGTGATGTGGTAAGGTCGTCTAGCTACTGATGTTAAGGAAGCACTTCTTGGGAGGCAACCCAACCAATTTTATTGCTTTTGTTTAATTGCTTTTAGTTGCTTTGATTTTGAATAAATGTCTAGTTTGTTTGGTTTTGTGTTTGTAGGAGGAATTACAAGATCGAGAGGAGTGACGATGCACCGTCCACCATTTTTGCAAACTTAGTCTCACTTGACTAAGTTTGGGGGGATGTGCCGGTAGCCGGTGCCTCGGTTTAATCTTCTCCATCTCCTATCCTTTATCTTGCATTTAGTTTAGTTGTTGGATATTGTCCCTTTATTGGATTTGATTCAATTGGGTTGTACCTATATTAATATTCTACCTTGGATGGATGTTTGGATTATGTTTCTTTTGATGATATGTATGGATATTTACATGGGTTTGAGTTTGTTGAATGGATTTGTTTGTTGAACATTGCTTTTGATGGTATGTTTGGTGGAGCTAGTGGAAAAATGAATTATTTTTATAGATTTTTGGATAAGTGGAATGATGGTGGAAAGAGGTTTTGGAAGTGAATGTGGTTTATGCTTGTTATTGCTTGATATTTGATGATGGATGGAATTATTAATGAGTTGACATGATTTACTACTTCCTATTATACATGGTTTGTGGTTTGGATTATTGGTTTGGTTTGAATGGTGGAACTATTGGATTTGATCTTATCATTGTTGATATTTGGTTTGTGGATAGTTTGGTGGATATGAGAGCTTTATTGGTTTGTTTTATGCTCAAGTGTTTGGTGGTGTTTGTGTTGATCTAGTAGGTACAAATAAGGTCTTGGAGAGCGGTTTGATCGTGTGTGCCGATGGGTAATGCTTTCTAACGTTCCTTCTACCAATTAGATTCATTACATTGTTTTATTGCATGTAGATTGTGTTTAGGATGTTGTGTGCTTGTGTGTGTGTGATGAACCCGAACTAGACTTGAGATTTAATCATGATTTACTTAGTGGAGTTTGATGTCTACCTCAACTTATGATAGGGCGGAATCTAGTTTTCGAAGCATGATTTAAGTTTAACTTTTGAATTGCCGAGTTTTGTGTATGGTTAATGCATAGGACTTGACAAAAAGCTGTGAGGTTTGAGCCATGATATTGTCATATCTATATTGTTTGTGAGTGGCAAGATTGAGAGTACGAGATCTAGAACTTGCATCCGTTCTCTATCTATTGGCATGAGTGTGTAACTAGAAAATGATCTTAGGCCATCGATTCTTAGTCCTACCTTTCACACCGGGAGTATAAGGTGGTTGTTATCATTATTTTGCCTTTCGTAT
Source organism: Plectranthus barbatus (assembly GCA_026898455.1). Taxonomy (NCBI): domain Eukaryota; kingdom Viridiplantae; phylum Streptophyta; class Magnoliopsida; order Lamiales; family Lamiaceae; genus Plectranthus; species Plectranthus barbatus. Next base: position 592,385 of record JAPKLW010000133.1, on the reverse strand, counting down.
CTTTGACCCCCGTGATTGAGCTTTATTGGTGAATCTTCTTTGATATAATTAGGATCAAGTTTTGGGGGAAAGAGTGTATGAGGGTGAATACAGTGATGAGAGTTGAGTTGGGAATTGATTGAATGTGTATTGATGGGAAATTTTGAGGCATGAAAGATATGAAATAAGGGATTGTTGTTGATCTTAGAAAAATGAGCACCTACAAAATTTTGGTGCAAGTGTTTGGAAAGAGAGGCACCGACAAAATGAAAGAATGATGGTGCATTTGAAAAAGAATGAAAAAGAAAAGAAAAGAGTAAAGAGAAAAACAAAGAAGAGAAAGAAAAGGAAAGAAAAGGAAAAAAGCGTGTTGTGAAATGAAAAGCCTTGGGGGTTTGTAGTGGTTCGAAATGAACAAGTTTGGGGGTTTTGGGAAATTGAGAAGTTTAGTCACTTTGGCCCAAAACCACCCACCTTCTAGTTAGCCACGTTACAACCCGTGAAAAGACCTTTTTGATTCTAGAAACTAACTCGTTGTAGTATAGTGGTGAGAATGGATGCAAGCCTATGGAAATCAAGCTCGATATCTTGTGATTGTGTGAAATCTCATCATCCCTAAACACGTGAGGGAGTGTTTTTGTTTCTTGTGTCCAATTTTGATGAGTGGTTCATGTCCTTAGCATTAACCTCGTTACAAAGTTAGGTGATAATCTCGTTTTACTTGAATATGCTAAGATAACTTTGATGAGCTATGAGGTATTGCATGAGGTAGATTAATAACTTTACTTGTTTTGATTGAGGACAATCAAAGGTTTAAGTCTGGGGGATTATGATACGTGCATAAAATGACCCATATTTCGATGTGTGCGCATGCTTGTTTGTGGCTATTTTACTCCCGTATCATATGTTTTTGTCGTATTTTGGTTGTGTTTTTGTGTTTTGTGTGTTTGAATTGTGTAGGATAGGTTTTGGGCATAAACGAGCACTTTTGGTGGAGTTTTGGAGGAAAATCGCACGTGTTTGGAGTTTTGAGGCGTCGACCGGCCGAGCGAAGCAGGACCGGCCGAGCAGGGCAGACAGAGGGCTCGACCGGCCGAGCCAGGATGGAACGGCCGAGCCAGGCCCCGGGCAAAGGGCTCGACCGGCAGAGCCAGGATGGACCGGCCGAGCCAAGCCACAGAGAGGTGGCTCGGTCGAGACACTTCAACCGGGCGAGCCTGTGCGGGTTTCTCCAGATTTTTGGCGGTTTCCAGCTTTGACCGGGCGAGCCATACTTCGACCGGGCGATCCGAGGCCCTGTTTGCTTGTCTATAAAAGGGGAGAAGTCAGTTATTTGAGGGTTTTTTTGTCATTTTTCATAAATCTAGTTAGAATTTCTCCCAGATTCCAATTTTTATCACGATTCATCCAAATTCTAGAGTATCTAAGAGCTTAATTCACCAATCCTTGGAAGAGAAGTGAAGATTCAAGGTGGTAGATCAAGGCATACAAATCCAATTGGGGAAGATTCCAATCTCTACTTTTCAAATTGTAATGTATATAATTGATTTCAACTTTGTATTTGTACAATTGAAAGGTATGATGTTCTAATTCATTTTGGATGTTGATTTGAGTAAGGATGCATGATCATTTGGTTTGAGAATTGCTTGTTTACTTTCCTTTGAGAGCTTTAATTGCACTAGAACTTGTTCCTTACCTCCTAAGTGTAGGTAATAGCCAGAGTAGGAGGTAGTTGACGTGAACGCTGCAGCCAATACGCGGGCGGAATTGTCGTGAATAGTGTAGATTCATACGATTTTAGTTCCAATCCATGTGCGGTGCTAGGTCGTAGGGCAATAATTGACGAACTATTTGGAGTGGTCTAGGGCTTAATAAAGTGATGGTTTGCAAGTCTTAGATCATCAACCGTTAGCTCGCCGTGACAAGGGGTTAACGAGTGTAGGGTCGATTGCTCAATCTCCTAGGAATTAAAATGTGTTTACATCAATGATTAACCTAATTTGATTGCATCTACACTCATCTCAACATCCTATCTTCCTAATTTGAGAATTTGATTGTCTTGGTTTACCGATTTGGGAAAGGATTGATCAATTGATGATTGTTTGTTTAATTCAATGTTTGTCATATATTGTTAGCATAGGTTTAGATTAAATGCTTAGATTGATAGAAACTACTCAACGATTGTATCATGCCTAGCTATAGGACTTTGCTATAGTATCTCGGTATTCTAGCGGGCGAAGCGGGGAAGGACCTGGATTTGACAAATATTATTCTTGTGTAGTTAGATGTTTAATTTGATTGAACTTTTAGCCGTATCACCGACCAAGAAGATTTCAATTGTAGGATTGATCTGGATATTTATGAAATTATTTAACTCTGTGTGTTTGAGACCGAGAGGAGATAACCACTAGTTAATAATTTAGGATTTAATTGTCTGACCAAGGAATTAATTCCACCTTATGAGATTTTCCACCAAAATTATCTTTTATGGGCTTGAATATTTGTTTCTAGCATGTTGATCAGTTTGGTTGACTTTCCTAGAATCTGTGCTTTTAATTATTTGAATTTCTCTCTTTGATTATTTGTTTTGAAAAACCCAAAACCCTTAAAATTGATTTGCCCAAACAAAGGTTTTAAAACCATATTCAGTACATGATTCCCTTCGTAGCACTATCCTTGTGGGATCGACAACCTCTGGGTTATTATAAATTTATTTGCTCTATGCTATAATCTGTATGCAGGATTTTGCATCGATTAGATTAGCGCCGTTGCCGGGCAATAGTCAAAAAGCGAAAAATTACTGGCTTTTTTAAAGACTTATGGATTGGGTATTATTTTTCTTATTTTTAATATTTTGCAATTTTGTGTTCTTTTTCTTTGTTTCTGGAGTCAATTATGTTTTTTTTTCACGTGCATGAGTTTTTCTGAGTCCTGTTTGTTTCGGCCGAGGCAACCGTCGCAACGGTCGAGATAGAGAGTCCATATCGGCTGGAATATATCCCACCACGGCCGAGATACCCTGATTTTGCCTTGATCTCTATACAGGTGCATGAACGCGCGAAACAAAGGAAAAATACTTGAGCCCTTCATACCAGAGATTGAAGCAGCCTACAGGAAGAACAGAAAGAAAGGGAAAAGATTAAACTTTGAGATGGAAGCAAACCCAGAAGCCCCGCCTCAGAATATGACCCCCGAGGAGCAGAGGCAGTTCGTCAATGAAGTGCAACAACTGAGAGCACAACTTCAAGCGGCTCAAGCAACTCAGGCAGAACAAGCTTCCAGACTGGCAGAATTTGATGGTAGGCAGATTGTAGTGCCACATAGTCCATCTTAGACCGATTTCTTCCCCAACGAGAGGAGCCCGGATTCAGAGTGAGGATTGACAACAACAAATTTGAGTTGCGGACAGGACTGGTACAGATGGTGCAATAGAACCAGTTTGGGGGGAGAGCGGTAGAAGATCCATATGCACACCTCAACCAATTCATCGAGGTGTGCGATACTGTGAATCAAAATGGAGTTTCCCAAGATACAATTCAAATAAGGTTGTTCTCGTTCTCACTCCAAGACGAGGCACGCTCGTGGTGTGCTGGTTTGGACAAGAGTCAGATTAGGACTTCAGCACTTCAAGCTGAGTTTCTTGCCAACTTCTTTCCACCGAGCCTGTTGCTGAAAAGGAAAGCTGTTATCACCATTTTCAAGCAAGTGTATGATGAATCACTCTACGAGGCCTGAAAGAGATAAAAAGAGCTTCTACGACTCTGTCCTGGACATGGCATCGATCTGGAGATGCAATTCTGCCATTTTTATGAAGGGCTGACTCCAAAAATGAAGAAGTTGGTTGATGCATCTGCTGGCGGGATACTGATGAAGAAGAGTGGAGCAGAGAGCATGAGGTTATTGGCAGATATGGCTCTTAATAGCCACCAATGGCCGACCGAGAGGCATTTACTAGTCAAAGTAGTCGAGACAAAGCAAGAGTTCGATGTGGTTGCTGAAGTGAAAAAGCTCCGGGAAGAGATTGAAAAATTGGACACAACACAAGCTGCAGTTGTTGCAGAGCCGAGCATGGCTATTGTTTCGGTGGAGGACGACTACATCAACCGGGGTGCAAGCAGTTCATCTGAAATTGCCGGGAAGGAGGTGAACTACATTGGTGGTGGTTATCAGAATAACTACCGAGGAAATCAAGGGTATCATTACAACCATGGGCGATCTCACCCTGGTTTTTCTTATTCAAACCCCTTCTGCTGCAAAACACCCTCCACCTGGTTTTGATGCAGGTTCTGGAGGAGAAATTGTGGAAAGGAAGAAGTTCGTGTTGGAGTAGACATTGGAGAAGTTCATCAAGAGCTCGGACAATAGATTTGGCAAAGTTGAAAACGAAGTCAAAGGGATGGCCAATCACATACAATTGATGACAAATCATTTGCTGATGATGGACACCCAACTGCGTTAGATAGCCACTACCTTAGGTACTCAGCACAAGCTGGGGCAACTTCCGAGCACAACAGAGACAAATCCAACAAAGGCAAAGTCAGTAAATGCAATTTCGCTGCGATCTGGAAGGAGGTATGAAGGCCCGAGCAACCCTAATGGAGATTTCGAAGTAGAGAAAGAGGAAAATCCCGAGCAGAACCCCTCTATTTTGGCTGAGATGGAGCCCATCCCGGTCGAGGTAGAGAGGAGCAGGACGGCCGAGATTGAAAGCAGGGCAGCCGAGACAGAGAGCTCCACCCCGGCCGACACAAGCCAAACATGGCCGGGACAGCAGAAATAAAGCAGAACGGCCGAGACAGCCTCATCCCGGTCGAAATAGAAGCCCAGACTGGGAGAGAAAGAAAAGGAAAAAGAAGAATGAATAGTAGCTGATCCAATGCCTCCTAAGCCTTATCCGCAGAGATTTGCGAAGAAGAAGTAGGACTCTAAATTCATATGGTTTGTTGAAAATTTGAAAAAAGTAAATATTAACATTCCTCTTGTTGAAGCTCTCAGGGAGATACCAGGATACATGAAGTTCCTCAGAAGATTGATGAGCGAGATGAAGCAGTTCCTGGAGAATGAAACAGTGAAGATACATGAGGAATGCAACCTCCTATTGCAGAAGCAGATCCCGATCAAGAGGTCTGACCCAGGTTGTTTCTCGATACCTATCGAGATTGTAGGAAATGAGTTTCAGAACGTGTTGTGTGACACCGGGGCAAGCATCAACCTGATTCCCTGGTCCATCTACAAAAAGCTCGAGATTGGGGAGATGAGAGCCACCACGATTACCCTTTAGATGGCGGACTGATCTGTGTCCAAGCCCAAAGGTATTGTTGAGGATGTTCTTATTAGAGTTGGTCACTTGATTTTTCCTATAGATTTCATTGTCCTTGAGATAAAGGAAGATGCCAACACTCCCAAGATCTTGGGAAGAGAGTTCCTCGATATAGCCGTAGTCCTAATCAACTGCAAAAAGTGGGAGATCACTTTGAGAGGGAATGTAGAATCTATTACCTTCTGTATAGACAAGAACAAGAGGAAAGGAGAGTGCAACCAAATCATGGGTACTGAAGAGGAAGATGAAGGGGATGAGACACCGGAGGAAGATTAAGAAGCCATCCGATGGGAACGAGGAAACGAAGCAGTGAAATCGGCAATTAAGCTACCTCATTTTGAGTATACCACCATCATTCAGAACCACCGGGTCTTCATGATAGATTGAAGGGGTCGACGAGTCTGGAATCGACCACCTTGGTAACTGATACTGAATCGAGTTACGACGGTAAATAAGGCACTGAATGGGAGGTAACCCATTGTGTTTTCGTTTTCTTTAATGGATTTCGTTTTATTTTTATTTGCTGCTTCCACTTGTTTTCATTTGTCTTAAATAAAAAAATAAAAAATAAAAATTTTTTTTGAAGTCTGTTTCGACCAAGGTCGAGACAGAAGGTCGAGACGTGGAACACTTCGACCAAGAAGGAGATCGACAAGAAGGCTCCATCCCGGCCGAGACAGAGTTTACCACGGCCGAGACGAAGTGCCAACAGTCCAAAAATCCACGCCAGTCAGAGGAAATGATTTTAGGCCATCTTTGTTTAGCCTATTTATCCCATAAACTGCCTAATTAAATATTTATCCCTGGTCAGCCCTTTTGAGCCTATGAATTTTCTTTCTTTTCTATGAATTGGAAAAGGATAGGGGAATCAACTCTTGTCAATGAGAGTGGGTTGGGAGTTATTTGAGGAACGATAAGATATTAGCTGAAATGGTGAAAACAAAAGAGAAGGTTGGGCTCTAGAAAAAAAGAATATATATATATATATATATATATATAGAAAATGAAAAAAAGGGTGTTTATATGTGTTTGTTAGTCCTTATAAGCTCAAATGTATAATCAAATTTGTTTAGAGCATAAAAGGATGTATGTGAAAGAAAAGAAAAAGAAAAAAAAAGAGAGAATAAAAGATCCTTGGTTTGTGTTGAATATTATAGGAGATGGGTGGATATTAATAGATAGTGGTTTTGATTTGATGAGAGTCGCGAACTCAGTTGATTTAAGTCACTTGACCATATATTTCTCTACCTTTCACTAAAAAGCCTACATTACAACCTTGAATAAAGTCCTTTTTGATCTTAGACTTGTGTGCACATAATTGCAGTGGAGATTTAGAATATTTGCAAGCCTATGGTAGAACTTGATTTGCATGACTTTTGTGTGAACTCATTTTATCCTAAACACTTGAGTGAATGAGTGAAACACTTTCCAATCCAAAGCCTCAACCCTACCACTATACAAACTCATGAATAGCTCATAAAATAGGGGATGATCTTTATTTTATTTTTCGTACTTGTTTTCACTTTAAGTTTTTCAGAATTCCTCTTAACTTTTATTGTTTTAATCTTTACATTTTAATGCAATCTTTATTTTTCTCTGCAATGTCTCTATTTAATATGTTAGGCTAGAACCCTAAACAGATTCTAGGGTTTCTCTATCTGTGATGCATGTTTAGATTCAATTGTTCAAACCCTTCAAATTGGTTTAAATCCTATGTTTTATTTTAAATCTATTCTTATCGAAGGATCGAGAGATTAAGACTGAGATAGGTTTCAATTAATAATCGAAAGATCGAGAGGTGAATGTTAGTAATAGGAAGTTAGGATTTAATAATTTTGATTATCTGTCCGACCAAGAAGATTTCAATTGTAGGTTTGATCTGGATTTTTATGAAATTAATTAACTCTGTGTGTTTGAGACCGAGAGGAGATAACCACTAGTTAATAATTTCGGATTTAATTGCCTGACCAAGGAATTAATTCCAGCTTAACAAATTTTCCACCAAAATTATCTTTTCTGGGTTTGAATATTTGTTTCTAGCATGTTGATCAGTTTGGTTGATTTCCCTAGAATTTGTTCTTTTTATTATTTGAATTTCTCTCTTTGATTATTTGTTTTGAAAAACCCAAAACCCTTAAAATTGATTTGCCCAAACAAAGGTTTTAAAAACCATATTTAGTACATGATTCCCTTCGTAGCACTATCCCTGTGGGATCGACAACCTCTGGGTTATTATAAATTTATTTGCTCTATGCTATAATCTGTATGCAGGATTTTGCATTGATCAGTCAACCATAAAGAAAACCTAGGAATGAGACGCTTCAATCATTGTGAAAGTGAGCACCAGGGAGATTGTGCAACAATTTGAGCCACTTTCTACAACTAAAGAAAGCTAGGACATTACTCATCGCAGTGTCATCAAGAAACTAGAAAGTATGATTTGTGAAACCAGCGCAAAGGAAATAACAAAAACACTTAACTACAAGCACTACATGGTCAAAATCATCCGTGAAATCCAAGGAATCGCTTTCTTAAAGCTAAGCCAATTCGGCAAGTGCCACCGCAAAAACCACAACCTCACCAAGAGTACCAACATTCCAAACTAGCACAACCACCCGCATGTAAAAGAAGAGTTTGTGCCGAGAAAACAAAAGATAAAGGAGATTTGGGAAACCTAGCAGATATGGGCGAGAAGTCTCAATTGGTCGTTATTGTGTTTTTTGAGACTTGTGCACCATATTTATTAATATCAGAGGACTGTGTTAACAAAATTAATCTTAATATCATGAGAATGAACCATAACCTAACAATAGTAAGCCTGACTAGTAGAACAACCATCACAACTCTTGTCTGTACGAATCTAGAGATATGTTTCGGATTCTACATAATACGAATTGACACTCTAGATGTGCTAAGAATGAAAGATATATGTTGGGAAATTATTCCTAAAATCTCCCTTAAGATTTGTTTGTAAAAAGGTTTTGTTGAATCAAACCTAAGCATTTGGTCGATCATTTGCTGAATTCTAGATAGTCTAGCATATCTTGTAAAGTCCTGTATAGGTCATAAATTGAGTTGTAATAGATTAGTCTGCTAGGAGATTTCCTAGCAGATATTGAAGGACGGCGTTTGCTAGAAAACATACGATAGCAGAGTGCTAAGGCTTTAGCATTTGCTAACATTCAGCAAACCTTGAAAGATGCTAGCAGAACAGACGTCAAAGGATCGAGTGTCAGCGGAAGCTTCAGCAGCCAAAGACACGATAGCAGATCGCTAATGAAAATTTGCAGAGCAAGAGTGTCAAAGGCTGAAGTCATACTGCCGTTCTGACAAAAGCACACACAAAGGACGAGACTTTCCCGAAGTAGTTCGAAAAGTACAGATCAATGCCAAAAGCGACTGATCAAGTCAAATCACTCTCGGACAAAGGAGCCGTTGTGTCTAACAGACATGGAGATTCAAGATTTGAATCTCCATCTATAAAAGGCAGGTCCAAAAGTGAGAATCGACTACTACTACTACTGCTTCAATCAACCGACATTCGAAAACATTCAAAGTGAGAGATTTCTTTGACAAAGCGAACAAGCGAAAAATAGTCAGTTGAGAGCTCGTGATAAAAGAAGTATTCAAAGCTCTCAACAACCAAGAAGTGTCTTTCATTGAATATTGACACTTCTCTTTAAGAGATTCCTTAACTTCGGTTGAGATTCTTCAATCATTGGGATAACTTCCATCCTATGAAGATTCAACAGTCATTCCTGAAAAGAATTGACTCCGACGGGCTTCTAGCCGCATTCCTGAACAGTTTCGAGGGAAACTAAAAAAACCTCACTGACAGCGAAGGACAAGTTACACGAAGGTTCCGCCCTTGACTTGGCAGTAGCTGTGTTTGAAAAAGTACGAATCATCGGAGGATAGCTTTGTTGTGGCCGGTCCGAAAGTTCGCCGCCTACTACAAGTGTTTGGCGATTCGTTGTACTTTCGTATACTTTTCTAGTGGAAATCTTAGCATTTTGGTTAAGGAGTGGACGTAGATCTATTTGGATCGAACCACTATAAAATACTGTGTTCATCTACTGTTTTATTATTAACTGTTCAAAACTGATTTAAAACCTAGCAACAGAGTTCCTAGCGTATATCTGAAAAGAAACATCTAATATATCTTGAGCTCAAATACTGCTTAAGCAAAGATATGTGTAAGTGACGTTTAATCATTCCGTTGCATTTCGTGTTTACACTTAAGCACGACGACTCTGATATTTGAGGACCAACAAGTGGTATCAGAGCAGGAGGTTGAAAAACCGACTGCTTCTGAGTCGCTTTGAGACCTGATCTATCTTTTCCTTGCACTTTTATCCTTGTTTCAACTATCTAGCTCAGGAAACTATTCAAGGAGCAAACAGAATGTTGAACCATTCACTTGGAAAGTACAACAGGGAGAACTTTACATCATGGAAGAAGCTTGCTCTCATACAGCTTCAGAGTATACATCCTGAGATGGCGGATGTACTGGTAAGAGGTCCTATTAGAATTATGAAAGCTAACACCTTTATAGGACATGATCCTGCTGAAGATGTTGCTGAAGGAGAACCAAGGGCTCCAAGACCCCCAAGATTTGAAATGATTCCTAAACCTTTCGAGGAGTACACAAGTGAGGATAAGAAGAGAGCTCAATTAGAGCACGTGGCAAAGAAATTGATCCTTGATTCCCTACCAAAGCTGATGGCAGACAAAGTGCTTGAGCTTGACACTTCTAAGGAAATGTGGGATTATGTGTGCGACTCCTCCCAGGAAACAACCCAAATGAAACGCAACAAACTACAGGTAGTTGTAGATAAATACGAATCTTTCTCCATGTTTGCAGGAGAATCCATACAAGCTATGGAGGAGCGCTTCAACACTATTATTGGGGAGCTTAGTAATCTTGGAAAGAAGTATGAGAATGGAGAAATGAACCACAAGATCATTTCCAAGCTGTATCCTAGAGATGATTGGTTTGTCAAAATGACTAGTCTGAGTGAAAAAGACCTCAGCAAAATGACTACATCCGAGGTATTCGCTCAACTCAAAACTCATGAATTTATAATACAACAGTCCAAAAAGAATGAAGCAGCTATAGCACAAGCGTCGTCTACATCCGCTGCTGGCTCTGAGGATATAGCATACTTTGCTAAGAAAGATTTCAACAAGTTTAAGATGAAGAAGCCCTACCATAACCAAGAAAGTTCTGCTCCAGCAACACCAACAAAGGAGATTGCTACAACCTCAGGTTCCCAGCCTGTTGATCTAAAGATTAGCGAGCTGGAAGAGCGAAAGAAAAAGCTTCAGAAGTTGCTGATGGAGGCTAAGACCGAGAAGGAAACCAAGGAAACTCAGCCGTCATCCTCATATGCCCGCTCAGCTGAGCGAAAGATTAGGACTTGCTTTTAGTGTGGCTCTCCTAACCACTTGAAGCATGATTGTCCGAAAGTAAGAAAAGAAGAGAGAGAGCGTTTAAAGCAAAGGTTTGAAAGACGTGTTGTTAAAGCAGTCAAAAGGGCGCTCTTGACAATAACAGAAGCTCAGGATATTCCTGAAAATGATGAGGAATACTATCTCTCTTCTGAGGAAGACGATGAGGAGGCCATGTTAGTTCTGATGGCAAACTTTGTGGATGACCAGTTTGCTGATGCAGAGAAGCGGAACAGAATGCTGAAACGGCTCTAGCAGTCGATGACAACGAGGTACTTTCATTAAGCATTCCTAGTGTTGCAACTATAGAAGAGTCAGAGGGATTCACCCTAGATTCTGAGGAAGACTATCTCACGAAACTAAGTGTAGAATTCTCAAAAATGTATGAGATCAAAAATGAAATCATTGGGGAGAACGCCTCGCTAAAACTTAAAATTACAGATTTGACCGAGTAAGTTGAAAGACTGAGGTCTGAAAGTGAGGATTTTTCAAAGCTTAAGGCAAACTTCTCCGAATTGTTGACAAATTTTCATAATCTTGAAAAGGAGAACCTTAATTTGAAAAACAAACCCCAAGAAAGGTGCATTTGCAACTATACATCCAGCAGGGCAGTACTCAATGCCATTGTAAGCCAACAGAGAAATCACAATGATCGCTCTGGTTTAGGCCTTGGATATTCGGATAGAGCAACTACTTCTAAGGAGAAACCAATTCTATTTGTTTCAGCTGGAATGATAAATGCTGAAAAAGAGAAAGGAATTGCCATTGCTGAATCATCTAATGCTAAGCCAATTGCTGAGCAAAAGAATGAACGTTCACAGAATACGCCTGTAGGATCTCAGCAGAGGTCTCCCGCAGAGACTACTAAGTATTCGTCTGCTAGACCTCAGCAGAGGCCTAAGTCTGAATCTGATAAACATATAACTCATGGACCTCAGCAGAGGAACCCAAGGTTGAATGTTGTGCATGAATCTGCTAAGCCTCAGCAGACGAACAATAGAACGAATACTAGGTATGTGTCAGCTGGACCTCAGCGAAATCCGAGAGCATATACTAAACCATATTCAGCAAAACCAAGGTATGCTGAGCGTTATGTTCCAAACGCAAGGACAGCTAAACCTACCTTTCACCACAGAAAGCAATATCATTACAATGCTGAAAAGCCAATATATCAGGAGAACACGTTACATAGGAGGAACACCTATGTGAGGCCCGAGCCCAATCCATTCGTATTTCCAAGGGCAAGGAAGGCCAAACACACTACTGCACCGAGATATAAACATGTCAAACATGTTAAGCCAAAGGTTGAAGAATTGGTAAACAGTGAAGTCAAGAAAATCTTGAAAGTCACTGAAATGTGGGTTCCGAAAGGAACTATGATCATTGCTAATCCTGCAGGACCCGACGCTAAATGGGTACCTAAATCAACTTAATCATTTGTGTTGCAGGAACATGATCCAAAAGCTCAAACTACCTCAAGTATATCAAACGAGTGGATCCTTGATAGCGGATGCTCAGCGCACATGACGAGAAATGAGGAGTTGTTCTCAGACTTTCAGATATTTCTCTATGGATCAAAAGTCAAGTTTGGAGATAACAGTGAAGGCAAAGTTTTGGGAAGGGGATGCATAGAGAGCAATGGATTGACGATAGTTAACGTAGCTCTCGTCTCAAACCTCAAACACAATCTGCTAAGTATTAGCCAACTTTGCGAGAATGGGTATACTGTTTCATTTGTCAATACAGGTTGTACTATTGCTGACAATGTTACAGGGGAAGTGAAACTTAGAGGCATCCGAAAGGGTGGCCTATATGTTGTTGACTGGGAAAGTGGTCAGCAACACTCTTGCTTCCTAACCTTGAACAAAGAGGAAACAACATGGCTCTGGCACAAGAGGTTAAATCATCTAAATTTCAAAACTATTAACAACCTGGCTAAGAATGAACTTGTTGTAGGTCTGCCAGCTGAGACATTTAGAAAAAAAGGCGTGTGTAAGGCATGCCAACAAGGAAAGCAGACCAAATCCTCGTTTAAATCCAACCTAGAGAAGGCTACTTCAGGGAGAATTCTTGAACTCTTACACATGGACCTGTTTGGACTAGTCCAACCACCCACAGTAAACAAGAAAATATATACACTTGTGGTTGTTGACGATTTTTCCAGGTACACATGGGTTCGTCTTCTAAAGACTAAGGATGAAGTCAAGATCCTTCTGCCTGAGCTGATTCTTAAAGAGCAGAATAACTAGGAAGTTACGGTGAAAAGAATTAGATTAGATAATGGGACTGAATTCTGTAATGGGATTCTGATGGACTTTTGCGCGGAAGCTTGTATTCATCATGAGAAGTCCACTGCTAGGACCCCCTGCAGAATGGGCTAGCAGAACGAAGAAACAGGACCTTGAAGGAAGCGGTGCGGACTATGCTTGCTGACTCAGGACTCAGTGGAAAGTATTGGGGAGAAGCGGTTATGACTGCTTGTTACACTCAAAATAGGAGCGCGATTAACGACAGATTTAACAAGATGCCTTATGAAGTGTACAATGGTCGTAAGCCTTCTATCAAACACTTTCGTGCTTTCGGTTCAACATGCTATATCCATAACAATGAGAAGTCTAAACTTAACACTTTTTCGCCAAAATCTGATAAGGGTGTTTTCCTAGGATATGGACATCCCTCTCATAAAGGCTATTGAGTGTTAAATAAGACAACTCAACTTGTGGAAATAACATGCAATGTTATTTGTGATGAGTCTACTTTAGTGCGCAGGGTAACCAAAGGAAAAGAGGATAGCAATCATGAGACCAATGATGTCAATGATCAATGATGTTGATCCAACATTGACGCACTCAGCAGGTGACCAGACTGCTAACCGGGCCAGTGATGCTAATGATCATGCTGAGGCCACCTCTACAATATATCTAAATGACAATTTGGATGTTGCGGGAGTTCTTGATGACCAAGATGATGTGGAATCTGCTGAATATCTTAGCAAAGGAGTTGTTGAGATTCCAATCGCGGAAGAACCTATTGCTGAAATCCCAGCTGATACTGTACCTGCCAATGAAGTTCCTGTCTTTGAAGATCCTGTAGCAGATGCAGCAGGTGGAGTTGCTGACGTTCCAGTTGCTGAGCACCAGGAGAATGAAGAGGAAAATGCTCATGCTGATACTGATCAAGAAGGGGTACCAGTTGCTGAAACTCTAGCACGTATCAGACCCACATGGCTTTGTGCTCATCCCCTAGACGGTGTTCTTGGAAACCTAAATGATCCTATCTTAACCAGACAAGGAAATGGCAATGCCATGCTGGCGTGCCACATTTCCAGTGAAGAACCTAAGAAAGTCGAAGAGGCTCTGTTAGATCCAGATTGGGTGAATGCTATGCAAGAGGAGCTTGCAGAATTCACGCAAAACAAAGTGTGGGAACTAGTAGATAGGCCAGAGCACCAAAGTGTTATAGGCACTAAGTGGGTGTTCAAGAACAAGAAAGATGAATCCGGCCTAGTAGTCAGAAACAAGGCTCGTCTTGTAGCTAAGGGCTATAGACAATGCGAGGGAATAGACTATGATGAGACGTTTGCTCCAGTAGCAAGGCTGGAGGCAATTCGCCTATTTCTCGCATATGCTGCTTACCACGAATTCGATGTAATGCAAATGGACGTGAAGAGTCCATTCCTAAACGGTGAGCTCAAAGAAGAAGTTTACGTTGAGCAGCCACCGAGTTTCGAACAGGGTAATCAAGTCTACAGACTCAAGAAAGCCCTGTATGGAATAAAGCAAGCACCAAGAGCCTGGTATGGAACGTTGTCTAAGTTCCTGCTGACCAACGGATTTGAGAAAGGCAGGATTGATCAAACCCTTTTTCGGATCAAAGATGGAGATAGTATCTTGCTAGTCCAAATTTATGTAGACGACATAATTTTCGGATCAAAGAATCAAGATCTATGTGATAGATTCTCCGACCTCATGACTAGCAATTTCCAAATGAGCATGATGGGAAAGATGTCCTATTTCCTTGGATTACAAGGTCAGCAATCTGGAGAAGGAATTTTTATTCATCAAAAGAAGTATACTAGCGATCTCATAGCGAAATATTGTCCTGAGAAGACAAAGAGCCTAAGAATTCCAATTAGCACACCATGTATTGCTGCGCTTGAGAAGTAAGGAGATGATGTGAATCCAACTCTCTGCAGAGGAATTATTGGTTCACTGCTGTATCTCACCGCTAGCAGACCGGATATATCCTTTGCTGTTGGCTTATGTGCGAGATATCAAGCAAATCCAAAGAAGGCTCATTTAAATACTGCTAAACGGATTGTGCGATATTTGAAGTGCACAAAAGGTCTCGGAATTTGGTATCCAAGAGCAGACAGTCTTGCTCTAAGTGGATATTCATACTCAGATTTTGGAGGATGCAAGATTGATAGAAAGAGCACGAGCGGTACTTGTCAATTTCTGGGACACAAGCTCATTAGCTGGTTTAGCAAAAAGCAGCCCTCTGTTGCTACATCTACAACTGAAGCAGAGTATGTAGTTGCTGCTAGCTGTTGTTCGCAAATTTTATGGATAAGGCAACAGTTGCAAGACTATGGGAATTCTTCCGAATGTGTGCCGATTTATTGCGACAACAATAGTGCTATGTTCATTACCAAGAATCCGGTCCATCATTCTAGGACCAAGCACATCGATATCCGTCATCACTTTATTCGTGATCACCAGGAGAAGAAGGATATTGATGTTCGCTATATAAGCACAGAAGATCAAATAGCCGATATATTCACAAAGCCCCTAGCTGAATCCAAATTCAAGGAGTTATGCATTAAGTTGGGTCTTATGGAATTGGATAATGCTATGGATTAATGAGAAGCTATTCTTATTCTTTCTGGATTTCTTGTTTTTCTTGAAGATGCTAAGTATATTTTCTGAATGCTGGATTTGGTTAATAATGAAGTTATGTGCTGGAATATAGCACTTATTATTGTTGCGGCTAGCCTATTTGGAGAGAAGAGGTTGCTGAGCAGAATTCCTCAAGCGTCCAACAAATAAAATACGTGGCAGCAGCTGATATGTAAAGATTGCCATTTATTTTTTAATATGACATTTTGTAGGCATTCTATGGAATCTCATTCTGCGGATATGACGATTTGGAAGTTCAAATGCATATGGGTTGCTATGAACTATCAATTTGTTTCAAAAAGGAAAGTTAACTGCATTTCATTGATAGATATCAAAAGCTTACATCCCCCTACAATATATACAAAAAAAAACATGCAGTCTATTACCAAAGGGGGAGGGGATCACTTGACATCTTCAGACAAACAACTTTTTAAAAGGCAGGGTTGCAGGGGTAGAAATCGGAGTTCCGGAGGTTGGACGACCCATCTGCTATTCCTGGGAAAGTTTTCTCAAGCAGCCAGCTAAGCTGCATTCCGTTTAGTAGAGGAACGGAGGTATACAGCTGGACACAGTCTCGGACGCCTTCAAAGACCAAGCTCGCCCAATCCACCTCCGCCTTGTCGTCCATAGCCAGCATGGCTTGCCAGATCTCCTTCGTCAAATGAAAGTTATTCTCATCTTCTCCCAGCAGCATGTGACTTGCGATGTGGAACAACTCTCTGTACAAGGGTTGGAGACCTGATGCTGAAGCAGAAGTAGAAAACCTGAACAAAGGGGATTGACGCCATTGCTGCTAAGCCGTCCACTCCTGCGCCACCTCCATTGACCGGTAAGCCAAAACCGGTATCAGGCCCGTTGGAAGTCCAAAGTCACGGGAAAAGGATTCCGGTGACCAGCGAACCAGCCGACCCCGGAAGGAACCATACCGCCCTCTCCTTCGCCATACAGTCTTTGAAGAACTCTCGGAGAAGATCCCCATGATAATGCTGAGGAGTTTCCGTCAAAAACTTCTTCAGCCCACTCCCTGTGATCTTTGCCATGACCTTATCGGCCACGGCAGTGTTATCACGGTAGTAAGCATAAAGACCAGCCTCGTTAAGGATTTGATTCCTGCATATGTCAAGGCATTGCCCTGGGGAATCCATTTGCCTTAAAAATTCTTTTTAGAACACAGAGCCTATTTATAGAAGAGAAACCCTCTAAGCGTTTATGATTACGTGGAAATCTTTAAAAGATCGTGATGATTCACAGCTTGAAATTTGTATCGTCACAAGAAGGAAGAACGTCGTGACTGCATGGAAAATCTAATCGGTTTAGCAGTGACGGTTGATAGTCAGATCAGCGTTTGGCTCGAGGAGACCATCATTATTTGTGATCTACTAAATTCTAGCAGATCCTTAATATGCCGATACAATACGAAGGAGAGTAATATGTATTAAAGAGAAGGGAGCATTTGCTGGATAGAATATGCTGAGTCAAACCTTTCTTTTGCCACATCATATTCGAGGAGGGGAGATGATATCAATGGAAGTAAATCTGATTAGACCAGTTAAACGCATTTAATGCGTACAGACGGTTGTATCAAGTTAGAAAGTGCCACGTCAGACTACTCAAGTGTCTCTTGGAGAAAGGAACGACGTGTGATGGGACATACGCATTTGAGGCCGTCGATCCATCTCGCTGGCAGAAGAACTCCAAACCGTTAGATTTCACTTGCTGAGAATCCAGCAGAGATAGAGAATCTACAGCAAACAATCTGACGAGGTGATGAGCTTGCTGAAAATATGGCCGTTGGGAGAAGGTCAATAATTTTTTAATCCAATTTTTCTGAAGCGTACACTCATAAATTCATTTGATTAACTTGTTGAATTTCATGGAGGCTATGCTAAGGCATGAAAATGCAAGGCAAAATCGTCATACAAAAAGTTATGTACATTCCTTATGAACAAAAGATACAATATTGTTTACATTTCAAATAAGGGAGGCAATCGCTGAAAAGGATAGAAATCCCATCCATGAAGGTTAGAGGGACCTATAGTAAGGTCGGGAAACCCTTGCTCCAGCAACCAGCTCAACTGCATTCCATAGGGGAGAGGTCGATTTGGACATTCTTGTACACACCTCTGCACCCCCTGAAAGACGAAAGCTGCCCAGTCCACCTCGGCTCTATCATTGAAGGCCATCATTGCCTTCCACTTCTCCCTAGTGAAGGTCATACTCTCAGGATCGTCTGAAACGATCATGCCACTGATAATACGAAAAATGACATGGTATGGTGTCCAAAGATTGTAGGCGAAAGCAGTGGGAGAAAACTCAAAGTGAGGAGAAGACCTCCATTTCTCCCATGCGGTCCACTCTGGAGCCGTCTCCCGTGAAAGATAGTCCATCACAGCCACTGGACCCCGAGGAAGACCAAAGTTCGAAGCAAATGTCTCCGGCGTCCATCTGATCAGCTGACCCCTGAAGACGCCATGGATAACGTCTCTGTTAGTATCACATTTCAGTATAAAATGCTGAAGTTGACCATTCTGAAAGGAATAGGGAGTTATAGAAACAAATCTCTCAAGGGCAGTATGGCGTAGACCAGACATTACTGTCTCCGCCACCTGGTAGTTATCTTCATACTCGAAATATAGGCCTGGCTCACTGAGGATTTGGTTTCGACAAACAAAAACAGAGGATGCAGCCAACCCTAACTCTCCAAATACCCAAAATACAGAACCTAGCGGTATCACTCATCCTGAATCATCTCATACAGAAAACCCAGAAAATCTACTCCAACCTCCCACTTTCATTTTTTCGCCCTCTACACATTCGCCGTTGCATGTTTGACATGCACCGAACTTCACCGGAATTATGAAAAAGGAAGACATTGATGAATTCGTTCCTTACAGCAGATTGGTGGTTTTGGCTCAGAAAAAGGAGTTATCCAGCCATACGACATAGCAGAGGCGTTTGGCACAAATCATGAAAGATAGAATCCTCGATATGCCTCTCGCCGTCAAACACATTCCACAGTGGATTTTGGATCTACTCAACTCAGAATTACTGGTAAAATAACTTTCTGCTGAGCCTGACCGATTTCACCCACACATGGTTTCAGAATTTTACGCTAGGGCTGTTATGAATGATGATCAGAAGTCGTTCAAGACTTGCGTATATGGAAATTTTGTGGAAGTGAGTGCTGATTTACTTTCGAGGACGTTTGGGCTTCGGAACTATGGGGCGAAGATCTCTCAATACAAGGTCAATGATCTTGTTGAGATGGAGAAATGCTGGAATCTTTGGAAGAAACCGGGGGAGCTAAAAGACAAGAAAGGCAGGTGATTACCTTCAAAGTTGCTACACCGATTAATACTCTGTCTGATGAGTACAAGCTCCTTGCGGAGATATTGATCAAAATGCTCCAATGTGACGCTCGTTCCTACTCAGAACTCTCTGCCAAAAAGTATGCCGTTATGATGGCATTGACTGACAATATTAAGGGAAATTGGGCAGAATTCTTCTTTGAGCGATGGGCTGAACATGCTCGGAAGAATGACCATATGGTAGTAGATGGAACGTTCTCCTCGAACGTAAATTTTGGGTTAAAGATCAGCAAGTATTTGGAAATGTTGTTCACCAATACAGGAGTGGATCGTGGTGTAAGTTTGCTTCCTACAGACTACATCCCAGCAACAAGGAAAGAGCCCAAACCTGCCAATACCAGGAATCCTCGAAAATTGACAGGGAAATCTAATGTGGACAAGAGCAAACCCACATCCCCCGAAGAGCCAGATGCAGCCACTATGGCAGTTCAAATACTACAGCCGGCCATTCCAATGTCTGCTGAAGAGAATGCTCTACTACAGACAAATGCTGAGACAGAACACTGCTTCAAGAATCTTGAAGAGATTGAGAAACTGGGTAAATTACCAGCAGATCAGATCATTGAGATCATGACTGCGAAGGAAGCCGAACACCCTCCACTTGTTCTTGGGGCTATGGATGTGGCCATTCCAACGAAGAAGAGGTCGAACATCACCTCTCCTGCCTAGAAAGCAAAGAAGAAAACTAGAAGAAGGCTGATTCTAGTCTCAGAGCAGGAAGAACTAGAGAAAGCAGCAGCAGAGAAGAAGGCTGCTGAAGCCAATCCATATCACATCCCTTTGTCATCTAGATGCCCGGAAGAGCGGATTAAGGGAGTGAGAGAAACAAAGAGAAAATGAGACACTCAAAAAGAGAGCTTGAGAAGAAGCAATATCAGAAGTTTATTGCTGAGATGACGTTTGAAGGAAGAGACAAAGAATTTGAACGAATCAAGAAAGCTGCTGAAGATCACAAAGCTCAGCAGAAAGCAGCTCAACTACTTCAAGAGGCATTTCTGGAAGAAAAGGCCGCCAAGAAAGGGAAAAGCATCAAAGACGGAAGCATCAAAGACGGAAGGATTACTATTTCAATTCCCTCTGTTGACAAAGAAGGAGCAATCATTGCTGAGCAAGATGCAATGACGGACGAAGAGCTAGTTGAAGTAATTCAATCCGGCAGATTCGATAGGGTGGAATCGATTGTGGATTTGGAGGACAGTTCCGATGAAGAACATTTCATCCGAGAGTCTTTCAGACGAATTCCAGTGAATCCGGACAAAGGTCCTTCTGGAGTCGAAAGAGAATCCGAAGCCAAGGGAGAAGACGGTGCTGAAGATGAATCTGCTGAGCAGATTGGACACACGGAGGAGTACTCGTTTGCTGAGCACTCATTTGCTGAGGAAGATGTCCGCTCTCCGCAGATCGTTATCGAGGAATCATCTGCTATGGATGAGGACGCAAATCCTGCTAAAGGTCCTCAAGCAGAAGTCCCTTTCGATACTAGAATGGGTATCCATGAGAATTTCTCTGGAACCGATTCCGATGGAGAATCCACAGACGTTTATGATGCAAGTTCTCTAAGGAAGATCTCCACAGAATGCGGGGATCGACTTCGATTATCCTTCATGAAAAGTCAGGTAAATTCTGAATTTGAATTGCTTGGACAGAATATTGAAGAATTCGTGACTTTGATGATTGAGGAGGATGTCAAAGAAATCCTTGCTGGAGTATTGGAGGAAGATACTTCAGATGGAAAGATCTTGGGATGCGAGTTCAGACGATGGAAGAAGTATGATTACATCTCTCGAGAACTTTGCATGGAGGAAAGAGAGATAATGATGGCGTGGAAATGTTTGAATTTTTGGAAGCGTGAGGAGATATGGGCAAACGAATGGATGGACAAATCCCCCTGTTCTAAACAGTACAGTGATAAGGCTGTCATCGCCAGGCTCCAGACCATTAAAGCTCATCGGCTGACATCTTCTTCACATTCTCTGCCCAAGTCTACATTTGCTCCAGATGGGTTGTCTGACACGCACATTCAATTATCGAAGCGTCAGGCAAGAGCAGCAGCTGAATACAAGAAACGCCAAGCTGAACTTGTGAAGTTCGAAGGGTCAATATTACAAGCTCGGCTGGCTGCGCTTCGTGAAGCAGAGGAGCGAAATGCTCGAAGGCTTGAAGTTGTTGCATACCAGAACAGAGAAGCAGATTTGCAGGATTATATGTTAGCACACTCTCTAGCAGAAGCTCGAAAGCTCGAGGAAGCTGCAATTGCTGCAGCTGAAGCAGAGTATTTGAAAGGCATCGAGGAGGCGGTATATTTGCTAGCCACTACTACTGCAGGGACCACAGAAGAAGTCATGGAAGAAATCTCCACTTCCACTGCTAGGAGCCAAGCTATCATCGTGCCTACCACTTCATCTTTCCTTGCCACTCCGGTCAGCTCTCTCCAATTTCCAACATATCTGAACTTTGTAGTTCAAATGGCGATTCAAAGTGTTGTATCCACCATATCCGAGAGAATGGTGATAGAAGCCACGAACATACGTAGGGAGATTGCGGTAGTCAAGACGAATGTTGATACCGTAACGGCCAGGGTAAATTCAGTTAAGTCCGATGTTTCCTCTGTTAAGGCTTCTGTGCAGGAAGTCAAGGCAGACATAGCAGAGCATAAGCAGCAGGTCGAATATACAGTCACATCCTTCTCCCCCAAATTTTTGGATGCAATCAAAGAGGGGGAAGCAAGGAGGATTGATGAGGCTCTGAGAGGAAGAAAGCAAAAGAAGCTAGAGCTGCTACCAAAGAAGAGAAGAGGAAAGCTCTTGAGGAGCTAAAGCAGAAGGAAACAGAGCTGAAAATCAAGATGCTCGAAGAGGAGAATGAGCGGATTGCTAAGGATCTTGAGTTAGAAGCCGCTGAACGTGCTGCTGCTAAGGAGTTCTTGGATTCGTTTGTGCAGATGGCATCAAGCAAATTCGATGAATTGGAGAAGCTAAAGAAACCTGCTCCAGACTCCTGATTCCTTCCTTACCTCTGGTATTATTTTTTTTGCTTGTCTCCGTCTATCATTTTCATTGTACTTGTAATTGATATATCATATGAATGAAAATTGATCAGACTGAGACAACATATCATTGTCAATCTCTGATTTCCACTGTGTGCCTTAGTTGAAATACACTATCTGTGTATTCAATGTATTTGAAAACAATTGGATTGAGATTGAAAAAGTAAATGTTTGCTAATTTTTCTTGGTGATAGAATTTCTAGCATATTACCTTTGCAGCATTTACCTAGGTGTTTAATCGTGAAATATTTCCCAGCACTTGTTGAGGGGGAATCTCATTTCTTGTTGCTTAAACTAAAGTTGATAAACTCTGTGTTAGATGCTAGGATAATATCTTTTGTAAACACAGACATTCTGTAGGAACTGAGTCTACAATAGGCGACATGAATCGCCATTTATTAAAACTCCGGATTCGATTTATGGATATCAAAATAAATATCATGACAAACAGTAAATGCCCTATGCATGCTCCTATTTAATTTAATTCATAGATTCAATGGAATACCTGACACTCCAACGACTGATCTACAGATCTAGATCGATGATGGCAATGAAGATGGTGCAAATCTGGATCTGGAATCGATCAAAGCGATGGTGTTCCTACAGATCTGATCTTCTGATCTGTTCCTGTGCTCGATCCGGAAATCTGGTGAGTATACGCTACCGGATCTACAGCTGCCCACTCTCTCACAATCTCTCTAGGGTTTCTGATTTGAAACTTCAAAACTTATGTGGGAAAATGAGAGATTCATCTATTTATATAGATCTGAGAATGGGCTATTAGGGTTTAATAAACCCTAATAGGCTCTGAGCAGTGTTGGGCCAGACCAGGGATCAAATGCAAATAATAAAGTAGGCCTCCTATTAATTAATTCCACGTTCAACCCAGAACATAATTAATTAATAAACATTAATTCATGCCACCAGAGAATTAATGCTGACCTACCCCTTTATTACCACGTTATTAGGAACGGGTTGCATTGACTTGGTTAATCCCCATATTTAAGGTTTCAGACATTCATTAATTAATTCAGCGTATGACAATTAGCTGTAATTAATTAATCTCTTATTATTCCTGAGTAGTACCACTCAACCCTTACCGCTTATGCTTGAATCAAAGATTCAGCCTGCAGGACTTAGCATAACGAACCTCGTGAGCTTCTCAGGGAATGTCACCATCCTGAAACGGATATGGTTATCTAAATCCTGCCTGAGGAAACCCCACACAAACTGCCATCACCCAAGATGCAGATATACGAGTACATGTAAGACTCTCCACCATAGCAAGTCAAAGTGAGAGTCAACTCATGTGTGCCCCTCAGCTTTCAATAGACTTTAGATCCGACCAAGTTACCGAGATCTTTACTCATTCATATATCAAGTAGAATGGTTCATCTCACTGTTGATCCTATCAATACATTGAGATGTACCGGTCACACAAAACAGTCAAGATAAACCACTTATGGATTTGTGTGCCGCAGCCAAAACCGACAGCCAAACCAGATGCTGTCTCAGCTGTGATAACTGTTTATATCTCGCTAGGTCAAACGATCTATACGATCTTCTGTGATCTCTTACACATCGTATGATCTCCCTATCAACGAGATAATTTGATGTGTTTGTTCGCATCGTATGATTGTTAATTCAGACAGGAGTTGTTTATTGCAAGTCATTAATGATTACCAGTATATCAAACATAATGTTTCCTAATATACCAATCATAATGCTTTTATGTATACAATTCCAACAATCTCCCACTTATACTCAAAGCAGTATACCATTACTTTCCAGAGTATAACGTGTGTCTATTCTAATCTAGCTATTACATTTGGTCACCAGGTGGCCGGCATCTACCTCAGCCCTAGGCTACGAACATGACCTTCGTATGCCTTCTGAGGTAAGCCCTTTGTAAATGGATATGCTAGATTATCCTCAATGTTTATCTTATCTATCAGCACATCGCCCCTCGTTACGATTTCTCGTATGATGTGGTACTTCCTCTATGTGTTTAGACGCCTTGTGAGTTCTTGGTTCCTTTGAGTTTGCTACTGCACTAGCATTATCACAATATACCGTGATAGTCTTGGGCAAACTCAGAACAATATCTAACTCTTGGAGGTAGTTCCGGAGCCATGTTGCTTCTATAGAAGCCTCTGAAGCTGCCACATACTCAGCTTCCATGGTGGAGTCCGCGATACTTTTCTGTCTCGCACTCCTCCATGATACAGCTCCACCTCCCAAGGTGAACACATAGCCCAAGGTCGATCTCTTCTCATCCTGATCCGCCTGGAAATCCAAATCCTTTCTTAGCATTTTGCATGCTAAAACGGGCAATCGCAGTATCAGTATAAGCGACCTGAGACAAGCTTAACATCCTCTTCTTGCGATCACGCAAGACTTTAATCCCAAGGATGTATCCAGCGTCTCCTAGGTACTTCATTTGAAACTGTTTGGATAACCATCTCTTTATGTCTGACAACACCTTCACATCGTTGCCGAATAGAAGAATGTCATCTACATAAAGTGCAAGGAATACCACGCTTCCGCTGACGTATAATCGGTACACACAACTTTTGGTTTCGTACTGTGAAAATCCATAGGATATAATCACATCATCAAAATGTTTGTTTCATGACCGTGAAGCTTGTTTAAGTCCATACAAGAACTTCCTTAGCTCCCAGACAAGATGCTCTTCACCATCCTTCACATAACCCTTTGGCTGTTGCATATTGATGTGACGACCTTCCTCAACGTACCCGTTTAAATACTAGTTTTGACATCCATCTGCCAGATCTCTAGGTCCATATGTGCTGCTATGGATAGAAGAATTCGAATGGATTTGAGCATGGCTAACGGTGAGAAGGTCTCGTCATAGTCAATGCCCTCCTTTTGACTAAAACCCTTCGCCACCAACCTGGCTTTAAAAGCCGTTATTTCTCCTTTCGAACCTTTCTTCCGTTTGTATACCCATTTGCAACCTATGGCCCGAAAGCCATCAGGTAGCGCAGACTTCTGGTATACATCCATAGAGGTAATTGATTCAATTTTTTAATCCATGGCTTTATGTCATTTTTCAGCATCTTTGTCATTTACTGCTTCGTCGTATGTCCATGGGTCAGTATCATCTAGTCCGTCTTCCGGGATCAAGTCTGAAGACTCTCCCACGAACATATACTGCTCGGGTTGGTGAGGTACCCTCCCACTACGACGGAGCACTGGTACTGCGTCAGCAGTTGGTGCAGTTACTTGTGGATCAAATCTTTGCACTGGCGACCGTGCAATTGGTTCCATACCTTCGAGAGGTACACTCAATCTGCCACGGGGTTTTCACAATGAAAGCGCATCATCGTCTCCAATTTGTTGGAGAATGATATCACTTTTGGATTTGTGGTTTTTCACAAACTCGTCATCCAAGAATCTTGCGTTGGTGCTAACAACGATCTTCTGATCCTCAGGACAGTAGAAATAACCACCCTTCGTTTGTCTGGGGTATCCCACAAACAGCATTAGCTTGGACCTGCCTTCTAACTTATCAGGTTCCTTCGACAAAACATATGTCAGAAAGCCCCACACTCTTATCTTTGACACACTGGTCTTTCGCCCATGCCAGAGTTTCGAGGGTGTTTTAGGAACTGACTTAGAAGGTACCAAGTTCAGTAGATACGCCGTTGTTAGTAACGCGTTGGCCCAAAACGAAATAGGCAAGTTCGCATAACTCATCATAGATCTAACCATTTCAAGAAGAGTCCTATTTCTTCTTTCCGCCACACCATTCTGCTGAGGAGTGCCTGGTGCGGTCCATTGGGATGTAATCCCATGCTCTAATAAAAACTGCAAGAACTCGTCACTGAGATACTCACCACCACGATCAGATCGTAATGACTTAATGGTCTTGTTTAAATTCTTCTCTACTTCCGCCTTGAATTCCTTGAATTTCTCAAAGCATTCAGACTTATAGTGAAGTAAGTAAACATACCCGTATCTCGAGTAATCGTCAATAAAAGTGACAAAATACTTAAATCCTCCACGAGCTTGCGTGGACATAGGTCCACATAAATCAGAGTGGATTAGTTCCAACACATCACTTGCTCGAGACTGACTTGCCTTGAAAGGCCTGGTCGTCATCTTTCCCTCTATAAAGGATTCACAAACTCGATGTGGAACTACCTGGATTGAATCCAATGTTCCATCATCCACAAGTCTCTTGATCCTCTTTAGATTGATGTAACCTAGTCTCAGATGCCATAGATATGTAAGATCCTCATCAGAAGATGAAAACTTTCTCTTCTTATGATTAAATGAGTTATATGCAGCATTCACGGAAGATTTATGCAAACAAGTTATGATATAAAGAGAATCTTTCTGTATCCCACGACAGATAACATCGTTATTGCCATTGATAGTAACATGACTATCAAAAATAACTGAAAATCCATCATTTATTAAACAGGAAACAGAAATAAGGTTCCGCCGAAAATCTGGCACATACAAAACATCTCTTAAAATCAAAACATTGTCTTGAAAGCATAATGTAACATCTCCAACTGCTACTGCAGACACACGAGTAGCATTACGCATGTAGATCGTCACCTCGTCATCATTCAGTTGCCTTGTCGGCCTGAATCCCTGCAAAGTGTAACAAACATGATCAGTAGCTCCAGTATCCACTACCCACGAATGAGTAGAAACAGATGCTAAGCATGTTTCCGTTACAAGTGCTAATCACGTACCTTGTCCAACCCGCTTGGTCAGACAATCCTTCTTCCAGTGACCAGTTTTGCCACAACGGAAACACTTTCCCTTCTTCCCCGGTGTCACAATCTTCTTTTTCCCAGAACTTTTGCTTCCAAAGGTTGTCTTCTTGAATTTCTTTCCAATCACCCCTTTAACACCTTTCGATGTAGCAGGGCGACTACCGGAAGAAACCAAGACTGCCTTTTTAGGTTGCATGACTGATTCAGCTGCCATGAGATCACTAAGTAACTCATTGAGAGTATACTCCGTTTTACTCATGACAACATTTAGCATAAAGTTCTCAAAAGACTTCGGAAGTGAGTTGAGTATGATATCGACCTGGGCTTCCCCGTCAATACCACCTCCATGCAACGTCAGTTCATCCATGAGATGATTCATTGAAACAACGTGCTCCCTCACTGAGCTACCATCAGTCATTTTACAACTCACGATTTCCCTCATGAGTTTAAATCTGACAGCTCTATCCGATTCCCCATAAGTAACTGTGAGACTATCCATAATCTCAGCTGCTTTGTCATAGTGCTGATGTTGTTGCTGGAGCACCTTAGACATAGTGGTCATCATGTAGCACTTGATTACATTATTAGACTTGACCCACTTGTCATAGAGGTTCCGCTCCACATCAGTTGACTCAGCAGTAGGGACAACTGGACATGGAGTGTTAAGAACATATTTATGTTCCTCTGCAACTAAGATATAATCCAAGTTGCGCTTCCATTCCAGGAAATTTGGACCAGTTAATTGATTTTGTGCCAAGATATTTATGACATTATTCATAAACATATCTGAAAA
Organism: Plectranthus barbatus; assembly: GCA_026898455.1. Classification (NCBI taxonomy): domain Eukaryota; kingdom Viridiplantae; phylum Streptophyta; class Magnoliopsida; order Lamiales; family Lamiaceae; genus Plectranthus; species Plectranthus barbatus. Next base: position 564,776 of record JAPKLW010000133.1, on the reverse strand, counting down.
CAATAATTGATTAAAGTAAGTACATACATGCAGAACATTGAAACAATATGCATTGTAACCTTTTGATAAACCAATACAATTGTTTCCCCCAATTGCCTAGGTGCATCTACTGCAAGCTCCTTTCGAAGACGTTTACAGCAGACCACCTAACCAGACTGCTATTTGAAGTTCCAGTCTTTAATTTCAATCCATGCCAGGTATTCGCCGGCAAAAGAAATTAATAATCGGAGATAAAACTAAGACCATGTTCAACCTATCTGAGCAGGGACATCATTCATGAGTTATTACTCAGGCAACATCTAAGCATTTGACCACAATTCTAACTCCGGAAGTTAAAAGGACGATTTGTCATACGTACTAGACCCATGATGCATGCCTCTTACAACCTTTGTTATCTCATTTAAAACAATCCTAGAGAACTTATGAACAAATAAAGTAAGCAGGCTACGGTCGTGTAGACGTCTACTCACTTCACTGTCCACTTCTCACATGTTTAAATGTTTTATTTAGAAATCTCATCTATTAGAACTTATGAACAAATAAAGCAAGCAGGCTACGGTCGTGTAGACGTCTACTTACTTCACTGCCCACTTCTAATAAGAGACCGTATTGTGGAGGTCTTGTTGATTTTAATTAAAAAAATCTTGCTTAGTCATTTTCCTTCAAAAGGTTCTTATGCGCACAAATTATTTTATGATCCATAAATTATGTCATATCTAAAATTCCATCATATTTCCCAACACGATTCCGGAATTTATAGACATAATTTAATACATAAAATAAATCTCATAAATCATGCTTTGAACAGTAAATAATAAAGCAGTAACATACTTTCCTATTATCTACAACATGCTTTAAAATTAAATAATAAAAGCAGTAGCATGCTTTCTTATTATTTACTAGTGCGCACATAATAAATCACATCATACGAGAAATTAATTAAATAAACAAATAAAATTTCTCGTAGCCCCTTGATGCAATTACATGGGAAATAATATTAAATCTATCTATTACAATGATTTAATTTAATACAGATCTTCAAACTGGGTTCCCACTCTTTAATTTGAAATCTGCAATCTAGGATTGGAATAATACAGTAGTTTGGGCTAGGAATTTGTGAACCAGGGTTATCTGGCCCATTAAAATAATTAAATTTTAATTTTGGGTCAACCCACATCACACTAGGGTTTAGTAAGCAAATTAGGGTTTAGAAAAAAAAATATTAGGGTTTCAAAAAATAAAACCCTAAACACACCCACCAGGGCCGTCGTCGGGCCGCCAGGCCCGCGTCTGAAACCCTAGTTGTTGCAGCCGCCTCCTTCAACCCCAGAAACCCTAGCCGCCGCCGCCGACGACAACCTGCACCACAGACCCGCCGCCCATGTCGACTGCCGAACCCGCGCGACACCACCGGCTGGAGAGTCACCGCCGATCGCGGCTGCACATGCCTGCCCTGCTGCTGTTGCGATTCGCGACATCTGCTGCAGTCGCAGGTCGCTGCACATTCTCCGGCCAGCAGCGCCACTCGAACACCATCTCCCACCACCGTGAGCGCAGTCCTCGCGCCTCCACAATGATCCGCGCTGGCTAAAATCGACGCCACTGCTAGCACGAGAAAGATAGGGAGATAACAGCCGGTTGTAATGGTCGGAAAAATGGCCACCGCCGCTCGCAAGTAAGCAGAGATCTGCTGCGCGCCTCCTGCGCGCGGCCACTACCGTCGCCGGCCGCTGGCAGCCGGCCACCGCCGCGCGCGGCTGTTGCTGTCACCGGAACACTACTGAACCACCTTGTCGCTGTTTTGTTCTCTCTTTTTCTCCGGTTCCAGATTGAATGAAAATTACAACAGATCTAGATCTATTACAAATTTTCCTATCAATCTAATCGTGGATTTTCTCGCGATTTAAAACAAAACCAAAAAACAGAGAGGGGCCACGAGAACAAAAACATCCACGACAAAATCAATCCATCCACAATAAATTAAATAACATGCATAAACTGTTTGTCAAATTTATTTTCCGACAGAGCCATAAAATACGAACCTGGCTCTGATACCAATTGTAGAACTGAGTCTACAATAGGCGACATGAATTGCCATTTATTAAAACTCCGGATTCGATTTATGGATATCAAAATAAATATCATGACAAACAGTAAATGCCCTATGCATGCTCCTATTTAATTTAATTCATAGATTCAATGGAATACCTGAGACTCCAACGACTGATCTACAGATCTAGATCGATGATGGCAATGAAGATGGTGCAGATCTGGATCTGGAATCAATCAAAGCAATGGTGTTCCTACAGATCTGATCTTCTGATCTGTTCCCTTGCTCGATCCGGAAATCTGGTGAGGATACGCTACCAGATCTACAGTCGCCCACTCTCTCACAATCTCTCTAGGGTTTCTGATTTGAAACTTCAAAACTTATGTGGGAAAATGTGAGATTCATCTATTTATATAGATCCGAGAATGGGCTATTAGGGTTTAATAAACCCTAATGGGCTGTGAGCAGTGTTGGGCCAGATCAGGGATCAAATGCAAATAATAAAGTGGGCCTCCTATTAATTAATTCCATGTTCAACCCAGAACATAATTAATTAATAAACATTAATTCATGCCACCAGAGAATTAATGCTGACCTACCCCTTTATTACCACGTTATTAGGAACGGGTTGCATTGACTTGGTAAATTCCCATATTTAAGGTTTCAGACATTCATTAATTAATTCAGCGTATGACAATTAGCTGTAATTAATTAATCTCTTATTATTCCTGAGTAGTACCACTCAACCTTTATCGCTTATGCTTGAATCAATGATTCAGCCTGCAGGACTTAGCATAACGAACCTCGTGAGCTTCTCAGGGAATGTCACCATCCTGAAACGGATATGGTTATCTAAATCCAGCCTGAGGAAACCCCACACAAACTGCCATCACCCAAGATGCAGATATACGAGTACACGTAAGACTCTCCACCATAGCAAGTCAAAGTGACAGTCAACTCATGTGTGCCCCTCAGCTTTCAATAGATTTTAGATCCGACCAAGTTACCGAGATCTTTACTCATTCATATGTCAAGTAGAATGGTTCATCTCACTGTTGATCCTATCAATACATTGAGATGTACCGGTCACACAAAGCAGTCAAGATAAACCACTTATGGATTTGTGTGCCGCAGCCTAAACCGACAGCCAAACCAGAAACTGTCTCAGCTGTGATAACTGTTTATATCTCGCTAGGTCGAACGATCTATACGATCTTCTGTGATCTCTTACACACCGTATGATGTCCCTATCGACGAGATAACTGGATGTGTTTGTTCGCATCGTATGATTGTTAATTCAGACAGGAGTTGTTTATTGCAAGTCATTAATGATTACCAGTATATCAAACATAATGTTTCCTAATATACCAATCATAATGCTTTTATGTATACAATTCCAACACATTCTTCCTCTTAGCTTCAGCAAATGATAGTAAGCTTTGATCGCACCAAAAAGGGGGAAATTGTTGGGAAATTATTCCTAAAATCTCCCTTAGGATTTGTTTGTAAAAAGGTTTTGTTGAATCAAACCTTAGCATTTGGTCGATCATTTGCTGAATTCTAGATAGTCTAGCATATCTTGTAAAGTCCTGTATAGGTCATAAATTGAGTTGTAATAGATTAGTCTGCTAGAAGATTTCCTAGCAGATATTGAAGGACGGCGTTTGCTAGAAAACATACGCTAGCAGAATGCTAAGGCTTTAGCATTTGCTAACATTCAGCAAACCTTGAAAGATGCTAGCAGAACAGACGTCAAAGGATCGAGTGTAAGCGGAAGCATTCAGCAGCCAAAGACACGATAGCAGATCGCTAAGGAACATTAGCAGAGCAAGAGTGTCAAAGGCTGAAGCCATACTGCCGTTCTGACAAAAGCACACACAAAGGACGAGACTTTCCCGAAGTAGTTCGGAAAGTACAGATCAACGCCAAAAGCGACTGATCAAGTCAAATCACTCTCGAACAAAGGAGTCGTTGTGTCTATCGGACATGGAGATTCAAGATTTGAATCTCCATCTATAAAAGGCAGGTCCAAAAGTGAGAATCAACTACTACTACTACTGCTTCAATCAACCGACATTCGAAAACATTCAAAGTGAGAGATTCCTTTGACAAAGCGAACAAGCAAAAAGTAGTCAGTTGAGAGCTAGTGATAAACGAAGTATTCAAAGCTCTCAACAACCAAGAAGTGTCGTTCATTGAATATCTGACACTTCTCTTTAAGAGATTCCTTAACTTCGGTTGAGAATCTTCAATCATTGGGATAACTTCCATCCTAGGAAGATCCAACAGTCATTCCTGAAAAGGATTGACTCCGACGGGCTTCTAGCCGCATTCCTGAACAGTTTCGAGGGAAACTATAAAAACCTCACTGACAGCGAAAGACAAGTTACACGAAGGTTCCGCCCTTGACTTGGCCGTAGCTGTGTTTAGTAAAGTACGAATCATCGGAGGATAGCTTTGTTGTGGCCAGTCCGAAAGTTCGCCGCCTACTACAAGTGTTTGGCGATTCCTTGTATTTTGTATACTTTTCTAGTGGAAATCTTAGCGTTTCGGCTAAGGAGTGGACGTAGATCTATTTGGATCGAACCACTATAAAATACTGTGTTCATCTACTATTTTATTATTAACTGTTCAAAACTGATTTAAAACCTAGCAACAGAGTTGCTAGCGTATATCTGAAAAGAAACATCTAATATATCTTGAGATCAAATACTGCTTAAGCAAAGATAAGTGTAAGTGACGTTTAATCATTCCGCTGCATTTCGTGTTTACACTTAAGCACGACGACTCTGATATTTGAGGACCAACAATGTACATGTAATAATTGGGATGGACTCGTTGGGAACCAATCATGTCACCATAAGTTACGAATACATAATGATGTCATTTGGAAAACTAGAAGAAGAGCCAATATTCTTTTATGAAATGTGGAAGAGAACAAGGGTTTCCATGATTTCTGCAATGTTAGCACTGAAATTAGTTAAGAAGAAGGGAAGTCAAGCTTTCCTAGTCTACTTGGAGGGAGAATATGAAAGGAAAACAACCATATAAGATGTATTTCAGGATGATTTACAAAGTTTACTAACAGATAGGAAACTAGAATTTACCATCAACTTGGAACTTGGAGCAACACTTATTTTGAAAGCTCTATACAAGATAGCCCTAAAGGAACATCAAGAATTATAAATACAGTTGCAGGAACTGTTAGACATGGGATTTATCAGGCCCAACGCATTACCTTGGAGAGGTCTTGTCTTGTTCCTAAAGAAGAAAGATGTTCAATGTGTATGTGCATTGATGACTGAGAGTTGAACAAGTTTACTCTGAAAAATAAGTATCGAATCCCCAGTATTGATGATCTCTTTGATCAGCTCAAGGGAGCAAGAGTCTTTCTTAAGATTGATTTTAAATCCAGATATAATTTGTTAAAAATCCATCAAGGAGATATTCTAAAGATTATTTTTGAACTAGTTACGACCGCTATGAGTTTATAGTGATGCCATTTAGACTTACAAATGCATGGGAAGTGTTCATGAATCTAATGAACCATATATTCCATCCATTTCCAAAAAATTTTGTACTTCACGTCCTAATATATTCCAAGAGTGAAGAGTAAAATAAGAACCATTTGAAGACTATTCTGAACACAATATGGAGAGAAATGTTGTAAGCTAAATTCTGTAAATGCAAATTCTAATTGAAAAAGTATGTTTCTTGGGTATTTTTTCCCAAGATATCAAATGAAATTCAAAATTTGCTAGGATTGGCAGGCTATTACGGCAAGTTCATTGAATGATTTTCCAAGTTCACTAGGCCAATAATGCAACTTTTATGAATGGAAATTAAGTATACGCAGACTAAAGAGTGTAAAGTAAGTTTCCAGAAATGGAAATAACTCTAGTGCGAATAGTTCCTGAGGCCGACAAAGAATGGACTAGGTTGCGTACTGATGTAGGAATTGAAAGTTATTGTCTTTGTATAAGAACAACTGAGAATGCTTGAGTTCAATTATACAACCCATGACTTGGAGCTACTTGCCATAGTTCACGTGCAAAAGATTTGGAGGCACCATCTCTATGGAATGAGATGTGCAGTATGAATAGAACCCAAGAGTCTCAAATATTTCCTTGAACAGAAGGATTTGAACATGAACAAGGAATCATGGATCTTGAGAGATTAAGACTTGAGGTGTTTCCCCCACTAGACACCGTGAGCAGCCTCATAGCATTTTTGGTAGCTACACCTTATTAGAGGAAAATAATAATCAATGTGTAGAGAAAAAATGACAATCTCGAGGATAAAAAATTCAAGATGAAACAAACTATGTTATAATGAGAATAAAGCCCTAATAAAGAAATTTTGAGATAAGCGCACAAACCCCATACATGGCCCATCTTTGAAGTACAAATGTATTAGGATTTTAAGTCCAAATCTTGGTTCGAAAACATAAAAAGGTATACAACAATGTTCGTGGAATGTTGTTTGTTTTGTTAGCAGGTGAAGGTGTTGCATTAAAAACTATATGGGAAGTTGCGGTCGCTAGATATCCCTGAGTTGAAACGGGATAAGATAGCAATGGACTTTGTAAATTGGTTACCCAAGTCCCAAAGAGGGAATACAACCATACGGTTAATTGTGGACCTTTTGAAGAAAAGTGCAATTTTTCTACCCTTACAAGTCACGTTTGAATCAAATAAATTATCCAAAATTTATGTCAAAGAAGTCATCCAACTATACAGAGTGCAGATGACCATGCCACTGGATAGGTATGAGAGATTTACTTCTCATTCTTGGGTCTACCAGAAGAAAGAACTCATGACTCAACTAAATTACAATATTGTTTTCCACCCACAGACAGATGGACAATTATCTTGGATCGAATAGTGAAGTGGGAAACAATTTTAATACTATTAAAATTTGCATACAACATCATTTTCCATGTCATAATTAGAATGACATCTTTTGTAGCTCTCTATGGAAGAAGATGAAGATAACCTCTATACTGGAATGATGTTGGAGAACAAAGTGCCTTAGAACTTGATATAGTTGTAGAAATTATAAAAATTGTTTGATAGATTCAAGCATGAATTATAGAAGCTTAAGATCAACAACAGTCCTACACTAATAAACGCTGAATAGAGTTGAGCTTTGAGATTGGAGACAAGGTTTTCTTCAAGGTAACACCGTCTAAACGGATTATTAGGTTTTGTACGAGATATAACTCGGACCTAATTACAATGGCCCTTACAAAGTGTTGCAAAGGATTTGATTATTGGTTTATCGATAAGCTTTGACGCCCAACTTTGGAAACTTGCATAATGTCTTTTATGCACCCCAATTGTGGAAGTACATTTTCGATTCCAAACACAATAATGACGCCCATGTCCAATCAGATTTCAGCTATGAAGAAGGACCTGGAGCAATCATAAATTCGAAAACCTCAAGAGCTACAGAACAAGATGATTAACCTTGTTAAAATACTTTGGAAACACCACGGAACTGAAAAGGCGACATGAGAACTAAAAGATATGACGAGGGAGAAATACCCAGGAATTTTTATGTAATTGGAAAAATTTTGGGATGAAATTTTTATAGTGGGGAGGATGTAATGCCCCAAAATATTAGTAATGAATTATCACGATATTCGATGTATTCTGTATGAAAAAATCATTGAGTTTTTAAAATAATTGCCGAATAAATTATTAATCGGGTAAAATATTTAAATAATTAAATATGCGAGAATTAATATTATGTCATCCGCTAATTTATACCACAATGAATTATTATGAGTTCTCATAAAATGTAGGGAAAATAGGGAAATATATCCCCATCTTTCACAAATTAAAGAAATATATCCTCAAGTTTTTATGTTAGGCAATTATATTCAAAAGTATAGTTCTGTTATGAAATTTTGTCCTCCTATGGTGACTAAGCAGTTAAGTACCACGTGGCGCTGATGTGGTATTGACTCGGCGCCACATGGCACCAAATCAGCGCCATGTGGCAAATGACGTGGCATTTTTATTTTTAAATAATATATTCTAATTAAATTATAAATATATTTCTTTTTTATATTTTAGTTTTTCATTAATATTTTTATTATTTTAATTAAATATTATACTAATTATTAAATAATATTCACCAAAAAATATTGTACTAATTCACAAATAATAAGAGTATTGGTTGAAAAATAAAGGGAAATAACTAAGAAAATAAATATTCTTTTATCTTTACAAAGAAAATAATATAATAATATATATATATATATTTATATATATATATATATTTATATGTATATATATTAAAAAATACATTGATTTTTATAATATTTTATAAGAATAAAATAAATATATATATAATTTTTAATTAAAATAATAAAATAATTTTAAAAAACTAAAATATAAAAAAGAAATACATTTATATTTTAATTAGAATATATTAAAAAATTAAAATTTTATTTACAAAGGAAAATGCCACGTCATTTTCAACATGACACTGATGTAGCATTATGTGACATTGAGTCAATATCACATCAGCGCCACGTGGCACTTAACTGCTTAGTCAGCACAGGAGGTCAAAATTCTCTAACATAACTATACTTTGGGATATAATTCCCTATCTAAAAAACTTGACGATATATTTCTCTAATTTATAAAAGATTGGGATATATTTTCCTGTTTTTCCTAAAATGTAATTGGTGATGTTCATTGGTCTAAGTGGTTACTTTTTCACGTAAAGGCAAAATAAAGTGACCGATAGGACGTGACGATTGACAATCTGTTTTCTTTAGCTTGCTTGGAAAGCTTCAAATCTATATATGAGATAATACTCGTTTTTACTCTTCTTGTCTAAGCAACTCTCTCTCTCTCTCTTTCTCATTACTTTGATCTCTCTTGGCTCTCTCTCGACCGAGCTCCAACAACCTCCCATTTTTCAGTGATGTTGGTAAAATTTTTATATATAAGTTCGTGTTGAAATTTTGAGCTAACTCTCTCATCTTTCTCCATTTTTGTAAATTGAGCCATAGGAGGAAAGTGTTGATTATAGAAGAATCGGATGCTAGTGTGACTACGAGAGGTATATCTATACACATTACTACCTTATTTGGAGATTTAAGAAGAGAATGAGATTCAAGGATTTTTAAGAAAAATTGTTAGATGTTGAACCCAGAGTATGATGGATATATTGAAAATATTAATATAGGAGAATTAATAATGCAATAGTGGTATAAGATTTGTTGATTTTAGACATGGTGATGATATTTAGCATAATGATAGATTTAAGAGCATGTGATTATTTGAGACTTTAAATACATATTTAGAATGTTTAAAATCATGCCCAAGTTTGTGTATTTTTAATATAATGTTATTGGTGAACTTGAAAATGAAACAAATGTGCACAAACAATCGGATTGAGCTAAAATCTCATTTTTCACCCGAGGAGGAACTACCCTGTATTGATAGACACAATAGTGGGGTCAATCCATATGTATGATTTCCCTCAAAATTTTTGCAACTATGTATTGAACAACATAGTTGTGCATCGACCGACACACCTTTTTCTTTATCTCAACGATAGACATGAAACAAACTTAAGCGAAATTTAAAAATCCTTCATGATGGTCGACTTACTTTATGTTGAGGTAAGGCCCAAGCAGCTCAAACCAATCGAGACCTACTCGCGCTCATAAACAAGTCAAAAGGAATGCAGCCCATGAACTCGAAGCTAATCCAGTCACAACTCAAAAACTAAGTCAAGACCCATTCCATAATACATATGGACCCTTGGTTCGGGTAACATACCGACCCTGGGGTGTGGTCCGACACCGACCCTGAAGTCAGGTTCGTCACCAACCCCGAGCAAATGTATAAGAAAGAAGTTGTTCAAGAGGTGCCACATCAGCCCTAACCGATCTTGATATTTTTGAGGCCTATTCCGAAAATTGGGGTCGCCAACAACTCTAACCAATCTTGAGATTTTAGGGTTGGTAACGAAAAATCTGCAGCTGTTTCTGACTTCAACTTAGGTTTGTTAGGCCTGAATTTCTTATAATGAGCCTTCCTTATGTCTATAAAACAGAGGTTCTGGGTCGAGTTTTAGATCAATGATTCACGTGCTGTATGCTAACCAAACTTCTATCATAATGTATATCCACTGTTCATTCTCCATGAACGGAAATCACCATTCTTAATAATCCACGGTACTTGATTACATGTTACAACTTTGAACTTTTCTAAAAGAGGAATATTATTCTCGATCACAGGCAATGAACAACTGTTGGTTGAGGTTTTGTGTTCTATTCAAGAATGTTGAACGGTTGATTTCCTCAAATTAATATAGGGAGTCTCAGAAACTAGCTTTGGATCAACTTAAAGTATTTGGAGGTCTCGTATAAAGAAACATAGTAACCTTTGATAGAGATTAGAGAGAGAAAATATAGAGAGCTTAAGCGTCTGAATGTTCGTAGTGGCAAAGGTTAAAAGTTGTTATCCTTTATTTGATGGGTTATTTAGCTGCTACATTTAAATTAGATTTCAGTTGAATTAAATCCTTTGAGAGATGACGATGTGACTCAAACTTTTGCACCTTTTTTTGGGAGTACGAAGTTGTACGATTTTACAGTTTTATCCATCTTTTAGCACTTTATCCAATGGTCAATGAATAATTTTAACCAGTGGATGATTCCAATTCATTTGTTTTCCACTTAGTATTCGTACAAGAAAAAAAATCTGAATATTATCTGAGATTGTTAGTGTCCTTGTTTTGTCTGGTCTCAATTATATGAAGTTATCCTCCTGATAACTGAAACTACCTATCTTGTGTCATCTGACTTTTGGAAATATTAGTAGCCAGATTTGAGTGTCAGTTGACGACTGTGAGTGTTAACTGAATTTTTACTTAGTTCTCTCAACTTGTCGATTCTTTCTGACCTGGCAACTCTTCCTCACAACAGTTCAGCTCTCTCTTCTAACCATTAATTTTGGTTTTCTTCTTCTCATAACCGTTGGCTGCGAAAGACCAGTTATGTTTATTAGTTGAACTCAATCTTCTATCTTCAATTTTTCAAGTCTTCAGTCATTGGCTCTCTGTGAAAATAAATTATTACAACTCTCAAATCTATACAAAATTTACAATCTAAATAAGATTAGTTCTAACCTATCAACCGATGGCTCCTGACATATCATCAAAACATACATATTAATTCTTAAAAATTGATCTGTTTGGCTTGTATTTATTATTTAAGTTGGTCAAATCAAAGTATACACATTCCTAATTATAATTGCAAAACTAGATAAAAGTTATGTTAAAATGTATAATTATCCTTTAAGCTACTATATCAACAGTCTCATTTCCATATATAAATTTTTTTGACACTGATTATTTTTCCTCCATTCCACAATTTTAAAAAATAAAGTAAACGTTCCTTGTTCGGGTGCAGTGGTAAAAGTACTCTACCTATGATCAAGAGGTTATGGGTTCAAACTTTCATAGGGACATGTAGGGTGTGTGTGTGTTTAATTAATATTAATTAAAAAATAATAATAATAAAAAATAATAAAGTAAACATCTTCTATCGCAACAAATTGCGTGCTAACTACACTTATCTTGCCCCTATTAAAATTAATGCATCATTTTTTATGTCCGAGTGATATATATATATAAGTAAGTTGTCAGTTATTACGATAATATTAGAAATATTTAATTTATATGGATTATTGTATTCTAAATTATTGGATCCCACTCCAATTCTTAATTTAGAGGGTCAAAATCTCTGTTGTCGGGACTGTTTGTCATTGGTTATCAATCGCACCTATTTTCGACCCTATTTATATATTTATATTTTTTTTCTAGTGGTTAGACAGAAACAAACATAACATGTTTCTTCGATTTATTAATTTAAAAATTCTAATTATGGGAAGTGGTCTGTTAATTTACCGTTGAAAATTGGACTAACATTAGATGGATATAGCTTTGCATATTATATAACTACAAATAAATAAATAATTACTACAAATAATAAACAAGAATGCACGTAGTTGTCACGTATGGAATATTTATTAATTGCCAATTAGAAAATTATTGTTTTAAAATATTATATAAAAGTCCCACAAACTTGCGCCAATTTTTTATTTACCGGAAGGTTTATTTAGGGTGATCATATTCAAGCAGGGGAAATATTTTGAAAATTATTTAGAAATAAAATAAAATAAAGCATAACTTGTGTTTTTTATAGTTAAGATTGAAGACGCCCATGTCAGTTTAAATTAAATAATGAGTCAACAAACGCAAATAATAAAATGATAACTATCTTATCCTCATCATCTATTATATTTTTATGTGTGACTTAACAGTTTACTATATTATTTTGGTTATTATTTAATTACTATTTAAAGAACATTTACTCATATAAATGTGATTGATTATTTATCATATGCGCATCTTCTGTTTATTTATACTATAATGATAATTGGGCTCATTCAAATCAATTATATATATATATATATATATATATATATAGGGGCTGATCTGGTGAGAATAACCCTTATCATGAGAAATGAGAATAAATCTCGTCCATAGATTTGCCAACATCAACGATCCAGATTACATAAGAGCTTTAACAAAAAACGCGGCATAATATCCTCATTTTACTTCATTTAAGGGCAACATAGTCATTACGAACGTACAGGGCGCAAGAGTTGTTTTTTGTTCATTTTACGTATTATATACTTCATTTTATCTTACTTATACTTCATTTTATCTCAATTGCGAATCATTATAAAATAAATTCTATTCGAATTTTGATGTTACACGTGACATGCATTTTATCTTAGCAGTTCTTCATTATATCTTAGTTATTCTTCATTTTATCTCAATTGTGATTCATTATAAAATAAATTCGATGTGAATTTTGATGTTATATGTGACATGCATTTTATTTTAGCAGTTCTTCATTATATTTTAGTCATTCTTCATTTTATCTCAATTGTTGCTCATTATAAAATAAATTAAATAAAAATAAAATCAATTTTTCAGAAAAAAATGATTTCAATACTCTTCATTTTATTTCCTATATACATCATTAAATGAAAAAAAATCAAATTTTTAGAAACAGTTCTCTTCATTTTATCTCCTCTATAAGTCATTAAATGGAAAAAATTAAATTAAATATAAATAAAATCAATTTTTCGGAAAAGTATTTCAGTTCTCTTTATTTTATCTCCTATATACATCATTAAAAGAAAAAAATTAAATTTTTAGAAACATTTCTCTTAATTTTATTTTCTCTATACTTTATTAAATGAGAAAAATTAAATTAAATAAAAATAAAATTAATTTTTCAGAAGAATATGTTAAGTTTATTTCATCTATTTAAAACTTCATTAAATTAGAAAATTCAATTAAATAATAATAAAATTTAATTTAATTTTAGAGTATTGGATGACTCAACAAGACAATCGAAATCTTGTGAAAAAAAAAAAAAAGGAATTACAGATCCAAATATGTAATAATGAAGTTCGCGGAGGATAAAATGAAAATGGAAATGATTTGAGGGAGATACCATCAGGTTAAATGACAATGATACCCTTAAATATGTAATAATGAAGTTCACGGAGGATAAAATGAAAGCGGAAATTATTAAAGCATGACCGCAGATCTTGTGAAATCAAAGGCTGAGATTTATTCTCATTTCTTACATTAACATCTATTCTCATATGATCTAACCTGTATATATATATATATATATAGGGGTGATCCAGTGAAAACCGACCTTACCCTATGAATATAAGAATCAATCTCATCTATAGATCTTGCTTAATACACGGTCTAAATAAAAAAAAGACAGTCATTTTTCTCAAAAAACCAGCATTATTGGGCAAATTAATCTTTTTGATTATAATTAAAATTCTGACTTAAATTATAACCTTCATAATACACATGACACGTATATGCATTATAGAGTTCACAATATATCAATATATAGAGAAGATACTATCATTATATAGTATCATTCTATTTTCACACGAATACACAAAATATTAAAGATAGGTGTAATAAATGAAAGTAGTTGGTTTCATCATACAACTCAAAAACCTGCATTATATAGCTCAAAAGATATTATTATATATCACAAACACTATATTATATATTGAGCTTAAAAAATTCACAAGGTTAAACGGTTACACAGTTACCAATGACAGCTGTAAAAAATCATTAGAACTTTTAACACGCAAATGTCGCTTTGTTTCCGTTTTCGAAAAAATTAAATCTCCCTCAACCACCAAAAACATTTTCTCTCTGTTGGTCCCAAAATCAGAGTACAAAAATGTTTAGCGCAAGGTTTGAATATGCATCGGAAGCAATAATTAAAGCACTTGCACTTGTTCAGATAAACAGAGGACAACCAGTTTAGTGTGTAGAAGACTTAAGCTTAGGTCTGATCTTGTTAAGTCAGTTTCACAGAGTATACTCTTCCATACTTGGAGAAGTATTGAAGGTTTCAACAGTCAGTTTACGAAACTAAACAAGGCAGGAATATAAGTAAAGCAGTAAAGAACACACGAGATCTATAGTGGTTCGGATCTATATATCCTACATCCACTCTTCAGACCCAAGGTCTTTATAATTTACTAAGTACAAGCCTCCTTACGATCATTACACAACTCGTCGGCGCCTCCGTCCTTCGGTCAGCTGTGGCACTCGCCTAGGAACTCCTTGCGGACTTAGTCTTCCGGTTGAAGTGAGGACGACACCCCGCAACCTTCTTCCCAGTGGTTGGATGTTTGTTGTTCTTCCCAGAACTCAGTTGGTTGGCATACGCCCGTGAGAATTAGTATCCAAGAGTAGGAGACTGACTGCTATGAATATATCTTGGAAAGATATATTCACCAAAGAAAAGCTTCAGCCTCGTGCTAGGACAAGATAACACAGAGTAATAGCATTAGTCAGAGACTCAAGTCGAGACGTTATCCACGTGTCAAACCTTGATTCATCGATGCATGATACTCATTAATAACATTGCAACCAATGCAATCGCCTTTAGAATTCAAAATACTGCCTTTCGAACTTCCAAACTGGCTAAGAGTTAGTTTCTAAACTGGGAGTTGGAACTCAGTTTAATTCAGCCTCCGTCATTCAGAATTATTCTATGTGTGAAATCCAGAACTTGGTTTTCTTCAGCAAGTCAGTTGGGAACTTAGTGGGAGTAAGTTTCGACTTCTTTGGATGCTTCGGAAGACAGTTTCTTCTGATCTTGGCTATGTGAAGAGCTGCATATTGTGTTTTGTAGACACCACTTGAAGAAGTGTTCTTCAAAGATTAAATAAGTATGAAGTCTTCGTGTTGAGTGACACACCAAGTTTATAAAACTGAGAGTTGGAACTCAGTTTTAATCAGCGACTGATCTTTTTTAGAGTTTGGGAGCAAAACTGAGAGCTCGGATTCAGTTTTATTCAGTATCACTCTTCTTCTATAAGAATCTCGTCGATGCTCTTTGAGTCTGGTCTGTGGGATTGGTTTGGTGAAGATGTCCGTTAGTTGATCTTCATTTTGGATATACTCTACGAACACATCATTCTTTTCGACATGATCTCTGATGAAGTGATGCCTTGTGCTTGGTTCTGAAATGATGAACTGGGTTGTTTGTGATGCACATTGTACTGATATCATCACAATAGATTAGCACGCACCCACTTTCGACATCATAGTCAAGCAATTGTAGCTTGATCCAAAGCACTTGAGCACAACAGCTTGCGGCAGCAACATACTCAATTTTGGTTGTAGACGTGTCAACTGAGTGGTGCTTCTTGCTACAACCTTGTATCTAGGAACTGACACATTCCACTTGTGCTCTTTCTGTCGATTCTGCATCCTCTAAAATCTGAATCTGAATAAGCATTGAGAGTAAGCTCGTCTAATTTTGGATACCAAATTCCTTGTGACTCTGTCCCTTTGAGGTAATTGACTATTATTCTGGCGGCCTCCATGTGCGACTTCTTCGGATTAGATTGAAACCTCGCACATACTCGAATTGAGTAGAAAATATATAGCCTACTTGAAGTTAAGTATAGGAGTGGCCCAATAATGCCTCTGTACATAGTTTGAAAAATTCCTTCGCCTTCTTCATCAAGATTGATTTGAGCACTTGGTCTCATCGGAATCTTCAAGGGCTTGGTCTTCTCCAGACAAAACATGCTGATCAAGTCCTTGGTGTACTTATTCTGATTGTTGATCAAGTCCTTGGTGTAAGTCAGATTGCCCATCATGCTCATCTGAAAGTTGCTCTCCATTAGTGGGGCAAGCTTTTCACACATCTTCAAGTTTCTGCATCCGAATATAATATCATCAATGTAGATCTGCACTAGAAGGATGTCTGATCCATCCTTGATTTTGAATAGCATTGTGTCAATTTTGCCTTATCGGAAACCGTTATTGAGGAGAAATTGAGACAATGTCTCATACCAAGCTCTGGGTGCCTGCTTTAACCCGTAAAGAGCCTTCCTCGATTTGTAAACTAGATTTCCTTCTTCAAAGCCTGGGGGCTGTTCCACATATACTTCTTCTTTGAGCTCCCCATTCAGAAAGACACTCTTCACATCCATCTGGAAAACTGTGAAGTTGTTGTGGGCGGCATAAGCGAGAGATAGACGAATAACTTCAAGTCTAGCCACCGGTGCAAAAGTCTCGTCAAAGTTGATCCCTTCACATTGAGCATATCCTTTTGCTACTAGCCTTGATTTATTCCTTACTATATTCCCTGTCTTGTCTCTCTTGTTCTTGAAGACCCATTTGGTGCCGATAACTGATTGATGATTCGGTCGATCCACCAAGTATCATACTTCATTTCTCTTAAACTCAGAAAGCTCCTCTTGCATGGTGTTGTTCCAGTCAGTTAACTTCAGACCATCTTCAATATTCGTAGGCTCTGATTCCTTATATATAAAACAAGTAAGCAATGCGCTCCCTTGTGTCGTGCGAACTGAGTTGGAAACACTATCCAACACGACTTCCTCGAGATGATTTCTCAACCATTTTGGCCTTTGAGCTGGGTAACTTTAACAGGCTGAACAAATTCTTCAGGATACCCAATACCGTCTGCTCCCGATACTGGAACCTGAACTTAGTTACCTGGACTGGAGTCTCTTTCTCCAGTGAAGACTTCCATAGACTGCGTTCCTTGGTCTTCTTGACGCATAACCGGTTGGACATCTTTAAGATGAACATCTTCATCATCTGGTAAGTAAGTTTGAGTAGACAACTCTGTTCCAATTTGACCTTCAAACTAAGCTCTGTCTTGATCTTCTGAAGTTCCACCTTCATTTATGCTTGCGTTTATCGTTAGTGATCCAAAGGTCTCAGCAGGGTCAATCGCAACACCGACCTTGTCCTCTGGAGTACTTCGATGATCATTCAAAGATCTGGCCTAAGAAACAAGAGTTGGATCTTCTTTTTCAGAATTGAGTTTCTCACAGCCATTTTTGACCTCATAATCACCAAGTTCCAGGTCTTTTAAGGTCATTCGCACTAAAATAGACTCATAAAAAACAATAGAGTCTGGTGGTCTTGTTGAGTAATTTGTATCCTTTATATGAAGGGTGTCCATATCCGAGGAACGCACCTTCATCCACTGGGACTAAAAGTATTCAGCTTAGATTTTCCATTATCATGGATGTAACATGGAGAACCAAAAACACGAAGATGAGCTTTAGAAGGCTTACGGCCATTGAAGACTTCGTACGGGGTGTTGTGATGGCGCTTCTATTCTGAGTATATCATGTCATCATCAGGGCTTCTTCTCAGTAGCCTTCTCTTAAGTCAGCTTCAGCAAGCATACTCTTGCCTTCTTCCTTAAGTGTTCTGTTTCTTCATTCGGCAAGACCATTCTGCTGGGGTGTCCTTGGAGTTGACTTCTCATGAGCAATGTCAACATCAGCATAGAAGTCTATTAGTGGACCGTTGCAAAACTCAGTCCCTTTGTCAGATCTGATTATTTTGATGGTGACTTCTTTGTTGTTTTGCAGTTGAAGGATGAGCTCTGGAAGTTGAAGCTTCACTTCATCCTTGCTCTTCAACAGCCTTACCCATGTGTATCTCGAGTAGTCATCTACCACAATGAGAGTGAACATTTTTCATCCAATGGTAGGCGGCTTGACTGGTCCGAATATATTCATATGAAATAGCTCGAGGATCATGTCTGTGCTTGCTGTGATGATTTGATTCTTGAATGATGCTCTGTTTTCCTTTCCCATCTTGCATGCTCTTCAAACTCCTTCTTCCTTCTTAAAACTGACTTGTGGTAGGCCTTCCACAAGCATATGTTTGGCCAGGTGCATGATCGATTAAAAATTCAGGTGGCTAAGTCTCTAATGCAATAGCCAGTTGGCTCCTTCTTGGGATGAGCTATTTGTAAAAAGGCACGTGTCAGGCTTTCCACTCTCCCAATCTACATAGTAGAGACTCCCTTACACCTTTAAGCATAGTCTCGTTGGAGTCTTTTTCGTTGATCCAACAATCTTCTTCGGCAAAAGTCACCTCATACGCAAATTGGATAAGCTGACTAACACTCAGCATGTTGTAGTTGAGGTTGGTGACTAAGGATACGTTGTTGATGGTGATTCCATTGCACTCTAAGCATTCTTTGTCGATCACTCTTCCTTTTGAGTCATCTCCAAAACTAACTAGTGGTCCTCTTGACATCTTCAGTTTTGAGAGGAGATTGCTTTTACCGGTCATATGAGCTGAACATTCACTGTCCAAAATCCATGCTCTTTACTTCTTTTTGTGCTGACCATGGTGACCCTATAATGCAAAATAGATAAGGTTAGACTAAAGGTACACGTGTTTTGGTGGGTCCAGTAGGGTTAGTCTTATGGATCCATTCTTTGCGAATCCATACTTGCTTCACCTTAAATATAGGTGTCACAACTTCTTCTCCCTTTCTCGTCCTCGTCAGATAATTGATATTATTTCTACGCATGTTTGAAGGAAAGGCGTGGGTGCGTGAAACCTTGTCGGAAACTGAGATTCTTGAAATCAGATTCCGAGGAACTGACTTCCAAGAAACTGACTTTCTTGAAATTAAGTTTAGGTTGGGTTCTCGGAAATCTAGTATGGGTTGTACAGTCTTCCTTGTCCTAAAGATAGAGAAATGGTTGGACTCAGACCTCGTATAGGTGTTCTTCCTATACAGATAAGTTCTCTTCTCATACAAGTTATGAGTAGAGAACCTCAAATTTCTACAATCCGAAAATGAAACTGATCTTCTATAAAGTTCAGTTTTAGCTACTGAAGTAGGGTTTCCTTCTTAAAGTGATGATTTGAAATATTCCTAGTTTCAGAAATTGATGCATGATTGCTCAAATAAACAAGACAGGAATATAAGTATATGATCCTCATCGGGAAGGTTTAGATCGTATCCCAGGAACTCGACTGAAACGACTCGGGCGCGACGAAACCAAACTAATAATCTTGATATGATGGGGGAGATCCAACACCTTTGAAGTTGACCCTTAGAGAATCGTAAGCAAGGATGAAAAGAACCCCTACGACCCAACAAGCAACTCGCCTCAACAACAATGGATATAGTGAAGATGCCACAAATAGATGTGTATGTCTGGTTGATATGTCAATATTGAATTTCAATGTACTCCACAGATATTGAAGAGCTTTCAGATAATTGGAAGATAAAACTCATGATATTATTAAACTGAAAACTAAATTACAATGGAAATATAAAGCCCTATTTATAAGTAGAAAATCAAATCTCTAAACCTAATCTAACTAGGAAAATAAATTTGAAAAACATATCAAATCTATCAAGTTATACAGAAAATATATCTTGATATCTTTGTAATAAAACGTATCTAAATCCTACAAATCTAGAAATCAAATCTGATATAATTAAAGCTAAATCAAATCTTATCAAGATGTATATCAAATCTTCTATAATATCTTCAAAAAAATATTCTTGATATATCTTGAAATATCTTGCAAACCGGATCTCCATCATAAAACAGTAAAGAACACACGAGATTTATAGTGTCTCGAATCTAAATATCCTACATCAACTCTTCAGACTCAAGGTCTGGATAATTTACTAAGTAATTACAAGCCTCCTTCTGATCTATGCACAACTCGTCGGTGCCTCCGTCGTTCGGTCAGCTGTGGCACTCGCCTAGAAACTCCTTGCAGACTTAGTCTTCAGGTTGAAGTGAGGACGACACCCTGCAGCCTTCTTCCTGGTGGTTGGATGTTTGTTGTTCTTCCTATAACTCAGTTGGTTGGCATACGCCCATGAGAATCAGTATCCAAGGGTAGGAAACTGATTGCTATGAATATATCTATGAAATATATATTCACCAAAGAAAAGATTCAACCTCGTGCTAGGAGAATATAACACGGAGTAATAACTCGAGTCAGAGACTCAAGTCTAGTGTTAAGAAACACGGAACCTCAGAGAGTTTGAGCAAAGGGATGTCTTTTCAGAACAATCTTCTTAGAGTGAGAAATAAGTACAGAATTACCCCTCGGTTTACAATAATGCACGTTGATACAAACAATAATGAAAGCGGACAAAATTAAATTTGATTTGTTGATTTCATGTTTTCAACGGATGAGATTAGTTCTTATGTTCAAATGGTAATGGTGGTTCTCATGTGATCACCGCCCTACATATATATGGAATTGATAGGAATTAAGATGTAATTCCTTATTTTATGTATATTTTGATGTGTCAAAAACCCTTCAACTAGTATTGTCTCTAGAATAGATTAGTGAAAAAACTTGTAAAGTCCTGTTGGGGTCCTATCGAGTTGTAACGGAGCTAATCGCAAGAAGTTTGGGAGAAAATTGGCTACCAGGTTCAAGGGCATAAAATTGTCAACAAGTTTGGAAGCATCATTTGAAGAAAACTTGTTCACATGTCATCACGGTAAGGGTGAATGCCAAACTCTCTGACATGGACAAGAAGAATCAAGATAAGCGTATGCTCTTTGAAGCCTAGATTATAAGAAAGGAGATCTTAAAGTCTGCAAATCCTAAATCGCTTGTTTGTATAAGAAATCAACCATTTGAGATTTTTCAGACTGGGTCAGTAAGGAATCAACCATTTGAGATTCTTCGGACTGGTTCAGAGCCGTTCTGACAAAGACTGAAATTCAACCAAATTTTATCAGCAAATGAGAAAAGATTTTCCAGAAAAGAAGACACCCGATTGGACAAATTCATTGGTGTCCCTTAATGGCTACAATTCAAACTTCTTCAGACTTCAATTATAGATCGATGAAGAATTCAAGGGGAGAAGGGTATCAAATTTCAAAATTTAAACGATACTCTACTAAATTAGCTACTCAAGCATTCAAAGTATTCTAGTTGATTTATCACCTTCCGTGGTCCATCATTGTATACAAGACTCTTAGCTTCACAATTACTGTTAATTCTTTTGGTTTTTTAACTTTCCCAATAAGAAACTGATTCTCAGTCACTACATCTCCAAGTAGCAGACTCTCACGGGTGTATACTACACAGAGACAAAGTTCATGGAAGAACTTAAAAATTCTTGACAACCAGCTCGAGGTATCAAGGTGTGCCCTCTCTCCAGATTTGAAGAAGTGAAGACAAGCAAGGAATTATGCGAGTAAGATTTGAGTTGGCGGACAATGGCTTCTACCAACAAAGAAACAGACCGTTCTACATCTTTTTAAACCTTACTTAGTGGATTTCCAGACTTTTGTCTAAAGAGAGGATGTGGGACATTTGGCTCCAAGACTCTATAAATCCTTTTTCATTAACTAGTTTTGTATCATATTAAATAGATCTAAATCTTAAGCAGGTATATTGATCAGGATGAATATCTCCAAGCTTCCACCCTACTCAGCGGATAAGTTTGCTATTTGGAAGAAGCGGTCTACCATATCTAGAGATGGTAGACGTGCTGGAGCATGGACCAACGAAGATCCATAAGGTTAACACCAGACTTGGAGGTGATGACGGTCCACGTATGGTACTAAAACCATACGAATAAGGGATTCTGGTAGCAAAGAAATGAGCGCAGCTGGATCCCATGCACATGAGTTGATCCTGTGAGCTCTCCTAGAAGCGCGACTCGACAATGTGATGAAGTTCAACAATGCGAAGGAGGTTGGATGGGCTATACTAAGATATAGAGAAAATGAAGTGTAACAAGCTTCGTGTTTACATTGATAAGTATGAGTCCTTCATGATGCTACCCAGAGAAAGTATCAAGGCGATGGAGGCACATTTCAACTCAATCGTTAGTGAGTTGAAGGCCTTAGATAGGGTGTACTCAACTACAGATCTGAATCCAAAGATCTTGTCCAAGAAGCCAAAAGATGATTGGTTCATTAAGATGACCACTCTGAAAGAGAAAGACCTCTCCAAGATTATAACGTAGAAGTTGTTTGCTAAGCTCCAAGCCCATGAGTGGGATATTCAAATGGTACACAAGAACAAAGTCATCAGGGTAGCCACCAGTTCACCAAGAAAGCATATTGAAGATGTTTCATTCTTTGTGAAGTCGGATTTTTAAATGACACTGAAGAAGTCCTACCAGTCGGAGAGCCTGGCGGAGTAGCCATAGACAAAGGAAGCATTGAGCGTGACTACCTCCTCAATGATAGAAGAAGATAACTCAATTTCTGAGCTTTAAGATCAAATGAGAAGACTCTCCAAGATTCTAGAGAAGGCTAAGGTGAAAGATGACATTCCCAAATCATCTGAGAAGAGGTTCGTAGAGCAACCTCAACGCACCTGCTTCGAGTGCGACTCTCCGAACCACCTAAGTTTTGAATGTTCATATGTGGAAAAGTAGGAGAGAGAGAGAGAGAGAGAGGCTCAAACATCAGTTTGAGAGAAGAGCTTCAAAAGGCATTGCAAAGGCCATGCTGTCCAGAACTGAGGTTGTGAACATTCCCGACTATGATAATGGGTCAAATGTCATTTGTTGATGAGTCGGGGGAAGAGGCGTTGCTAGTATTTATGATAGCAATCTGGGAATAAACTAACAAAGATGATAGCAGCCAGCTATAGCAGTAGTTGACGATCAAGTAACTGCTCTATACGAGTTGTTGGTCCTTAAATGTCAGAGTCGTCGTGTTGATAACTTAACACGAAATACAGCGGAATGATTATACGTCACTTACACTTATACCTTTATTGTATTCAAATTGTTAGTTAGCTCAAGTTGTCACTTAGATGTATTTTCAGATATACACTAGCAACTATGTTACTAGGTTTCAAATCAACTCTAAACAGCAAAGTGATAAAACAGTAAATGAATGCGAGATTTTATAGTGGTTCGATCCAAATAGATCTACGTCCACTCCTTAGCCGAAACGCTAAGAATTTCACTAGAAAAGTATACAATCAGTACAAGGATTCGCCAAAACTTGCAGTAGGCGGTGAACTTTTGAACCGGCCACAGCACATCTATCCTCCGATACTTTGCACTTTTCTGACACAGCTCCGGCCAAGTCAAGGGCACACCTTCGTAAAACTTGTCCTTCGCTAATGATGCTGTTATAGTTTGCACCTGAACTCAATAAAAATGTGGCGAACGCCCGTCAGAGTCAATCTCTTTCAAGAATGACTGTTGGATACTCCTAGTAAGGAGATTATCCCAATGATTGA
>JAPKLW010000133.1:474896-531081 GCA_026898455.1 Plectranthus barbatus | reverse complement strand
GCAGACAGAAATAATAACGTCCAGAGTGATGTATATCAAACTTCAAGAGTATCCTCATAGAACGAATGAGAGCTAGGACTCATTCATCCACAACTTCATCTAATTCCATCAATCCAAGCTTCAAACATAATTCTTTAAATCTGGCTTCTGGAAGTGGTTTTGTGAATATATCAGCTATCTGATCTTCGGTGCATATGTAACGGACATCGATATCTTTCTTCTCCTGATGATCTCGTATGAAGTGATGACGAATATTGATATGCTTGGTCCGAGAGTGATGAACAGGATTTTTTGTGATACACATAGCACTATTGTTGTCGCAGTAGATAGGTACACATTCGGGAGAGATCCCGTAATCTTGCAATTGTTGTCTTATCCAGAGAATTTGCGAACAACAGCTAGCGGCAGCCACATACTCTGCTTCCGTGGTAGATGTAGCGACAGAGTGTTGCTTTTTGCTGAACCAACTAATGAGCTTGTGTCCCAGAAATTGACACGTTCCACTCGTGCTTTTCCTGTCAATCTTGCATCCTCCAAAATCAGAGTCTGAGTATCCACTCAGAGCAAGACTGTCTTCTCTAGGATACCAAATTCCTAGTCCTTCTGTACACTTCAAATAGCGAACAATCCTTTTAGCAGTATCAAAGTGGACCTTCTTAGGCTTGGCTTGATATCTAGCACATAATCCGACGGCATAAGATATATCAGGTCTGCTGGCGGTGAGATATAAGAGTGAACCTATAATTCCTCTGTAAAGAGTAGGATTCACATCTCCTTCTTCTCTTTCAAGTGCTGTAATACATGTCGTACTTATTGGAATCCGTAAACTCTTTGTCTTCTCGGGGCAGTATTTTGCAATCAAATCGCGAATATACTTCTTCTGATGAATGAAAATCCCTTCTCTGGATTGTTGAACTTGTAAACCGAGAAAGTAGGACATCTTTCCCATCATACTCATCTGGAAGTTGCTGGTCATGAGTTTTGAAAACTTGTCACATAACTCTTGATTCCTAGAGCCAAAAATGATGTCATCTACGTATATTTGCACCAGCAAAATATCTCCTTGGTCTTCAATGCGAAAGAGGGTTTGATCGATTCTCCCTTTCTGAAAACCATTTTTCAACAAGAATTTTGAAAGAGTTCCATACCAAGCCCTCGGTGCTTGTTTCAATCCATAGAGAGCCTTTTTAAGTCTGTATACTTGATTGCCGTGTTCGAACCCTGGTGGTTGCTCGACATAGACTTCTTCCTTCAGCTCACAATTTAGAAAGGCACTTTTCACATCCATCTGCATTACGTCGAACTCATGATGTGCAGCGTATGCGAGGAATAAACGAATGGCCTCCAGCCTTGCTACCGGAGCAAATGTTTCGTCATAATCTATCGCTTCGCATTGCCTGTAGCCTTTAGCTATGAGTCTCACCTTATTTCTGACAACCGTGCCAGACTCATCTTTCTTGTTTTTGAATACCCATTTCGTGCCAATAACACTTTGATGTTCGGGTCTGTCTACTAGCTCCCACACATTGTTTCGTGTGAATTCTGCTAGTTCTTCTTGCATAGCGTTCACCCAATTCGAATCTAGTAGAGCGTCTTCAGTCTTCTTGGGTTCTTCATTAAAGATGTAGCATGCTCGCATAGCATTGCCGTTTCCTTGTCTGGTTAGGATAGGATCATGCACGTTTCCAAGAACGCTGTCTAAAGGATGCGCACGTAGCCATGTTGGTCTAATACATGCTGGAAATTCAGCAACCGGTGCTCCTCCTTGGTGATTTTCATCTGGGACATTCTCTTCTTCATTGTCTTCATTCTCCCGGCGTTCAGCAACTGGGACATCATTAGTTTCCTCTTCTGCATCTGCTACAGGGACTTCAACGTCGGGAATGACATTCATAGGTGCAGCATCTGCTGGGATTTCAGCAACAGGTTCTTCTTCGATTGGAATCTCAGCATCTCCTTTGCTAAGATCTTCAGCAGCTTCCACGTCACCTTGATCATCAAGAATTCCAGCAACATCTAAATTCTCATTTAGATAGATAGAAGATGGGGCCTCAGCATGGTCACTAGCATCACTGGCCTGGTCAGCAGTCTGGTCACCTGCTGAGTGCGAAGTTTCTGGATTGACATCAGTCGTAGACCTAATCGGATCAATACTCATGTTTTCAAAAGATTTTTGTAAAGATTGATTATGGATATCATTGGTCTCATGATTGCCATCCTTCTGGTCTTTGTTAGCCCTGCGCACTAAGGTAGACTCATAAAAAATAACATTACATGTTATTTCCACAAGTCGAGTAGTCAAGTTTAACACTCGATAACCTGTGTGAGATGGGTGTCCATATCCCAGGAAAACACCTTCATCAGACTTAGGCGAAAAAGTGTTAAGTTTAGACTTCCCATTGTTATGGATATAACATGTTAAACCGAAAGCACGAAAGTGTTTAATAGAAGGCTTACGACCATTGTACACTTCATAAGGAGTTTTGTTGAATCTGCCATTAACCGCACTCCTGTTCTGAGTGTAGCAAGCAGTCATGATAGCTTCTCCCCAGAACTTTCCATTGAGTCCTGAATCAGCAAGCATAGCCCTCGCTGCTTCCTTTAAGGTTTTGTTTCTTCGTTCTGCTAACTCGTTCTGTTGTGGTGTTCTAGTAGTGGATTTTTCATGATGGATACCCGCTTCCGCACAAAAGTCCATCAAAATTCCATTATAGAATTCCGTTCCATTATCTGATCTAATCCTTTTAACTGTAACTTCCTTGTTGTTCTGCTCTTTAAGGATCAGCTCAGGTAGCAGGGTCTTTACTTCATATTTGCTTTTTAGGAGCTGAACCCACGTGTACCTGGAAAAATCGTCAACAACCACAAGTGTATATATTTTCTTATTTACTGTGGGTGGTTTGACAGGACCAAACAGATCCATGTGTAAAAGTTCAAGAATTCTCCCTGAGGTCTCCTTTTCTGGATTTGATTTGAAGGATGCCTTTGTTTGTTTACCATGTTGACATGCTTTACACACTCCTTCCTTTCGGAAAGTTTCCGCAAGCAGTCCTTCTACCAGCTTATGTTTGGCTAAATAATTGATTGTTTTGAAGTTTAGATGATTTAATCTTTTATGCCACAGCCAATTGGTTTCGTCTTTGTTGAATGCTACGAAGCACGAGTCCTGTTGACTGCTTTTCCAATCGACCACGTATAGTCCACCCTTGCAGATGCCTCTAAGCTTTATTTCTCCTGTAACCTTATCAACAATATTACAGCCAGAGTCAATAAAATAAACATTATATCCATTCTCACATAGTTGGCTGATGCTCATCAAATTGTGTTTAAGGTTTGAAACAAGAGCAGCATTAACAATTCGGATTCCATCTTGTTCTACACATCCTCTTCCAATGACTCTTCCTCTGCTGTTATCACCAAAAATAACTGAGGATCCATAAACACTTTGTATTTCTGAGAATAAGTCTGCTCTTCCAGTCATGTGTCCTGAGCAGCCACTATCAAGAATCCATTCATCTGGCAATTTTGACGCTTTGACTCTTAGATCCTGTTTCTGCAAGACAATTAAGAGAATGATTTAGGTACCCGTTTAGTCTCGGGTCCTGCGGGATTAGCAAGTGTCATTGTTCCTTTTGGAACCCACATTTGAGTGATCTTCAAAATTTTCTTCTTGACATCACTCTTTATACCTTTCTCAACCTTAGGATAAGTAAGTCTTGCATACTTTGATTGAGAATGAGGTGTGGTAGAGTGTCGAGCCTTCACTGTCCTTTTGAAAGAGTTTGATTTAGACTCAGGCTCCACATAAGTGATCCGTCTATGTGGTGTGTATGTATTGTATGAATACTTTATAGTATTGTAATTGACATGTTTGCTTGTATGAAATGAGGATTTTGCTGTCCTGGCAGTAGATCCATACTGCTCGGCATTCCTTCTAGGCTCTGCTGATCTTGATTGCGAAGCATATATTCTCATATTTTGCTTGAATTTAGCATTCCTCTGTTGAGGTTTCATAGCAGACACTCGAGTATTCTGCTGAGGTATAACATACCTTTGCTGTGCTTCCCTAGCATATATTCTAGGATTCTGCTGGGATATACCGTACCTCTACTGAGGTTCCCTAGCAGATGTTCTAGTATTCTGCTGAGGTTTCACAGATTCGCTAATGAATGTTTCAGCAGACTCCTTTTCTTTCAGTTTTTCTTCAAGGATGAATTTTCCAGCAGAGATCTTCTACTTAGAAGATTCTCCTTTATCATCGCGATCAAAACCAACACCAGCCCTATCTTTGTGGTGCTTTTGTTGATTAATTGCGGCATTCAAAATAGCTTGACTGGTCGTATAAGTACAAATGCAATTTTCTTTTGGTTTATTTTTCAGCGAGATGTTTTCTTTTTCAAGAACTTTGAAATTTTTAGAAAGTTTTGAAAATTCAGCTTTCATTTTCGAAAGTTCCTCACCTGCAGACCTTAGTCTTTCGACTTCCTTGGTCAAATTTGAAACTTCTAACTTTAGTGAGGTGTTTTCACTTATAATTATATTTTTGATTTCATACATCTTAGAGAATTCTTCACTCAGCTTCGTGAGATAGTCTTCCTCAGAATCTAAAGTGAAATCCTCACATTCATCAAAGGTTGCAAAACTAGGTATGTTTACTGAAATTACCTCGTTGTCCTCGGCTGTTAGAACTATTTCAGCATTCTGATCAACATCTTCATCAGCAAATTGATCTTCCACGATGTCTGCCATCAGAACTAGCATGGCTTCTTCATCCTCTTCTTCTGAAGATAGATAGTATTCTTCATCGTTTTCTGGAATATCCTGAGTTTCTGTCCTGTTTAATAGTGCTTTCTTGACTGCATTGCCTGCACGTCTTTCAAATCTCTGCTTCAAGCGCTCCCTCTCCTCTTTGCTGACTTTCGGACAATCATGTTTCAAGTGGTCAGGAGATCCACACTCGAAGCACGTCCTAGGCTTTCGCTCTGCTGAGCGGGCATGAGAAGGTGACTGCTGAGCTTCCTTTGTCTCCTTTTCAGCTTTAGCCTCCATCAACATTTTTTGAAGTTTTTTCATCTGTTCTTCTAGTTCACTGATCTTGAGATCAGTAGGCTGGGAGCCTGAGGTTGTAACACCCTCTTTTGCTTGTGTTACAGGAACAGATCTTTCTTGATTATGATAGGATTTCTTTAGTTTAAACTTGTTGAAATCCTTTTTGGCAAAATATGCTAAATCATCTGAGCTAGCAGCGGATTGTGCTACTGCAGCTTCATTCCTTTTTGATTGTTGTATTATGAATTCATGAGATTTTAGCTAAGCAAATACCTCGGATGTTGTCATTTTGATGAGGTCTTTTTCACTTAGACTAGTCATTTTAACAAACCAGTCAACTCTGGGGTATAGTTTAGAGATAATCTTATGATTCATCTCCCCATTCTCGTATTTCTTACCAAGATTATTCAGTTCTCCAACGATGGTATTGAACCGTTCTTCCATATCTTGTATTGATTCTCCTGCATTCATAGAAAAAGATTCATATTTGTCAACAGCTACCTGCAGTTTGTTGCGCTACATCTGGTCTGTCTCCTGAGATGATTCGCACACATACGTCCACATTTCTTTAGCTGTATCGAACTCTAAGGTTTTTTGTGCCATCAGTTTAGGTAGAGAATCAAGGATTAACTTCTTTGCAACATGCTCCAGCTGAGCTCTTTTCTTGTCTTCACTTGTATATTCCTCAAAAGGTTTTTCAACCATTTGGGGTCTTCGTGGCCTTGGGGGTCTAGGTTGGTCTCCTTCATCAGCTCCTTCAGCGGGTTCGGGTATGGGTCCTATAAAAGTGTTAGCTTTCATAATCTTAATGGGACCTCTTTCAAGTACCTCAACCATTTCTGCGTGTATGCTCTGAAGCTGTATTAAGGCCATCTTTTTCCATGTTGAGAAGTTCTCCTTGTTGTACTTCCCAAGAGAGTGATTCAACATCTTGTCTTCTGAGCTTAACAAGTGAAACACAAATAGACAGGTAAAAGTGCAAGGAAAATACGGATCTGGTCTTAAGCGACTCAGAAGCAGTCGGTTTTTCAACCTCCTGCTCTGATACCACTTGTTGGTCCTTAAATGTCAGAGTCGTCGTGTTGATAACTTAACACGAAATGCAGCGGAATGATTATACGTCACTTACACTTATACCTTTATTGTATTCAAATTGTTAGTTAGCTCAAGTTGTCACTTAGATGTATTTTCAGATATACACTAGCAACTATGTTACTAGGTTTCAAATCAACTATAAACAGTAAAGTGATAAAACAGTAAATGAACGCGAGATTTTATAGTGGTTCGATCCAAATAGATCTACGTCCACTCCTTAGCCGAAATGCTAAGAATTTCACAAGAAAAGTATACAATCAGTACAAGGATTCGCCAAAACTTGCAGTAGGCGGTGAACTTTCGAACCGGCCACAATACAGCTATCCTCCGATACTTTGCACTTTTCCGACACAGCTCCGGCCAAGTCAAGGGCACACCTTCGTAAAACTTGTCCTTCGCTAATGATGCTGTTATAGTTTGCACCTGAACTCAATAAAAATGTGGCTAACGCCCGTCAGAGTCAATCTCTTTCAAGAATGACTGTTGGATACTCCTAGTAAGGAGATTATCCCAATGATTGAAGATTCTTAATGGAACTTCAAGAATCTTCAAGGATGAGTGTCAGATATTCAATGAGAGGACACTCTGGGTTGTTGAGGGCTTTGAATGTGATTTTTATCACGAGCTCTCAACTGACTACTTTTCACTTGTTCGCTTTGTCAAAGAAATCTCACACTTGTGTAGTTTACGAATGTAGGTAGTGATTGAAGCAGTAGTACTCTCAGCTTTCAGACCTGTCTTTTATAGATGGAGATTCAAACTTTGAATCTCCATATCCGTTAGACTCAACGGCTCCTTGATCCGAGAGTGTTTATTTTATGACAGTCGCTTTTGTCTTTGACTTGTACTTCCTTAACTACTTTGGGAAGGTCTCGTCCTTTGTGTGAGCTTTTTGTCAGAGTCGCAGCCCAGCTTCAGATTTGATTCTTTTGCTTTGCTAAGCTCGAATCTGCTAGAAATATATTCCTTGTGATCCTTTGACTTCCGTCATTTGCGATTCTTTATTTATTGTTGAAGGATCCGAATGCTAACTCCTTAGCATTCTGTCTAGCGAGCGTTCAGCCATTTGCTAGTGATCCTTTGTTGGCTTGCTTCTCTAGCAGTTTGTAAGTTGAATGCTGATATCATCTTCTATGTGTCTGCTAGGAATTCTTCTCAGCACACTAGTCTATTACAACCCAATGTACAACTTATACAGGACTTTACAAAGTGTGCTAGACTCTCTAGATTTCGGCAAATGATCGACCAACTAAATAAGGTTTGATCTAACAAAACCTTTTACAAACAAGTCTTAAGGGAGATTTTAGGGATAATTCCCAACACCAGTTTTTACCTAATCATGCATCTTAGAGGACACTGAATCGTATTGCTCTGATTTAGAAGACGTTTCCCTCGATTCTCTTTCAAAAGAGTTTTCAAAATTTTACAAGTTAAAAAATCTTTTGGCTGATGAGAACTTCTCGTCAAAAGCAAAAATCTATGTTTTGACTAATGAGATTGAAGAATCTCATACTGCCAGTGAGAAATTGGCAAAACTTATAAAAGAACACTCCTAGCGTCTACAAAGTTCTAATATTTTAAAAGAGGAGTGTGATTCTCTAAAGTCTAAAAATCTTGAGCAAGAACAATGTAAGTATTTAATTAGAAAAAGGTTAAGAGTACTTGAGGAAGTGCTTTTGACACAGAGAAATCATTCGGATAAATCGAGTTTTGGTTTTATTGAATATAATTCGAGTAGTCATGCATCTTCTTCTGGAGCTGATGCTGGGAAAAAGAAAATTCTTTATGTTAAAGTGAAATCCAGCGATCATGATAAGTGAATGCAAAGGGATTTCAAAGAAAGTTCCAGTTCCTACTGGTCAAGCAATCTGTTGGTCAGCCAACAACCTCTCAAGCTGGCTAAGCAACAAGCTGCAAGGAAGCCAGCTTAGCCTCAAATTGGTGAAATAGTATGTCCCTGATGCAATGAAGCTAGTTTTATCAACCAACTCAGTCAAGAAACCAACACAGGCTACAAGGACTAGTTCGGCAATGATACCAGTAGAAGTTGCAAGGAAGCAGAACACTAGACCTAATTAAAACAATAATCAGATATTCTCCTCATATCCCTAAAATGGGAGAATGATTCAACCCAGTGGAAAACCTACTTGAGGTCTGAGCCCAAAAATATTTCTTTTCAAGAGCTGTGAAGGATGATCATGTTGGCAGAAAATTTCATTTAAAGAAGCCATGAGATCATCACAATTATCCGGAACCAGTTTTATGAGGTTCAACAAGGAAGCTAGTTTCTAAAAGGACTACACACACCAATGCACGATCCCACACTTCTCATTAAAGGTCGTATATTATTTCAAATGAAGGGTAATATAGCAAGAAACAACAATGAAAAGTTCAATACAACATGCTAATATTGAAGGAACTACTGGTGATCGGGTACCTAAAACATAAATTTGTGTTGCAGGAACAGGGTCATGCACATTAGCTTTGTGAGTGGAATAACTTGTGGATACTAGATAGTGCTCCATTCACTTAAGTGGAGCAACAGATTTGTTGACAGATCTTATAATGGTGAAGGGACCACCGATCATATTTGGTGACAGTTCCAAAGGCAAAGTTATTTGGAAGGGGATACGTAGAACGCAATTGCACTATCATCAAGTACGTATCCCTTATCACCAACCTGAAGTACAACTTGCTAGGCATCAGCCAACTTAGTGATATTAGGTACAAGGTTTTCTTTACCAAATTAGCGTGCCGTATCAATGACATAGCTTCGAATGCTAAGGTAGCATCAGATGGCAAAGCAAAATATAGAGGCAAAGAAAATATTTTGGAGGATCCACTAAAGAAAAAAAGTTGTAGGATTTCTATGACCCAAAGCTAGTGGAGTCCCAAACCAAGCTAATGGTAGGGGAGTTAGTTCTGGAGAAATAAAAAGCATCCCCTCCCATCATGAGTGATGAGGATTTTAACAAGTTTCTGAATGAAAGGATCCTAGTACTTCTATAGAAGGAGGTTGAGTGGGCGACCACCTCAACAAAACTGGTGAAGGTGAAAGAACTATCTAAGCAGAAGGCTTCTGAGAAGCAAGTTTAGGTTTTTGTTGAAAAAGATCTTTTAGAATATCTCACTGGTGAAGTATGCGGGAGGCCATCCCGGCGGAACTGGTGTTGTCAGCTTTGCACGGGGAAGTTGACAGATCCTAAGAAGCTAAAGCGCACAAGTGGAGGTTGGTACATCTCTAGCTAATTTTGCAAGTACAAACACACGGGTGATCACCCCAGAGAAACTAACGAATGAAGTTGAGCTCCCATCTTCCTCAATCTAAGGCAAAGGGAATGAGCCTAACAGATTGCTCTTGACCGTGGATAACTCCTTCTTCTTTGATGATGAGGATAATGAAGTTGTGCTCATAAAGAGTCGAACTTTGAGTTGGAGAGCCAAGGTTTCTAAAAGACACATCATTGGGACTAGAGAGAAAGTGCAGTAAACATTATTGCCTAATTGCAACTTTAAAATTCCCTCTAGACGACCAACTCCGATATTATTCCTTGGAGTAGGGACATCTCTAGAAGGATTCAGTGCCGAGTCTGAGAGGAGCTGAGGAATGAATATGCTTACATCTTCAGGACTTGCTCAATCATTTATCTTCAATCGCAAAAGGAATTCATTTCGCTGGAGACGACATGATATCACTCGCCAAGAGTTGATCTATATTCCATCATACTGGTGAGGCTAAGCCTCACATTCTGGTCCAGTTAAGGGGATTGGGCCGACATGTGGATAGCCCGGACCTAGATGCGGTAGTCGACCGTAGAGAATGTAATGAGAAGACTCATTTAGATCCGCCAATTCTGGTTGGAAACTGACTAGGATGGAGTGCCCCCAGCTAACTTTATCCAAAGGCCACCATCTCCCATCAAGACTCCCTCATCTCCAACCTTCAAACATGCTGAAGATGATGATGCGCGGGAGGATTCTGAATGCAACCTTTGTTGAGTGTCATTTGCCACGCACTGCAAGCAATGGCTAAGATAGCAACCCAAGTGGCAACCATGATCAAAATAGTCCACAAGCTTGTGTCGGTATTAAATGAAGCATAATCTTAGGCCAAGAGAATGACAAGAGCAAAGAGGCATGCTATTGTCATTCGAGAAGAAATAAGGGTGAAAGAAGTGCAGAGGGTAAGGGATGAAAAGTGAAGGCTTAAGGAGCAAGAGCGAATGAGAGCTGTGGAATAGAGGATGAGGGAGCTAATCCAAACAGAAGAAGCTGCACTGCAAATGGTGGCGTACACTCCGAAGCCAACTCCAATTCAAAGCATCCCCATAGTGCAAGAGCCTAATACCAGCTCCTCAACATCCCAAGCGCAGACATCCACCTTTCAGATCGAGTTCGCCACTTCTCAAGCTAAGCTGACATCATCCATTTCATCAGCTAAGGCATCTGGTATTCTGCTGCACATTGATAAATCTATAGCCATCATGTAGCAGCATTTCAGCAGCCAGCTCGAGGATCAAGCGGGAGAATCAAGAAATGAAGGTCTCCAATCTCTTTGATGTTGTTAAAAAGGGGGAAGAAAAGCCCTAAGAGAATGAAGAAGAGCAAGTGAGGAAGGAGGAAGTAGAGCTTAAGCAAAGCAGATGAAAGAAGATCTAAATAGCTCTTACTCGAATGTATCGAGAGTCTCTCAAAGAAACCTTAGCTCTGACTCGAATGTATGCAAGACCTAACGTTGCTTCTGGTGCATTAAAGGTGCGCAAGACATAATATTACTTCTGGTGCTCTGACACGCATCAAAGATCTCTCGAAGAAACCATAGCTCTAACTTAAAGAAGGTGTGCAAGATGTAATGTGACTTCTAATGCATTGAAGGTGTGGAAGATGTATTGTTACTTCTGGTGCCTTCACGTACATCGAAGATCTCTCGAAGTAACATTAGCTTTGACTCGAAGAAAGTGCACAGGATGTAGTGTTCCTTATGGTGTATTGAAGGTGTTCAAGACGTAATGTTACTTCTAGTGCCATGACACTCAACTTCCGATAACCTTTTATAACTTTTTGTAAGTTTTTAAATTCCATTGTACTCATTTTCTCATATTATTAATTGAAACTGACATAAAGTTTGAAGACAACCTCTCATTATCTCAATCTTCTTATTTATTTTCTGTTGATTTTACATGTTCAAGTGTAGTCAACAAATTTTTTCGCCATGTGCTTTTAATCAAGAAATATCTCTCCTTTTGATGAGAAGATTTGTAGGGTAGGTTGAGCCTTAACGATTTGTTTTTCCGAGTATTAGTTGTTAGGTATGATATTGGTAAACTTGGAAACTGATAATCCTTTTGCCAGCAAAGGGTGGTTTCACAACATTGAAAAAAGGGGAAATTGTTAGGATTTAAGATTCATTTATACATGTTTTGATGTGTGAAAAACCCACCAACTAGGAGTGTCTCTTGCATAGATTAGTTAGTAAGGGAGTTTAAAACAAGTTTGGAAAAATACTGGCTACTGGCTTGGAGTGTAGAAATCTGGCAACCAGCTTAGAATCATCATTTGAAGAAAATTGGTTGATGAGTCATCACCAATAAGGGCGACTCCAAAACTCACTAATAGAGAAAAAAAGAATGAAGACAAGCGTATGACTAGTCATAGCCGTTCTGCAAAGGCAACAAATCAACCTACTTTTGTCAGCAAAGGATACTAGATTTTCATGAAAAGAAGACACTGATTGGATAGATTCTTTGGCGTCTCTAAACGGCTACAATTGAAACTTCTCCAGGCTTTGCCTAATAAGGTTACAAAATTCCAAAATCTGAACGAAACTGTGCTAAATTTACTACTCAAGTATTCAAATCATTCTAGCTGACTTATTAGCTTCCGTGTGCCATCTTTGAACAAGAGACTCTTAGCTTCACAACTAGAGTATTTGTGTTGGCTTCCTTTCATCCCAAGTTCGAAACTAATTCTCAGTCATTACATTTCCATGTAGTAACTTTCAGGGGTGTATACTTCACATTGACAAAGTTCAAAGAATAACTTAAAATTTCTCACCGACCAGTTCGAAGCAGCGAGGTATGTCCTCTCTCGAGATCTGAAGAAGTGAAGACATAAAAGGAACTAGGCGAGTGAGGTTGGAGTTGATAGATTGTGGCTTCTACCATCTTACTACATCTTTGAAAACTTACTTGGTGAATTTCAAGACTTTCATTTGAAGAGAGGACTTATGACATTTGACTACGAACCTCTATAAATTCTTTTTCTTTTATTGCTTTCATATCATATTTGAGTGGATTTTAAACCCAACATTTTGTAGGTGTTGGAGTACGCCTAAAATTCGACTAAGTAAATCTTATCGCTAAATAACCAGTTTTCACAAACTCAAGTTGGTACTTGGACAACCAGCTTGATAATGGAAGCTTGTAAAATATTTTTCACTACAACATATTATCTCTGATTTGAGACGACAATAATTTTACGCTTTTAGCTAATAATTAATTATTAAAATTGGTTATTTTTCTAACTAAGCCATATACCTTACTTAACCCTGATTAATAACATCTAATCAAAATAAAGCATAGTAAAAACGCAAAAAATATTAAATAATAGTGTAAAATATAAACTATATTATAGATCATTCATATTGATAAACTATATATTAATTATTATTTTTGTATCGAATTTATGATGACCGACTATAAAAATTTGAGAAATTTACTATAGTTTAAAATATATTTGCATATTGACTTTTAGTTTTATAAATGCTTGAGTTCCAATGTCAGATTTTTACTCTCATATTAGATTATAAAATTGATGAACAATAATATGTTGTCGTCATAGGAAAACTAGTAAAAATATCCCAAACTAGTGAGGTTCAAGGGATTTTATGCCATCTTTTTAAAGTTAGGGAAACATATCTCAAATTATTGAGATTTAGATCATTTTCTCCCATCTATTTAAAGTTAGGGAAATACATCCCAAACTTTAATTTCAACAGGGAAATGTATCCTCAATAAAAAAGTGCTTAAATCGTGCTGACTCTTGCGTTATATGCCACGTGTTGAATGAATTGTAATTCTTATTAATTTTTATTTTTTAATTAATGTTTTGTCCATGTGAGATTTAAAAAAAATAAGAAGTCATTTAACACATGTTGCATAACGCGAGAATCAACACGGTTTTAACATCATTATTAATTTAGGATATATATTCCTAATAAAATTAAAATTTGGGATATATTTCTCTAACTTTAAAAAGATAGGATAAAATCCCTTAAATCTTAATAGTTTGGGATATATTTCCCTGACTTTAAAAAGATGGGATAAAATTCCCTAAAGCTCAATAATTTGAGATATTTTAACTAGTTTTCCCGTCGTCATATGCATAATATATTTAAAAGAATTTAATAATCTACTTATATATTAACAGAAAATAATAGTTACACTAAAAAAAGGCGGGAACAACTTTTAAGTAATAATATTAAATAAATATTCATACATTTATATCAAAATTATTTTAGAAGATCTTCGGCAAACATCACCTCATACCAGATTGGAAAAGCTGACTAACACTCATCAAGTTGTAATTGAGGTTGGTGACTAAAGATACATTGTTGATGGTGATCACATTATACTGTAAGCATCCTTTGTTGATTACTCTCTCCTTTGAGTCATCTCCAAAAATGACTGGGGGTCATCTCCCCATCTACAAGTTTGACAGGAGATCTCTTTCTCCGGTCATGTTGACAGAACACCCACTGTCCAAAATCCAAGCTTAGTACTTTTTTTTAGCTAACTTTGATGACCCTGTACCTGCAATAAACAAAAGGTTAGACTAAAGATACATGATCACTTGTAAAATAACCAGATAAATTATAGAACAGTGGCCAAATAAATTTATAATACCCTAAGGTAGTCGAACCCACAAAAACTGCATAACGAAACCATCCTATGTATTAGCCATAGTTTTCAAATCATAGTTGTTTGAGCAAATCGAATAAGGGTTTTGAGTTTTTGAATTCAAATATAACAATGCAGAAAAAGTAAAGGTTTTGAAAACAAATTCAAAGATACAGATTCCAGGGGAGATAATTCAATCATCAACATGCAAAATTCATCAACCTAACAATGGGGGATAAATCAAATTCCTTGGTTAGGCAATTAAACCCTAGATTACTAATATGTGACTATCTCCTCTTAGTCTCAAGAACAAAAAATTAATCAATCTCGATAATTATTTAATTTTAATCCTAAAAACTGATTCTTAATTTTAAGGCAGAAAACAAATGTATTTAATTTCATTTTCCTATTACCAATTTTCACCTCTCAGTCATTCAAATGATAACTACAAACCTAGATTCTAATTCATCTCTCGATCCTTCTTTAAATCTAGATTCGATTAGTTAAGCTCAAGAAATTAAACCATGCTATTGAGTTGAATCATTTGTACATGCATTAGAAAAGATTATCAAACCTTAGAATCTGCTATGGTTCCTAGCCACTAAACATGGATAGAAATAAAGAACACATATTATTAAAACACATAAGTTACCTTACAAGGACAATAGGAACCTTGAAAGTCTTGGAAAAAATCCAATGCTAAAATATTCTAAGTGTAAAAAGATGTAAAAGATGATAATTTCGATCCCTAATATGATTGGTATTTATAGAGGAGTGAAAACATATATACAAAGTATTGGGCTAAAATATTAAAAATAACCAAACTGGCTGAAATTCCCTTCTCCGGCTTCTATGTCGATCGATACACATGCATTGTGTCTATCCCCTTTGGTTTCCATGTCATCCGATCCATCTTCAACCTTTGTGTCGATCGACATGGAGCACAAATGTCGAGCCTTTTTTTCTGCACTAAATTCGTTCGACATCCGACCTCCGTGTCGATCGACACAAAGGTCTAGCTTTGGGTTTATGGCATTCTCCCACATCGGTCGAATTCTCGTGTATCAATCGAAGCAGCAACTCTGTCAAACTCGGCTCTTTTCACCTTTTGCTCACTTTTAGCCTAAAAAACCTACAAAACTTAGCATAACAAGCATAACATCCTCTATAGTACAATCATGCACTAAAATAACTAACAACTAATCCTAATTGCACTAAAAAAGAGAGAAAACATGGATAAGTGAGTGTAAATATGAGCTTATCAGTACCCGAGCTTTTGCGGGTCCAGTAGGGTTAGTCTTATGGATCCATCATTTAGGAAACGATACTTGCTTCACTTTAAACTAAGGTGCAGCAATCTTCTATCCCTTTCTCTGCCTTCTGAAATAATGAATGCTGTTTGTATGCATGTTTGAAGGAATGGGGTGTGTGTGAAACCTTGCCAGAAACTAAGTTTCTTGAAATCAAGTTTCAAGGAACCGACATCCCTGAAATTGAGTTTCTCAAAACTAAGTTTTGGTTGGGTTCTCGGAAACCAAGTTCGGGGTGTACAGTCTTTCTAGCCCTTAAAATAGGAAAAATGATTGGGCTCAGACCTCGTATAGGTGTCCCTCTAATACGGATAAGTTCTCTTCACATAAGAATTAAGAGTAGGGAACCTCGGATTTCTCGAATCTAGAAATGATACTGACTTCTTACGAAGACTAGTTCTAGCTGCTGAAGTGGGTTTCGTCACATTAGGAACAGTCTTCTTGACCCACTTCTTAGGCATAGTAGACTTTGTCTCAGGTTTATTTGACTTAGAGGTCAAATTGTTTTTAAGCTTGGGTTTAGAAGTCAGTTTTGAAACTGACTTCTTCTCTTTGCTCTAATTAGACACTGGGGAGTCTCTGTCTATACTGACTACTCCCTTTCCTAGCATCTTAACCTCTAAACTAGAATCTCATTTAAAATGATGTTTAGAAATATTTCTAGTTTCAGAGGTTGATACATGATTGCTCAAAATGTTTTCTGAAAATCCTAGCCCTGACTTATCAAATGGATCTCGTTGTAAGCTTAGGGCTTCTGAAACTTTGATAGTGCTAGAATAATATGAGCAAATAAGTTTTTGATCACTAGCAATTTGAAGTGTTTGAGATACGCATTCTTCAGAGAGAGTTTTAAAATTTTCAAGTAAGATTGAATGCTCCTCTCTAAGCTATGCTAGCTTATCACTTACTGACTTTGATGTAGAGGTTTAACCAGATGATCAGTCAGCTTGGTAAGACTTCTGAGGCCTTCTCTTGAAATCTCTCTTTGCGAAGAAGGCAACGTCTTTATGGGGTTGTGTGCTGACATTTTTCACAACTCCATTCCTGTTCGTGATTTGGATATCCCACTCATGGTCTTGTAGTTGGGCAAACACGTCCCTGGTAATCATCTTGGAGAGATCCTTCTCCTTCAAGCTTGTGACCTTGACGAACTTGTCCTCCTTTGGCATTTTCGAAAGGATCTTTGCATTGATATTTGCAATGTTATACTTTCTTCTCAAATTCTTTAGTTCACAAAGAATAGCATTAAGACTTTTTTCTAAAGATTTAATAGTTTCACCCGGAAGCATTTGGAATGACTCATACTTATCTTCACAATTTTAAAGCTTGTGTCGCTTCATGTGGTCGGTCTTTCGGCAAAGAGTGCCACATAAATCTCACATCTGCTTGGCGTTGTCGTAGGCGAGAGCTTCAACAACCAGAAGCTCTGGTAGCGATTGTAGGATGAGCTCCATGGCAACTGAATCCAACTGAAAATGGATTCTATCCTGGTTCGTCCACTCAACGTACGGTTTGTCCACTATCTCCGGGCCTCCTACTCCTCCGAGCAGAGTATTTACTTTGGTGATCGTTATAGGTCTGGTGGAAAGAACCTTAGCCATGTCTGCATGGACATTCTTCAGTATAATCAACGAGCACTACTTCTATAAGATTTTAGTCTACAATACACAACGTGAGTTGTCATTTATTTCTTTAGCCGTTTTGATCGTTCTTAGGGTATCAAAACAAATCAGATTGAATAAATCAGGTGAACCCTATGCATGCTCCTAAGATTTAATTGCAAAGGATGGATCTACGGAATACCTGAACTCAATCGATTGATATACAGATCTAGATCGGACATGGCTACAATGGAGTTGATCTGGATGTGGGATCGATCCAAGCTATCTTGTTCCAACGCTACCGAGTTGAATTAGAGATCCGGAGGAATAGATTACTTCCTCCCACTGATAGCCATCGCCCCTCTCTCTCTTCTCACATAGTTGTGTGTGTAAAACTTAATTAGATCTGAAGAGAGAAAGGCTTATATAGTGCTAGAGTTTACAAAACCTTTACCCTAATGGGCTCTGAGCAGATTGTGGGCCAGATTTGGTAACACTGATCCCGATATACATCCAGAACTGTTTACTAATCATTTTTGAATCGATGACTTGACGTCATTAAACTGCATCGTTTGTCTTAACAGCTTCGTTGCGCAATAAAGGATTAGTACAACATTGTTCGTCAACTGAGAATAAGTCTGAAGACTATTTCCCACAAACTAGTGTTGTTAAGCCTGTTAAGGCAACCTCTCACTGCAGCGATGCTCCATTTATGTTGTTAGTTATTGGTGCATTAATTTTTGGTTTACCACCTTACACGGGCGATCGTGCAATTAGTACCATACCTATCAAGGTATGCTCAATATGCCACAGGGTATTTCCTGATGGATTTGAATTGTGTTCACCAAATCGTTGGAGAGCAACATCACATTTGAACTTGTGGTTTCATCCTATACAACTTGCTTTATTTAGGATACATAACGAAAACACCTTTTTCGTTTACTTGGGATAGCCCACAAAACAGTATTAGCTTAAAACCTTTCTTCCAATCAATTAGTTTCCTTCATCAGCTTAAAAGCCGAACTACCCATCATTGCCTATTGACACAGTCAAAATCTACTAGCGTATTTGGAACTGATTTAGAAAACACTGGTTAAGCAGATACATTACTGCTTTTTGGCGCACCTCCCAAAACCGAAAAATGGGAAAGCTAGCATAGCAAATCTACCTTAAAGAATCTTATTTATTTCATTCTTTCTACACCATCCTTTTAAAGGATAACGGGTGTAGTCAACTAGGATACAATCCCTTCCTCTGCCAGATACTTTAAAACACATCACTTGAGATACACACCATTATGAGTAATCATAATGTCTTTACAGTCTTATTTATCTTCTTCTCTACCTTATCTTAAACGCTCTTGATTAAAGCAAGAGACTAAGACTTGTAGTGAATTAGATAAACATGTCCATATCTTAAGTGATCACAGTATCAATGCCTATTTAAGGCAATTTCAGAAGTAGACTCAACACAGATCAAACATGAAATAACTTCTAGAGATACAATCGCCTATTAAAAGGCCTGGTTATCATCTTATACCTCTAAGTAGTGCTTATAAGTGCCATTCTTAGGAATACCTGGATAAGATCCATAATCCCATGAATTACTTAAAACTACTAAAACTGATGTAACCTAATCTCTAGTGAGATTCTTTAATATGCCATATATCACTGTCGGTATATGTAAACAAGTACTGAAGAGAAAAATCCATTTAAACATAATGGAAAACACTGTTATTTATCATGACAGAATAACTCTATCATATATAACTGATAATCCAAAATCACATAAATGGAAATGAGTTTTATAAAAATCATCTCTTCAAAAACTCAAACATTATTTATCATAAACATAAAGCAAAATCTCCATCAGCTGAAGTAACAACTTCCAACATCAATCTTGGAGATGGTAATCCCGCCATCTTCAAGCCTTAAGCTTGATCCCCTGCTAAGCGTAGCAAACATGATTAGTGACCTTAGTTACTACTACCCACTGAGTAGAAAACCAATAATAAACATGTTTCAACTACCAATGCAAAAGATGATGTACCTTGTCCCTTAATTAACAAACTTGGACAATTTACTTTCCAGCGACCCTTCTTGCCACACTTGAAACATTTGTCTTTCTTGCTATCTTTCTTTCCTTTGTTCCTCTCTCCTTTACCATTCTTCAGCTTCACATCATTACAACGTGACTTAGAAGAACTCTTAGCAAGAGATTTGGAAAGACTTTACAGTGCAAGATTACTCCCACTGCTTCCTTCATTCCTCTTTTCTTTAACATTACTCTCGTTACTCGGAAGCAAATCAGAGCGACTCACAAAAAGGACTGAAGAAGCTTCTGCTGACACAAAATCCTTGAGTAGACTGTAAACAGTATACTCACTCTTGTTTTTCTCAACAAAAATTCTGAAATCATCGAATGACTTCGGCAGCATGTTGAGTATCAAGTTAATTTTGACATCACTGTCAAATCGACCACCCATTAATGTGTACTCATCGATGAGTTGGAGGAGTGATTCCGCATGTTCACGCACTGAACAACCCTGGCCCATTTTCAGTCTTACAATGCTCTTGATAAGACTGGATCTAGCATGTCCATCGAGCCCGCCATATGCTACGCCAAGACGTCACATAATATCATGCGCAAACCACACATCACTATAACAAGGACGCAGTGCATCTGACATACCACCCAAGATGTATTGTCTGGCAATGCCATTTGAACACATCCACATGTGATACTGTGCACGCTCTTCATCGGAAGATGCATCGCTCGGCAG
The DNA here is from genome assembly GCA_026898455.1 of Plectranthus barbatus. Lineage (NCBI taxonomy): Eukaryota > Viridiplantae > Streptophyta > Magnoliopsida > Lamiales > Lamiaceae > Plectranthus > Plectranthus barbatus. The sequence continues at coordinate 511,346 of JAPKLW010000133.1, read as the reverse complement.
ACTCGGACAGGGAGTTTGTAGAAAAAACAAATGTCCAAATGAATCCAAGAGTTTGACAATGTCACTTTTCCATCCAGGAAAATTCGGACGAGCCAAGGAATTGTGTACAATTAAATTAACAAGCGATGCAATAATAGACATATCTGAAAAACAAATAAGCGGATTAAAGTAAACACATACTACGAAGGATTGAAACAAATATGCATAGAACCTTTAGATAAAACAATGCAATTTGCTTCCTCTAATTGCCCAAGCTAATTTACCGCAAGCTACTAAGTAGACGTTTACGGCAAACGCTCAACCAGACCAAAATAGGTCCTTTAATTTCTCTCCATGCCAGGTATCCATTGGCAAAAGAAATTAATATTGGAGATATTTAGACCATGTTCACCTATCCGGAGCAGGGACATCACAAATGAGTTATACTCCAGGCAACATCTAAGCCAAATAAACCACAATCCTAACTCCGAATGATAAAAGATGATTTGGCATACGTACTCGACCCATACCGCATGCCCTTTACATCTTTCGTTATCTCATTTAGATTAATCCTAGAGACCAGTGAAAGTTGTCTCAATGCAAGCTACTAAGTAGATGTTTGCTCAGAGGCTCCCACTTCTCATCTTAAACTAAATGTTTAATTTAGAAACCTCATCGCATTAGAACTGGTAAGAGACCTCTAACGCAAGCTACTAAGTAGACGTTTACGCTTCGAGATACCTTACTTCCAATGAGAGGTCGTATTTGTGGAGGTCTAATGATTTTGGTTAGAAAATAACCAAAATCCAGCTTAGTATTTTTTTAATTCTAAAGGTTTCATGCGCACGCATTATTTTATGTCTCATAAATTATGTTACATCCAAAATTCCATCATAAATTAATATGACCTGGGAATTTATAGACACAATTTATAACATAAAATAAATCACATAAAGCATGCTCAATAATTTAAAAATTACAATGTGCTTAAAATAATAAATAAATAAAGCAAGTAAACATGATTTCCTATTATTTACTAGTGCGCAAAAAATAAATCACATCAGTAGGAGAATAAAATAAATAAACGAATAAAATTCTCGTGGCCCCTCAGATGCAATTAGATGAAAAATAAATTAAATCTAACTATTACAAGATTTAATTCCAATACAGATCTTCAAACTAGGCCTCCGTTCAACTTGAAATTTGAATTGGGCTGAAAAAACTACAATTGGGCTCCAAATTAGGATTTTAGGCCAAATCAGCAGCAAAACCCTAATTTTTCAGGATTGCGGGCCACCTCCGGGCCCGAGCTATGGCCCGGGCAGCAAACCCTAGGGTTTGTAGAACCCTAGTTCTTGCAACCAGCCGCCACCAACTCAGCAGCCAGCCGCCGCCACCTGCGGCCGTGCACCCAGCCCAGCCACCGTCCGATGCCGTCGCAGCCCGCCAGCAAAACGGAAGGGTCGCAGAAAAGTAGCAAGATGCAGCAGAGTTGTGCTGCTTCACCATCGTCGTGTGCAGTCGCGCTCGGCCCCTGCTGCTTCGCCTTGCCTGCCGAGCGCAGGATGCACGAGGCCTTGCTTCTCGCCACCGCGACCCACGCATCCCTTCGCACCCATTCTCGTCGGATCTATCGCGGCTGCGAGCATTGCCCGCACACGTGAGCAATACACACGTCCGCACCCTTTCCCTGTCGAGCAAGGAAGCAACACGGAGAGGGCAGGAAGAAAGAAGCTGCGGAGGAACCCTAGCCGCCGCCTCCAACCCCTTGCGAGCCTCCTTGGGCGCCTGATGTCGGACCTGCTGCTCGCCAACATCCACAACAGCGTGAGGAAGAAAATGGCGGGTCCCAGCCGTACGACGGAACTAGGGTTCCGCCGCACCGCAGCCACTCTCCACCGCCGACGCTGCTGGAACTTGTTGCTGGACTTAACTGAAACGATGCTGAACTATTATTTTGTTCTTTGTTCTTCACTTCTCCAGATCTCAGATCTTACAGATTTTAAAAATAAAAAAATACAAAAATAGATCCAAATCTATTAAATGATTTTTCTATCTAATCTAACCACGAATTTTCTCGTGGTGAAAAACAAATCATAAAACAAGAAGGCCAGGAGAACAAAAAAACATCCACGACAATTCAAATCTATCCACAATAAATATAAACATGCATATTTATTCAATCTTAATTTATTTAAGATAGACTAAAAATCCGAACATGGCTCTGATACCAATTGTAGGATTTGAGTCTACAATAAACAACGTGAGTTGTCATTTATTTCTTTAGTCGTTTAGATCGTTCTTAGGGTATCAAAACAAATCAGATTGATTAAATCAGGCGAACCCTATGCGTACTCCTAATATTAAATTGCAAAGGATGGATCTAGGGAATACCTGAACTCCATCGATTGATCTACAGATCAAGATCGGAGATGGCCACAATGTAAAAGATCTGGAAGTGGAATCGATCCAAGCTATCTTATTCCAACAGATCTAATCTTCTAATCTGTTCCCTGGCTCCTCGGAAATCTGGTGAGGATACGCTACCGAGTTGAGGATACGCTCTCTCTTCTCACATAGTTGTGTGTGTAAAACTTAATTAGACTTGAAGAGAGAAAGGCTTATATAGTGCTAGGGTTTACAAAACCCTAACCCTAATGGGCTCTTAGTAGATTGTGGCAAGACCAGGGACCAAATGCAAATTATAAAGTGGGCCATATTTATTAATTAATTCCATGTCCAACCTAGAACATAACAAATTAATAAAACATTGTTTTAACCTTGAAACAATGCTGACTCACCCCTTTATTACCACGTAATTTGGAACGGGTTGCATTAAACTTGAAAGATCCACATATTTAAGGTTCCAGACATCCATTAATTAATTTGGCTTGTGACAATTAGCCACAATTAATTAATCTCTTATTTCCCGAGTAGTACCATTAATTCTTTTTCACTTATGCCTGAATTAAATAATTCAAACCCGCAGGGTTTGGTATAATGAACCTTGTGAGTTCCTCAGATAATGTCCCCATCCTAAAGCGGATATGATTACCTACATGTCCGGCCTAAGCAAGCTACACACAAACCGCCACACCCAAGATGCAAGTATAAGAGTACATAAAAGACTCTCCACCATAGCAGGTAAAAGTGTGGTCAACTTATGTATGCCCGTTAGCCTTCCATTAGGTTTAAGATCATAACAAGTATCTAGAGATCTGGCTCATTCATATGTCAATTAGAATGGCACATTGCACTATTGATCCCATCAATACATAAAAATGTACCGACACATCAAGTAGTTAGGATAAGCTCACTTATAAACTGATATGTGGCTGCATAAACCAACAGCCTATCAAGGGACTGTCTCAGCCGTGATACTGTTTACATCAAACGATTCATATGATCCAAGCTATCTTGTTCCAACAGATCTAATCTTCTGATCTGTTCCCTTGCTCCTCGGAAATCTGGTGAGGATACGCTACCGAGTTGAATCATCGATCACTTCCTCGCACTAATAGCCGTTGCCCCTCTCTCTCTTCTCACATAGTTGTGTGTGTAAAACTTAATTAGATTTGAAGAGAGAAATGCTTATATAGTGCTAGGGTTTACAAAACCCTAACCCTAATGGGCTGTGAGTAGATTGTGGGCCAGACTAGGGACCAAATACAAATAATAAAGTGGGCCCTCTTTATTAATTAATTCCATGTCCAACCCAGAACACAACTAATTAATAAAATATTGTTTTAACCTTCACCACAGTAACAATGTTGACTCACCCCTTTATTACCACGTAATTTGGAACGGGTTGTATTAAACTTGAAAGATCCACATATATAAGGTTCCGGACATCCATTAATTAATTTGTCTTATGACAATTAACCACAATTAATTAACCTCTTATTTCCTGAGTAGTACCATTCACTCTTTTTCACTTATGCCTGAATTAAATAATTCAAACCCGCAGGGTTTGGTATAATGAACCTTGTGAGTTCCTCATAGAATGTCCCCATCCTAAAGTGGATATGATTACCTACATGTCCAGCCAAAGCAAGCCACACACAAATCGCTACACCCAAGATGCAGGTATAAGAGTACATAAAAGACTCTCCACCATAGCAGGTCAAAGTGTGGTCAACTTATGTATGCCCCTTAGCCTTCTATTAGGCTTAAGATCATAACAAGTATTTAGAGATCTGGCTCATTCATATGTCAATTAGAATCGCACATCGCACTATTGATCCCATCAATACATAACAATGTACCGACACATCAAGTAGCTAGGATAAGCTCACTTATAAACTGATATGTCGCAGCCTAAACCAACAGCCTATCCAGGGACTGTCTCAGCCGTGATACTGATTAGACTAAACGATTCATATGATCCTCTGTGATCTCCTACACACCATATGATCATCCCTATAAGCGAGATAATAAGATGTTATAGTTCGTATCGAACATTTGTTATATTAGATAGCGAGTAAATGCTTTTAATATACAATCCCAACAACTTCCTTATGTTAAAATTTTCTGGTGTATACTTGGGAAGCTTTGTAATGTGTGCCTGATACGTGTGTAAAATGACCTATATTTTGATGTATGTACTTGCTTGTTTGTAGCTATTTTACTCCCGTATCATATGTTTTTGTCGTATTTTGGTTGTGTTTTCGTGTTTTGTGTGTTTGATGTGTGTAGGATAGGTTTTGGGCATAAACGAGCAATTTTGGTGGAGTTTTGGAGGAAAATCTCACGTGTTTTGGAGTTTGGAGAGCTCGACCGGCCGATCGGGTGCAGGACCGGCCGAACGGGGCTTTCAGAGGCTTCGACCGGCCGAGCAAGTGCAGGACCGGTCGAGCACGAGCGGTCAGAGAGTTGGCTCGGTTGAGCCATGCCTTGCTCGGCCGAGCCAAGTCAGTTTTTGGTGGTTTTTGGCGGTTACTGATGGCCCGGGCGAGCCAAACTTCGACCGGGCGATCCGAGGCCCTGATTGCTTGCCTATAAAAGGGGAAGAGGCAGTTATTGGAGGAGACTTTTGTCATTTTTCACATACGTTAGCTAGATTTTTCCCTAGATTCCATTTTTCCATTACAATTCATCATAATCCTAGAGCATCTAGGAGATTAATTCATCAATACTTGGAGGAGATTGAAGATTAAAGGTGGTGGATCAAGGCAACCAAATCCAATTTGGGGAAGATTCCTATTTCTCCTTTCAATTTGTAATGATGTTCATTGAATTCAAACTTGTATTTGTACAATTGAAAGGTATGAAGTTCTAATTCTATTTGGATGTTGATTTGAGTAAGGATGCATGATCATTTGGTTTAAGAATTGCTTGTTTACTTCCCTTTGAGAGCTTGAACCGCACTAGAACTTGTTCCTTACCTCCTAGGTGTAGGTAAGAGCTAACTTAGGAGGTAGTTGACGTGAACGCTGCAACCAATACGCGGCCAGAATCATCGTGAATAGTGTAGATTCATACAATTTTAGTTCCAATCCATGTGCGGTGCTAGGTCGTAGGGCAATAATTGACGAACTATTTGGAGTGGTCTAGGGCTTAATAACGTGATGGTTTGCAAGTTCTAGATCATCAACCGTTAGCTCTCCATGACAAGGGGTTAACGTGTGTAGGGTTGATTGCTCAATCTTCTAGGGATTAAAATGTGTTTACATCAATGATTGACCTAATTTGATTGCATCTACACTCATATCAACATCCTATCTTCCTAATTTGAGCATTTGTGTGTTTTGGTTTACCAAATTGTGAAAGGAATTGATTAAGTGAATGTCGATTGATTGTTTGATTCATGTTAGTCATACATTGTTAGCATAGGTTTACATTACTTGTCTAGTTGATAAAAAACTACTCAACGATTGATTTTGCCTAGCTATAAGAACTTTGCCGTAGTATCCTAGTACTCTAGCAGGCGAAGCGGAGAAGAACCTGGATTTGATATTTTATTCTTGTGTAGTTGAAAGTTTAATTCAACTGAACTTTTAGCCGCATCAAGTTTTGGCGCCGTTGCCGGGGACTTCATTTAGTAGGTAGCTAGATATTGGGGGAAAAGTGAAGCTTGTAGGCTAGGTGTTTGTTATATTGCTTGTGTGAATTGTTTTGCTTGTAGTTTGTTGTTTGATAGTTGAATTTGGTTTGTTTGATCTAGTTGTTTTGTTTGGTAATTGGAATTTTTTGTGAGGTGTAGGTTGTATATGATCACGAGGTCTAAGGCTCGTGAACTCTTGGAAAGGAAAGCACAACAAAGATAAGAAAGTATTGAGATTGATTTGGAAATGGCTAATCAGGGGGAAGATACCATGAGGATTGGAGAGTTAGAAAGGCAAATAGAATTGATGAAGGCATTGCTTAATGAGAGGAATGGTCCTCGTAGACCACTACAAAATCTTTTCCGACCTCAAGGAGAGCCGATGACCGGTGGTTTCCGACTAGGAGTCAATGCTACGCAGTTCGAAATTAAGCCTCAATTGGTTCAAATGATACAAAATAATCAGTTTGGAGGACATGCTACCGAAGATCCGAATGTGCACATATCCCAATTTTTGGAAATCACGGATACCATTAAGATCAATCAGGTTCCTCAATACTTAATTAGGCTGCGACTATTCTCGTTTCAATTGAGGGATTCGGCGAGGCATTGGTTCGAGGGTCTAGACAAGACAAATATAGCTACTTGGGAAGAGTTAAGAGAGAAGTTCCTCTTCAACTTTTTTCCACCAAGTTTAACCTTGAAGAGAAGGGCGGACATAACCTCATTTGGGCAAAAGTACGATGAGCCTCTTTATGAAGCTTGGGATAGGTTCCGAGAACTCTTACGTAAGTGCCCTCGCCATGGTCTATCGAAGAGTCAACAAATTTGCCAATTCTACGGTGGTTTGAATTATGATACAAAGGTCATGATGGATGCTTCTTCGGGAGGTGCATTTCTTGATCAAGAAGAAGAGGATGCTTGGAAAACAATTGAAAAAATGGCCGAAAACAGTTTCCAATGGCCAAGGGAACGGATGGATTATAGGCCGGTGAAGTCGGTAAATGATGCTTATGAGCCGGAAGATTTTAAAGAACAAATTGCGGCCATGCAAAGGAAGCTTGACAAAGCTATCTACTTCAGGAAGTGGAAGAGAGGATATGATGAACCTTAAGCATGACAATGTTTATTCGGAGAATGTAAACTTCGTTAATCACAGGATGGGGTACAACAACCGACCCCAATACAATCCTCAAGGAAACATGTATTATCATCCGTCCAACCGTTTCCACCCAAATTTCTCCTATGCAAATCCGAACAACGCTCTCAACCCTTCTATGCAATTGGAAGGAGGAGGGAGTAGTAGTCAAGGGGGATACGCAGGGGGAGGAAGTAGATATGTGAATCAAGAAGTGAGGAGGAATCCGAATGAAGAGATCGATAAAAGGTTTGAGAAGTATGATGGAATGTTCGCGGAAATTCAGCTTCAAATTTCTTCAATTGCTAAACAATTAAGTGGTAAACATCAAGCTGGGAAATTTCCAAGCAATACGGAGATCGTCCAAAAGAAAGGATGTAACATGATTGATGGTGAAGATAGGTTGAATGAGAAATTGGAGGTCATGACTCCAAAAGTGGAAAGTGTTGAAACCAAGGAAGATGGAAAGGAGTTGAAAGAAGAGAGTGTGGAAAATGAGAAAGAAGAACAAGTTGAGAAGGAAGAACAAGTTGAGAAGGTGCATTTCTTTGATTATGTTAGGAAAGGGGATATAGAGATGCCATTTCCGGATGAAATTGAACGTGTTCCATTGTTAGACGAACTTGTTGGAATTGAGGTAACTTTGGATGGTGAACCACATGAACTGGGAAGTCAAGAATATGAAGAAAAGAACATAGCTAGCAAAAAGGATGATCCGGGAGGTTTTGTAATTGGTTGTCAAATTGGAGACGTGAAGGTTGAAAAAGCCTTGTGTGATTCCGGAGCTAGTGTGAACATAATGTCGTGGGATTTATACAAGGAGCTGGATGTTGGACATCTTAAACCCACAAATCAAGTTTTGCAACTAGCAAACCAAGCTCTCTTTTGTCCTCGTGGAGTGGTTGAAGATGTGCATGTGGATGTATTGACGTTCACATTTCCCGGGGATTTTCTTGTGTTAGACATGAAGAATAAGGGTGGCATTCAATTGATTTTTGGAAGGCCTTTCTTACATACGGTCGATGCGCTCTTTGACATGAAACAAGGCGAGCTTACTTTCCGGTGTGGGGGAAAAGAAGTTGTTTTTGCCTTACCTCAAAAGAATTTGCATGAATTTGAAGAGGAGAGAGTTGATAGGAAGAAGAGATTGAAGGATGTGCTAGATCCGGGATTAAACCTCAAGGTGTACGAGGATGAAGAGGAAGATGATCCGAGAGACTTTGATAGATATGAACAACTTCGGACAAAGAAGGCTCGAGTAGAGCCGGATCCACCTCGAAGTGCACGGAGAAAGTTGTTTTTCCCGGAGGATGATGTCGTGCTTAATCGAGGTATGAGTTCGGGATCGGCACCATGGGATCATGATTGACTTGAGGTATGGTCGTCGAGCTTTCGACGTTAAACAAGCGCTTGTTGGGAGGCAACCCAATGTTTAAACTTTGTTATTTCCATGTTTTTGAATAATTGTGCTATTGATTAGGTTTAATAATGTTGTTTAGTGTTTGTTGATGAAGGATTCTTAATTGTGTGTGGATTTACAAGTCTATCTAGCATTGTGATTGAAGAATAGGAAGGATGGAAGGCCGTTTGTTTGTGAAAATGTCGGAGGAAAGACGAGTAATGAGGGTAACAAAGGCTGCTCGGCCGAGCGGGTGCAGGCTCGGCCGAGCCAAAGCGATGGCCAAGGGACAGAGGCTTTGCTCGGCCGAGCGGGTGTAGGCTCGGCCGAGCTAGGGCGTGCCAGTAGAAATCGCTCGGACAGAGCTTCCGCTCGGCCGAGCCAGGCACGGATTTAAAATTATAACTTGTTCCTATTTTGCCCATTTTTCATCGTAACTGAAATTTCTCACCCCAAATTTTCTTTGGCTCACTATCTCCTCGTTGTGTGCAGTTCTAATCTGTTGAAGTACCATGAATAACAGGCATGGACGTGGATTCCCTGCTTCCTCTTCCATTTGTAGGCCCGAGGGCTTTGATGACGATGAATATGCAAAGTACATAACATTGACGCAAATGCCAGTAATTGGGACAACCTATCTATGTCAGGAGACTTTGGAAGCTTTAGACCTGAAGAAGGATGTGTGGAAGTTGTTCAATCGTATGGGTTGGAAGAAGCTACTGCATGGGAGATGGCCATCGTTTGTGTAGGCGACAAGGGAATTTTTGGCCTCGATTCACGTCATGCGGAGTGCACATGGTGCTCCGGTTCGGGTAACGTTCAAATGTGCTGGTCAAGAGTTTTCATTAAGTAGGCAAGAGATTGATATGATATTTGGGTGCTTCATGGAATCTGAGTATGTTTTTGATGAGTTTAATTCTTTTGCATTGTGGAAATCAATCTCTGGAGTCAGTATTTTGGGTGCTGTTGATGTGCAGTCTTGTAGGTCCGTTCTGATTAAGAATCCTATTATTAGGTATATTCACCTTATGTTAGAAGGTTGGTCTTGTAGTTTTCGTGGTTTTGGTGCTGTTAGTATGGCTGACTTTAAATTTCTGTTTGCATTTCTGCATGGGAAGCCTTTCTCTATTGGTGGATGGTTGATGGATAATTGGAGCAATACAATTGATGCTAGAAATTCAGTTATTTGTGGTGGTGGTTTAATATTTCCTATTCTTAAGGCTTGTGGACTGGATATGTCCGGAGTATTTGTTCCAGGTCTGAGCCTTAACACCACTACTCTTGTCACGAAGGCTTTTCTGGTGCCTGATAGATTGGGTGTTTGTTATTTCTATAAGTTTGGAGATTGTGGGATTGAATTGCCTAATCATGCTTTGACTGAGATTGATGATCCAGCAGATAGGTCTAACTGGCTAATGAGTACTGACGCTCATTTGGATATGACTCGCTTGATTGTCGCTCGTTGTGAAGAAGTGATTCCCATGCCTTGCATTCACTGTTGCAGTAACCGTCCTCCGCAAGAGGAGGAAGATTGAGCCAACAGCAGCAGCAGGATAGGGATGAGCAATGACGCACCGACTACCTTTTTACAAACTTAGTCTCACTTGACTAAGTTTGGGGGGAAGTGTCGGTAGTTGGTGCTCTGGTTCATTCTCTTCTCTATCTCTCTATCTTTATTATGCTTTCTAGTTTAGCCTAGTGTAGGTGAATTTTAAAATTTGATACTTCGATTTGGTTGTACTATGATTTACATCTACTTTAAATTTGAATATTGGATGATGATTGTGGAATGATTTTATATGATGTATTGATGGATTATTTTGGCAAGTTTTCATGTGGTTAATTCTTTCCATTTGGTTTTGGCATGTGGATAAGTTATGGTTTGGAATGAATGGTGGAAATGGTGGATATTGTTGTATCTTTGTTGATAATTGGTTTGTGGAAGTTGGTGGATATGAGAGCTTTATCGGCTAGTTTATGCTCAATTGTTTGGTGGTGTATGCTTTGTAGTAGGTGCAAATAAGAAATGGAGAGCGAAGATCGTGCCTACTGATGGGTAACGTTTTCTATTATCTTTCCTACCATTTAGTTTCGTTACATTTGTGTTTTGGAATGTAGATTGTTGTAGGATTGTTGTGTGCTTGTGTGTGTGTGATGAACCTAGATGAGACTTGAGATTTAATCATGATTTACTTAGTGGAGTTTGATATCTACTTCAACTAATGATATGGCGGAATCTAGTTTTCAAAGCATGTTTTAAGTTTAACTTTTGAATTGCCGAGTTTTGTATGTGGTTAATGCATAGGACTTGACAAAAAGCTGTGAGGTTTGAGCCATGATATTGTCATATCTATTTCGATTGTGAGGGGCAAGATTGAGAGTACGAGATCTAGAACTTGCATCCGTTCTCTATCTATTGGCATGAGTGTGTAACTAGAAAATGATCTTAGGCCATCGATTCTTAGTCCTATCTTTCACACCGGGAGTATAAGGTGGTTGTTATCATAATTTTGCCTTTCATATCTTTGACCCCCGTGATTGAGCTTTATTGGTGAATTTTTCTTGATATAAATAGTACCATTATTGTGAGGAAAGAGTGTACGAGGGTGAATACGGATGAGAGTTGGGTTGGGAATTGATTGAATTTGTATTGATGAGGAATGTTGAGGCATGAAAGAGTGAAATGAAGGATTGTTGTTGATCCTAGAAAAATGAGCACCTACAAAACAAAAATTTTGGTGCAAGTGTTAGAAAAAGAAAAAAAAAAGAGTGTGTTGTGAAGCACCGACAAGATGAAGGAAAGATGGTGCTAGAAAAGAAAAGAAAAAAAAAAGAAGAGAAAGAAAGGAAAAAGAAAAATGTGTTGTGAAATGAAAAGCCTCGGGGGTTTGTAGTGGTTCGGAAAGAACAAGTTTGGGGGTCTTGGGAAATTGAGAAGTTTAGTCACTTTGGCCCAAAACCACCCACCTTTTAGTTAGCCACGTTACAACCCGTGAAAAGACCTTTTTGATTCTAGAAACTAACTCATTGTAGTATAGTGGTGAGAATGGATGCAAGCTTATGGAAATCAAGCTCGATATCTTGTGATTGTGTGAAATCTCATCATCCCTAAACACGTGATGGAGTGTTTTCATTTCTTGTATCCATTTTTGATGAGTGGTTCATGTCCTTAGCATTAACCTTGTTACAAAGTTAGGTGATGATCTCGTTTTACTTGAACATGCTAAGATAACTTTGATGAGCTATGAGGTATTGCATGAGGTAGATTAATTACTCTACTTTGTTTTGATTGAGGACAATCAAAGGTTCAAGTTTGGGGGATTATGATACGTGTGTAAAATGACCTATATTTTGATGTATGTACTTGCTTGTTTGTAGCTATTTTACTCCCGTATCATATGTTTTTGTCGTATTTTGGTTGTGTTTTCGTGTTTTGTGTGTTTGATGTGTGTAGGATAGGTTTTGGGCATAAACGAGCAATTTTGGTGGAGTTTTGGAGGAAAATCGCACGTGTTTTGGAGTTTGGAGAGCTCGACCGGCCGAGCGGGTGCAGGACCGGCCGAGCGGGGCTTTCAGAGGCTTCGATCGGCCGAGCAAGAGCAGGACCGGTCGAGCACGAGCGGTCAGAGAGTTGGCTCGGTCGAGCCATGCCTTGCTCGGCCGAGCCAAGTCGGTTTTTGGTGGTTTTTGGCGGTTATTGATGGCCCGGGCGAGCCAAACTTCGACCGGGCGATCCGAGGCCCTAATTGCTTGCCTATAAAAGGGGAAGAGGCAGTTATTGGAGGAGACTTTTGTCATTTTTCACATACGTTAGCTAGATTTTTCCCTAGATTCCATTTTTCCATTACAATTCATCATAATCCTAGAGCATCTAGGAGATTAATTCATCAATACTTGGAGGAGATTGAAGATTAAAGGTGGTGGATCAAGGCAACCAAATCCAATATGGGGAAGATTCCTATTTCTCCTTTCAATTTGTAATGATGTTCATTGAATTCAAACTTGTATTTGTACAATTGAAAGGTATGAAGTTCTAATTCTATTTTGATGTTGATTTGAGTAAGGATGCATGATCATTTGGTTTAAGAATTGCTTGTTTACTTCCCTTTGAGAGCTTGAATTGCACTAGAACTTGTTCCTTACCTCCTAGGTGTAGGTAAGAGCCAACTTAGGAGGTAGTTGACGTGAACGCTGCAGCCAATACACGGGCGGAATCGTCGTAAATAGTGTAGATTCATACGATTTTAGTTCCAATCCATGTGCGGTGCTAGGTCGTAGGGCAATAATTGACGAACTATTTGGAGTGGCCTAGGGCTTAATAACGTGATGGTTTGCAAGTTCTAGATCATCAACCGTTAGCTCGCCGTGACAAGGGGTTAACGAGTGTAGGGTCGATTGCTCAATCTCCTAGGGATTAAAATGTGTTTACATCAATGATTGACCTAATTTGATTGCATCTACACTCATATCAACATCATATCTTCCTAATTTGAGCATTTGTGTGTTTTGGTTTACCAAATTGTGAAAGGAATTGATTAAGTGAATGTCGATTGATTGTTTGATTCATGTTAGTCATACATTGTTAGCATAGGTTTACATTACTTGTCTAGTTGATAAAAAACTACTCAACGATTGATTTTGCCTAGCTATAAGAACTTTGCCGTAGTATCCTAGTACTCTAGCAGGCGAAGCGGAGAAGAACCTGGATTTGATATTTTATTCTTGTGTAGTTGAGAGTTTAATTCAATTGAACTTTTAGCCGCATCAGTGCCATCTATGTGTACCTAAGCTTGAATGCACAAAAACAATCAAAGTGCAAGGAAAAATAGATATGTTCCTAAGAGACTCAACACAACCTTGCTTAGTAAGAACATTGGATCGTGATACCATTTGTTGGTCTGGAAATCAATGTACGTTATATGCAGCGGAAGAAAATATGAGTTGCACTTGTTCTCCAAAAATGACTGTAACTTATTATAGGGTACCTAAAAAGGTGTTAAGCTTAGGTCTGACGTTCATTAAGTAAGTTTCACAAAATATACACTTCAGTACTTGGACAAGTATTGAAGGTTTGAAAGTCAATTTTGCGAAACTAAATAATGACAGAAACTTAAAAGAAAGTAGTAAAGAACACATGATATTTTATAGTGGTTCGGATCTAAAAATCCTACGTCCACTCTTTAGACACTTGGTCTAGAAATTCACTAACTATAATACAAACCTCCTTAAGATCTATGAACAACCCGTCGGCGCTCCGTCCTTCAGTCTATTGTGGTCACTCGCCTAGGAACTCCTTGTACGCTTAGCCTTCAGGGTTGAACTGAGGACAGCACCCCAAAGCCTTCTTACTGGTGGTTGGATGTTTGCTGTTCTTCCCAGAACTCTGGTGGTTGGGAAAAGCCCGTGAGAATCAGAATCCCAAAGTAGGAAATTGACTGCTGTGAATATATCTTAGAAATATATATTCACTAAAGGGTAGCTTAAGCTATAAAGCTTCAGCCTCGTGCTAGGAGAGAGTACTACGGAGAGAGAACTTAAGTCAGGAACTTAAGTCTCGTGTATGGAAACAAAGAAACTAAGAGAGCTTGAGTAATAAATTTACCAGAGTGTCGGTTTAGATATGTGCTCTTCGTTGTGCGTAATTCGTAACATTTTAAAGTTGAAGTGCATACCTATTTATAGAGGAATCATTGAGCATTTTAAATTTTTGCCCGTTAGACACATTAATCCAATCGTTAGACACATGCAGAATGTCATCCAATCATAGCCCATACAATAGGTTTGCTCTGCTCTACTGTGTTAATGTACTTTTCACTAACTTTGTGTCAGACTAAGTTATAGTTCAAGGAACCTAAGTTTGAATATCCTCGTACTGACTTTTACTTAAGCAAAGTTATGCCAAAGTCTGACTGAGCTCGGTTGTCTTCGTGTATCTCGTGCTTACAAGTTAGAAGCTCTTACACTGACTTCCCATACTCAGTATAGTCAGATCTAATACTGACTTCCTAGTCAGTATGTGATCACTGTTATTTCTAACAGATTAATTATAGAAACAGTGGCAAATAAATTTGTAAACCCTAAGGTTATCGATCCAGAGGAATTGTGTGGGGAAATTATCCTATATACTAGCTATGATCCTAAGATTCATTGTTTGAGGAATTCAAAATCAGGGTTTTAACTTAGAAAATAAAGATGACAATACGGAAAATTGAAAGATGTTTTGAAAGCAAATTTAAAAGAACACAGATTCTAGGGAAGAATTCTTATTATGGATGACATGTAGGAATCAATTAATTTAACAGGTGGAATACTGCAACAATGCTATATTTCCTTGTTTGGCAAATATAACCTAGATTACAAATTAGTGACTATCTCCGCTCGGTCTCAAAGTACACCAAATTAGTCAATCTGATAAGCAAATCAGTTTAATTCCTACAGTCTAGTACATCTGTTTGGATAGTGTAGATAGTATCATGCATTCCTATTCCCACTATTAATATTCACCTCTCGGTCCTTCTATCAATAGCTAGACATCTAAATTAATCGTCACCTCTCGGTCGTTGAATTAATCTATTATTAGAAAATAATCACAGGAATCATGAACCTAATTAATTAATCCTAACATGCATCCATAATAATATCAACCCCTAGAACCCGCTAGGGTTTCTAGCCACTCATCGCAGATAGAAATCTAAAAGAAAACATATTAAATTGCATAAATATAAAGAACTTACAAGAAAAATAAAAGGGTTTCGTGTTCCCTAAGTCTCCAAACTCTCAAAACTGAATAATATGATGATTGGTACTGAAAAATCGAATTTAGTAGGCTATTTATAGGGGTGGATGTGTATCCTATCAAATCTAGGGCTAAAGATATGAATAAATCCGATTTTCATCAAATTTCCGCTCCAGCGGACAGACTCTCGTCGATCGTGGCTGATTGGCGTCGATCGACGTGGTCTCTCGCCCCTTCTGCGCGGTCTCACGATTTTGGCCATAACTTCCTCTCCCGAACTCCGATCGACCCGATTCCATTTGCATTGGAGAGCTAACTCAAAGCTTCATCCATTTCCATGCTCCAATAGCCCGAATTATCCTTGTGGAAAAACTCTTCACTACTACTCTTACACGTCACTGCTTTCGGAACAACTTTCAAGTGAATTTAGGCTTAAAACCTGTAAAAACACCAAGATGCGAATAATACCACCTAATATAGACTCATGCATAGAATATATATATAAACTCAACAAAACTACATAAAATAGTAGAAAATAATATAGATAAGCGAGTAAAATAATGAGCTTATCAGACCCCCCAAACTTGAACGTTTGATTGTCCTCAATCAATAGGCAAGAAAGAAGTAAAAAGATCATACGATTAAAGTGCAATGCCTCACAAGATACATCACAGTCAAGAATCAAAAATCCACCACACACAAGCAATTGGAAAGAGACAGAAAATTCATCAATAGTGGAAGAACTCACAAGAAGTGTATCGTTCAACTCTCAAGTGTTTAAGGTATAGATGAAAGCACTCAACAACATGTATGAAGAAATTTCTACCATAGGCTTGCAAATTTTCTAATATCTCCACTGCTAGAATGTGCACACAAGTCTAGAATCAAAAAGGACTTTCATTGGGTTGTAATGTAGGCTTTTTGTGAAGGGTAGCGAAAATTTGGCCAAGTGACTAAATTAAGTTGAGTTGATCATTCTCAACCAATGCAACCACCATCTATTCATCATTCAACCTTCTCCTCAAATATATCAACAACACACAACTTTTTTTTTCTAGCTCATTTTGAATCTCTTATGCTATTTACAAAATTTTGTATTTTTTTCTTTTCAGAGAGCTTATGAGAATTCTAATTATTTCTTTGAGCTTCTTTTTCACACATCTTTTCACCACTAAGTTATATTTTCTTATCTCCATATCACAATCATTCCACCCCATATACCACAACTCAAGACATGAGCGAAACCAATACTTCTTCTTAATCTCATAGACAAGGAAAGAAAAATTTTGTATAGGCTCAAAAGTGGCTAACTAGGGAAAATTTAATGTGAAGGGACAGTGTTTAGGGAATTGGGCTAGCAAAGATGGCCTAAGATCATTTCCTAAACTTGTGCACACTATGCAGTCTCAACACAGAAAATAAGCAAGTTCTAGAGAAATCAAAACACACATGTGAATCTCACATCAAACGAAATAAAGGCTTAAATTTCTCACACAAGGGTTTAAAATTTTCTTCCACAGTCAATTTCAAATCAGCTCAATCATCATGCAAGCATAAGTGTCAAATCAATCCTATCATGCGGTATTCTACATTCATAGGCATCTAACCACAATCACAATCTATTCAAACTCAACCTTCAACCGATTCTAATCTCACAATCTCATTCGGGTTATTTCAAAACTCAAAAAATTTCCCCACAAAATAGAATAAAAACTTTTTTAAAAAAATTTAGAGCAGAAACCAAAATAAATAAAGGATAGAACGTTCCATCTCTTGTCCACATCCCCCAAACTTATTTCCAACTCAAAGAGTGAAATAAGTTTGAAAATCAGACAAAAGAGGGAACGATTCCTGGTAGTTGATCTCAGACATCAAGTTTTTATCCCCCGGAGTCTTCGAACATTGTGCGGCGTGAAATAGTGGTTGTTGGCACTTCGCATCAATCGACTTGAAGCCTTCTTGTCGATCCTTTCATGGATCAAAGTGTATCACGCCGGGCTGCTCGGTGTCGATCGACGTCGAGCTGAATTTTTTTTTTTAATTAACTACAAAATAACTGTTAACGCAAAAATAATAGAAATTCAAAATAAAAAAATGAAAATTAAAAAGGAAATATTGAAAAGGTTGGGTTACCTCCCAAGAAGTGCTTGATTTAACGTCGCAGCTCGACGATACCTCAAATCACCGCCAAGGAGGTCGGGTCCAGACTCACCGGCCTTTGGTATCCACCATGTAAACCTTACGATCCTTGATAATGGTGGTGAGCTCAGTAAAAGGCGGCGTAGTAGACAGATTCACCCCTCCGTTTCCTCGCTCCCATTCGATGGCATATACTTCTTCCTCTTCAGATTCATCTCCTTCTTCAGTAGTGGAGACCTTATTGCACTCCGCTTTCTTCTTTCTCTTGTCGATCACAAAGGTGATTTTCTCGTCGTTCAATTGGAGTGTGATCTCACCGCTCCTCGACAGTCAATGAGAGCGGCGCTAGTGTCGAGAAACTCACGCCCCAATATCATGGGCATGGTCTCGTCCTCCTTCATCTCGTGCACCACAAAATCTGCAGGAAAAATGAGATGGCCCACACGAATGAGCACATCCTCTAGTATACCATTCGGGCGGGATAACGACCGGTCCGCCATCTACAGGGTCATCGTCGTGGGCCTCATCTCTCCGATGTTGAGATGTTTGTAGATGGAGTACGGCATCAGGTTGATATTGGCCCCAGTATCGCAAAGTACTCTCTCGAACATGTGTCCCCCAATCTCAACCGGAATAGAGAAGCATCCAGGATCGCTTCTCTTGATGGGCACATGCTTTTGAAGTAGCAGGCTGCACTGCTCGTGGATCTTCACCGTCTCGTTCTCCACGAATTGTTTCTTTCCACTCATCAATTTATGGAGGTACTTCATGTACCCCGGGATTTCCTTCAGTGCTTCGATCAGTGGGATGTTGATGCTGACCTTCTTCAGGTTCTCCACAAATCTGGAGAACTTCTCGTCCTCTTTCTGCTTCGCGAACCTCTGTGGGAATGGTATAGGAAGGAGTTGATCTTCAGACTGCTTCAACTTCGTGCCTGGAATAGACTTCTGCTTCGATCGTCGTAGTGTGGTGTCGGTCGACGGGGCTTCATCTTCTGCATCGATCGACGAGGATGGTGCGTCGATCGACATGGACCCCTGTCCTGCGTAGTTTTGCTCCTTTTCGCCTCCGGAATCATTCACAGCCATCTCGGGACCCATGTAGCTAGTCCCAGACCTCAGAGTGACAGCCTTGCAGTCTTTTTGAACCCTTGGGTTCACCTCCGTTGTGCTCGAAAGCTTTCCAGGCTTGTGTTGGTTTCCGAGTGTGGTGGCAATCTAGCTCAATTGCGTGTCCATCATCTGAAGGTGTTTTGTCATCAGCTGCATGTGGTCCGCCATCCCCTTCACTTCAGTTTCTACTTTCCCAAACTGATTGTCTGAGCTCTTGATAAATTTCTCGAGCGTCTCTTCCAGCACAAACTTCTTTCTTTCCACTATCTCTCCTCCAGTACCTACATCAAAACCAGATTGAGGTTGTTCTGCAGCAGAAGGGTTGTGCTCTCAGCTGCTGTACTTCATTCACAAATTGCCTCTGCTCCTCGGGAGTCATGTTTTGCAGAGGTGCTTCAGGATTCTCAGCCATCTCTCGCTATTTTTCTTTTCCTTTCTTTTTGATTTTCCTGCAGGTTGCTTCAATTTCAGGGACAAAGGCCTCGAGTGTTTTTCCGTTGGCTCGCGTGTTCATGCACCTGCACAGAAAATAGGTAAATATCAGTCGGCATTGATCGATGTGAATGTCACGTCGATCGATGCAAGAAAGTGGTCGGCGTCGATCAACGTAAGGTGTCCGTCGATCGACGCAGCAAAGTGATCGACGTCGATTGACGCAAGGTGGCGTCGATCGACGCGAGACACAGACTCGAAAACTCACACACGCACACGTACAGAAAACTCAATCCAGTAAATCCTAGAATGAACTAGTAACAAGATAAAATCTAACAATTCCCCGGCAACGGCGCCAATTTGATCACTGTTATTTCTAACAGATTAATTATAGATTCAGTGGCAAATGAATTTGTAAACCCTAAGGTTATTGGTTGTCCTTAAATATCAGAGTCGTCGTGTTAGATAAAATCACGAAATGCAGCGAAATAATTAATCGTCACTTACACTTTATGTTTTTCTTTCAAGATTAGTTAAGCTCAGAGATAGATTATGATTTATTCACAGTTATACACTAGCAATATGATTGCTAGGTTTCAAATCGTATGAGCAATGTAATAGTAAAAGAACACAGAATTTATAGTGGTTTGATCCAAAAAGATCTATGTCCACTCCTTAGCCGATACGCTAAGAATTCACTAAGTATACAGATTACAAGGATTCGCCTTTTACAGTTAAGTAGGCAGTGAGCTTTCGGCCTGGCTACTTGACAGCTATCCTCCAATAACCTGAACTCCTCAGATGCTGGTTCGGTTGAGTCAAGGGCACACCTTCGAAACTCCTGCCTTGCCTGATATGGAAGTTTTATAGTCACTTCCTGACTTTCCTTGAATGCGGCTAAATGCCCGTCTTAGTCTAGACCTTTTCAGGTGTTCGACTGTTAGATTCTTTCTGAAAAGAAAGGAATCTCAATGATTGAGGATTCTTGAATGCAATCAAGAATCTCTTCAATGGAGTGTTAGTAAATCAATGAACGACACTTCTGGTTGTTGAGAGCTTTTAATATACTTTCACACGGCTCTCAACTGACTACTTTTTTCTTTGTTCACTTTATCAAAGGAATCTCTTGCTTGAGTGTTTGTCAATGTCTGAAGTGAGAAAAGTAGTAGTAGTAAACGATTCTCTCGTTTGGACCTTCCTTTTATAGGTGGAGATTCAAATCTTGAATCTCCATATCCGTTAGACACAACCTTTCTTTTGTCCGAGAGTGATAAGACTTGTTCAGTCGCTTTTTGTTCTCGATCTGTACTTTCCGAGCTACTTCGGGAAAGTCTCGTCCTTTGTGTGTGCTTTTTGTCAGAACGGCAGTAAGGCTTCAGTCTTTGACATTCTGCTCTGCTAATGGTCGATAGCGATCTGCTATATGTCTTGGTTTGCTGAATATTTCTGTTGACACTTGATCCTTTGACTTTTATTCTGCTAGCATCCTTCAGGGTTTATTAGCAAATGCTAAAACCTTAGCATTCTGCTAACACATGTCTTCTAGCAGACGATGTCCTTCGGTATCTGCTAGGAATAGCGTATGTCTTCTAGCAGACGCTGTCCTTCGGTATCTGCTAGGAATTCTCCAGCAGGCTAATCTATTACAACTCAATTTATAACCTATACAGGACATTACATGATATGCTAGACTATCTAGAATTCAGCAAATGATCGACCAAATGCTAAGGTTTGATCCAACAAAACCTTTTTACAAATAAATTCTAAGGGAGATTTTAGGAATAATTTCCCAACAATTTCCCCCTTTTTGGTGCGATCAAAGTTTACTATCATTTGCTGAAGCTAAGAAGAAGAAAGTCTGTGCTTACAAATAATATGTTATCCTATCAATCTAACACAGAGTTGATCCACCTTAGTTCAAACAACTAACTAACAAAAAATTGAAATTCCCCCTCAACAAGGGCTGGGAAATATTTCTCGATTAGTCATATAAGTAAATGCTGCAGAGGTAATATGTTAGGAATCCTAGCACCCAAATAAAATTAGCAGACATATTACTTTTCAATTTCAATCCAATTGTTTTCAGATGTGTTGAATACACAAATAGTGTATTTCAACTTAAGACACATGGTGAAAATCAGAGATTGACAATGAGAGGTTGTCTCTGTCTGATCAATTTTCATTCATATGATATATCAATTACAAGTACAATGAAAAATGATTAGACGAAGACAAAGTAAGAGCTAGCAAAAAAAATACCAGAGAGGTACGGAGGAGCTTAGGAGTCTGGAGCAGGTTTCTTCATCTTGTCAAATTCATCGAATTTGCTTGAGGCTAGCTCCACGAATTTGTCTAGAAGCTCCTTAGCAGAAGCACGTTCAGCAGCCTCTGTTTCCAGATCCTTAGCCAACCGCTCATTCTCTTCTTCTAGCATCTTGATTTTCGCTTCTGTTTCCTTCTGTTTGAGCTCAACTTCTTTCTGTTTGAATTCTTCAAGAATTCTCCTCTGTTCTTCTTTTGCAGCGGCTCTTGCTTCCTTCGCTTTCTTCCTCTCAATAGCCTCAGCGGCCCTTCTTTCTTCCCCCTCTTTGATTGCATCCAAAAGTCTGGAGGAAAAATAGTTCACCTTGGAGTCCACTCGCTGCTTATGCTCTGCTACGTCTGTCTTTATTTCTTGTACAGAATCCTTGACAGAGGAAATGTTGGACTCGACTGTGTCCACCCTGGCTGTTACGGTATTAACGTTGGATTTGACTACCGCAATTTCCCTTCGTATATCCGTGGCTTCAATCACCATTCTCTCAGATATAGTAGACACAACACTTTGAACGAAAATTTGAACAACAGAGTCTAGATATGTTGGAAGATGGAGCTTGCTAATAGGAGTAGCAAGGAAGGATGAGGTAGTAGGAATGATGACTGCTTGACTCCTAGCAGTGGAAGTGGAAATTTCCTCCATGACTACTTCTGTCCTTTCTATGTTAGATGTTTCTTTTCGATCAGTGGTGACTAGCAGATGTATTGCCTCCTCGATCCCTTTTTGAAACTCTGCTTTAGCAGCAGCGTTCTCAACTTCCACGAGTTTCCTTGCTTCTGCTATAGAGAATGCTAACATGTAGGCTTGCAATTCCTCCTCTCTGTCCTGATAGGCGACGATCTCGAACGTTTGAACTTTGCTCTCTGCTGCTGCAGCCAACCGGGCTTGATGCTATAATTCTTCGAGCATAGGGAGTTCTGCTTGGCATTTTTTGTATTCAGCAGCAGCTTTGGCTTGTCGTTTTGAGAGTTGTATATGTCCAACAGTTAATTCGTCGGGAGCAAAAGTTGATTTCGGTAGGGAACGATGAGAGGATGTTCTCCGATGAGCCTCAAGTAACTGAAGTCTTTCGCTAGCAGCCTTATCAGAGTATTGCTTTGTGCAAGGGGATTGATCCATCCATTCATTTGCCCACAATTCCTCATGCTTCCAGAATTTCAACCCTTTCCAAGCCATCATTATTTCTCTTTCCTCCATACCAAGTTCATGAGAGATGTAGTCATACCTCTTCCACCGTCTGAACTCTTCTCCCAATATCTTCCCTTCAGGTGTATCTTCCTCCAATAGTCCAGCGAATACACCCTTTATTTCCTCCTCAATCATCATGGACACGAATTTATCAATTTCTTGTCCCAGCGAATCAAATTCAGGATTTGCTTTACTTCTCATGAATGATAATCGAAGTGGATCCACGCCTTCTGGAGAGATTATCGTTAGAGATTTTGCATCATATATACCTGTGGATTCTTTGTCAGAGACGATATTAGGATGAGCTTCTGTGTGAGGATCTTCATCAGGTGTCACTTCCTCACATCTAGCAGATGATTCCTCAACAGCAGTCTGTGGAGATCGTATTTCTTGTTCAGCAATCTGTGCTTGGCAAACTCCATGCTCAGCAGATGAGACTCCCTCCATGTGTTCAATCTGCTCAACAGATTCTTTTCTAGCATTACTTCCTTCTTCCCCGATTCCAGAAGGTCCTGCATCAGGATTCCCTGGTAATCTCCTGGGTAAGTCTTGAAGGGGAGGTTCCTCATCTGAGCTGCTGTCTAAGGCCACAATCGACTTTACTTCATTGAATCTGCCTTCGTGAATTGCCTTGTCAAGCTCTTCATCTGACATAGCATCTTGTGAAGATATGATAGCTCCTTCACTGCTGACTAGGGGAATGGGAACAGAGATCCTTCCGTCTATGATGCCTTTCCCTTTCTTGATAGCTTGTTCTTCCATTAGTGCCTATTGAGTGGCTCTCTTCTGAGCCTTAAACTCTTCAGCGGCTGACTTGATTCGTTCGAAATTTCTGTCTCTTCCTTCGAACGTCATTTCAGTAATGAACTTCATATATTCTTTTTCCTCGGCCTTTTTCAGTTCAGCTGCGCGCTGTCTCTTAGTTTTTCTTCCTCCCTGAGTACGTTCTTCTAGGGTTCTGGAAGACCTAGGAATGTAATCTGGATCAGTTTCAGCAGTGTCCTCTGTTCTGTCTTTAGCAGACTCCTTTTCTGCTGTAGTGTCAGCAACATTCTTTGCAGTGGTTTCAGCAGACTTCTTTTCTTCTTCTGCCTTTTCTAATTCTTCCTTCTCAGAGAGTAGCTCCAACCTTCTTCTGGTCTTCTTCTTTGCTTTTGGTTCAGGAGAGGTGACTTTGGTTCTCTTTATCGTTGGAATTGGTATAGACATAACCCCAAGAGTAGGTGGAGGCTGTTCGGCTTCCTTTGCAGTCATAATATCATTGATTTGATCTGCTGGTAGGTTGCCTAATTTCTCAATCTCCCCGAGATTTTTGAAGCAGTATTTTGTCTCAGCGTTTGTCTGCAGTATAGCAATTTCTTCAGCAGACATGGGAATAGCAGATTGTAAGATTTGAGGTGCTAAAGTGGATGCATCAGGCTCTTAAGGAGATGTGGGTTTGTCTTTGTCAACATTTGACTTCCCTGTCAACTTCCGAGGGTTTCGACTACTCACAGGCTTGGGTTCCTTCCTTGTTTCTGGGATGTAATCCGTAGGAAGTAGACTTTCACCACGATCAACTCTCGTATTGGTGAACAGCATCTCTAAGTATTTACTGATCTTCAGCCCAAAATTCACGTTCGACGAGAACGTTCCGTCTACCGCCATGTGATCATTCTTCCGAGCATGTTCAGCCCATCGCTCGAAAAAGAATTCCGCCCAATTTCCTCTGACATTGTCGATTAGGGCCATCATCACAGCATATTTCTTAGCAGATAGTTCGGAGTAGGAGCCTGCATCACACTGAAGCATCTTGATTACTATCTCCGCAAGTAGCTTATATTCCTCAGACAGAGTATTGATCGGTGTAGCAACCTTGAAAGTAATCACATGTCCTTTTTTTGTCCTTCAATTCTCCTGGCTTTCTCCACAAGTTCCACCGTCTCTCCATCTCCGCAAGATCATTGATCTTGTATTGAGATATCTTGGTCCCATAATTTCGAAGCCCGAACATTCTTGAAAGTAAGTCCGCGCTAACTTCCACAATGTTACCATATATGCTAGTTTTGAAGGATTTATTATCTTCTTGTATAACATCCCTAGCATAGAATTCTGAAACCATATGAGGGTGAAAGCGAACAGGTTCAGCGGAGAGATATTTTACCAATAATTCTGAGTCGAGTAGATCTAGAATCTATTTTGGAATGTGTTTGGTAGCGAGAGGCATGTATAAGATCCTGTCCTTCATGATTTGAGCCAACCGCCTCTGTTCCGACGAATGATTTGTCAATTCCTTCCTCCGAGCAAAAAATACCAATTTGCTGTAGGGGACTGACTCATCGATGTCTTCTTTCTTTATTATCCTGGTGAACCCGGGTGCATGACGAACATGTAGTGGCGAGTCTGTCGGAGGTGGATAGATGAAAGTGGGTTGTTGGAATGGAGAAGAAGAGATAGGATTTCTGGGTTTTCTGTGGGATTGGGTTCTTGATTTTGGGTTTTTGGAGAGTTAGGGTTGGTTGCCATGGTTGGGGATTTTTAGAGAGTAAGGATTTTCGGAAGGTTTTTGAGAAGAAGGGATATGAAGAGTTTCAGAATGATAGGGATTTGAAATCCGTCTAGTGTATAGGTAGAAGATTTCGGAACAAGGAAAGAAATCAATGGTTGGGATTGTTCTCTTTTTAATCTCAATCGACGGCTGGGGTAAGTAGTCAAATCGTGCGAGTACCCACATTCTTCAGAACTTGAGTGCTGGTGACGTGGCGCGATCCGATTTGTTACAGTTGTTTGTGCGCATTAAATGCGCTGCTTTAGAGATTTGAAAATCTCCCGCGTCTGAGTTGTAGGGGTCAGCATCCGGAGAGCCCAGCATTGTGGTGGCAATCTTATCAAAGATACTTTCAGACGTCGAGGAGTTGTTAACACTCCTCCTAGAAATCCAACGTAATGCTAACACAAATCCTTATGTCTTCCAAATATGGAATATAATATCCATAGCTTTCCACTACTGATTCATCTCTGAATGTAATTATCCTCGATAAGACACTTTCTTTATGAAATTACTATTTTTCTCAGAAAGACTGTTCGTATTCCGAGGTAAACAGTAGACCAAAATAGGTCTATAAATAGTAGGTCTTAGTGATCTTCTTCATACATTCGCCAACTTTCTTGAGTTCCCTTCTGATTTTCTCAAGAATCAGAAAATGAAACAGAGACTTACTTTCTCCAAAAAATGGCATGTATTTATGAACTCTTCGTACCAAGACGCAGAATCTTGTGTGATTCGGGTCTGTATGCCGAGTATGAGGCTGACTATCAAGTGGCTGAGACTACCATGACTCATCTCCACGCCAGTGGTCTAGGCAAGTTCGTGTGCCTTACTCTGCATACTTTCCAGAGGGAGCAACTCCGACATTTCATATGGTCGAGCGCTGCCGATCAAAGCTCCATTTTCTGCATATTTAAAAATGAGCTAGTAAGGTGGACGGCAGATACCTTTGCCAGAGACTTCGGCCTTCCACGGGGTCCGGTATCCGTCATGGACTATCGCAGAGATGAGATAGCTCCAGAGTGGTCCTCGTGGATGAAATGGAGAAACTCTCCTGAACTTGAATTTTCTCCAAACCCTTCAGCATACCCGGTTTGCAGATGCCGTATAGGGTCTTTTTCCAGATAGTCTGCAGCATGGTCGTAGGTGAAGATCCTGACGACATGACTCCTTCTCGCGAGACATGGAGGGCCATGATGGCTATAGATGACAGAGCGAAGGTAGACTGGGCAGCCTTTGTCTTTCAGAAGGTGCAGCGACGTGCACAGAATTTTCCAAAGCTGCCTCTTCCATATGGAATGCCATTAAGTTGGCTTTTAGAGCAAAAATTCCCAGACCTTGCTCTAGGTCCTTCAATCCTTAGGGCAGTAGATTTTTATCCTTTCATGCCTTTGCCATCTTTGCTGTAATCTCCATTACCGTAATCACCTTTTGCTGTAATCCATCCTTTCGTAAGAAAATGCATATAAAGAAGTGGTAGAGATTTTATTTTCCATACTCATGTTCTAACTTGTGTGATTTTGACAAACCACATAATTTCAACCACGTGCCTGTGCATCGATAATAGTTGAGAAAAAATAGTAGAATTCAACTTCGTTAATTTGCTGAGTTAATTTTGCTAGCTTCCTAGCAGATGGATTAACTTAGCATACCCCGTCAATCTGCTGACTGCTCAGCAGCAATCAATTGCTCAAAAGTCTAGCAGACTTGTTATTCTTTTAGTTACGAGATCTGACGGTTGGGGATCAGTTGTCAGATGAGATGATAAATCAACGGTCTTGAATATGCGAGATACGCAGGATATCTTTCGTTCTTCAAGAAATACTCGAGTGATCTAACGTGGCACACTCTAACTTGATACAGCTGTCTGTACGTATTAAAGGTGTTGAATCTGGTCTAATCAGACCGATTTTCAATAATATCTTCTCTCCTCCTAATATTATCTCCCTTCTTCGAATATGAGGTGCAGAAAAAAAATTAGGATTTGACTCAGCATATCCGATCCAGCAGATGCTTTCCTCTCCTGAATGTATTATCCTCCTGTGGGATACATCGGCATATCAAGAGTCGGCTAGATTTTAAGAGATTACAAATGATGATAATCTCCTCGAGCCAAATGCTGATCTGACTGTCAAGCGTCACTATTAATCTGATTAGATTGCCCATGCCGTTACGACGTTCTATCTTCTTGCGACGATTCAGATTTCAGAAGATGAGTCATCACGTTCCTTTAAATATTCCCACGAAATCATAATTGCGGAGAGCTTTCCTTGTCTATAAAAAGGGGCTTCTTGTGGTGCTTATTTGGACATCACCAAAAATCTTCTTTCTTTCAGATCAAGAAAAAAAACATTTGAAATCATGAGTTCATTGAGTAACATCCTCAATATCACCCGAAACAACATCCTTGACAAAGCGGCCCTTCGTCTCTACTATCACGAACGTCCTGCCGTGGCCGACATGGTCATGTCGAAGGTTGTTGTGACAGGCCTCAAGCAGTTCATGACAACTGCTCCCAAACACTTTCATGAAGATCTCCTTCGGGAGTTTCTAAAAGACTGCAAGATTGAGAAGGACGCCATATACGGGTCCTTCCGAGGGAGGCTGATACGGTGGTCACGAGAATCTTTCTCTCGGGACTTTGGACTTCCACGAGGTCCAGTATCAGTGATGGGATACAGGTCCATGGAGGCACCGCCAGAGTGGACTGCATGGAGGAAATGACGCCTTTCTCCGTGGTTCAAGTTCACGCCAAATCCTTCGGCAACAAGTCTCAAATGCTCGTACCGTGAGCTGTTTCATATCGCCAACAACATGTTGCTAGGAGAGGATCCCAATGACTTTTGCCTTACGAAGGAGGTCTGGCAAGTCATGTTGGCTTTGGACGCAGAGCTTGTTGAGGCAGATTGGGCTGGCCTCGTGTTCAAGGATGTCCGTGATTGCGTCCGTTTGTATCCAGCTGTTCCTCTCGTTCATGGCATGCAGCTGAGCTGGTTGATGGAGCAGACCTTCCCTGAGCTAGCCGAGGGACCATCTCGCCTCCGTGACTCCGACTTTTATCCGTCTGTAGAATAGATTTCCTTTCGTTGTTGTTTTGGATGTAAGCATTGTTTGTCAAATATTAATAAATCAGCTGTTATCTTTTCTCGTTGAACTTCATAATGATAAACGTTTGAACTTCCATTTGCTATTTCCACAAGGTGAGACTGCACAATACACCTTAATAATGATGTGCTAGCAATAGATGATAATCATTACAGATCAACTGTCACTGCGTAGTCTATCTGCTGAATTTGTGGACACATCTGCTCAGCAACATCTTCTTGAAAGATAGCAATAAGTGCCATACTCTAGCACATAAATTCATTAACAATTTGAAATCAGCATCCAGATAATATGATCAGCATCTTCAAAAAAAAATCCAGAAAGAATGAAAGTGGCAGTTCATTCATCCAAGGTCTCTTCCAACTCCATGAGACCCAACTTGATGCATAATTCCTTAAATCTGGATTCGGCTAACGGTTTTGTGAATATGTCAGCTATCTGGTCTTCTGTGCATATGTACCGGACATCAATATCCTTCTTTTCCTGATGATCACGAATGAAGTGATGTCGGATATCAATGTGCTTGGTTCTGGAATGATGAACCGGATTCTTGGTAATGCACATAGCACTATTGTTGTCACAGTAAATAGGCACACACTCGGGAGGAATCCCATAGTCTTGTAATTGTTGCCTTATCCATAAGATTTGCGAGCAACAGCTAGCAGCGGCTACATACTCTGCTTCAGTAGTGGATGTAGCGACAGAGTGCTGCTTTTTGCTAAACTAGCTAATTAACTTGTGTCCCAAAAATTGACAAGTACCGCTCGTGCTTTTCCTGTCAATTTTACATCCTCCGAAATCTGAGTCCGAATATCCACTTAGAGCAAGACTGTATGCTCTAGGGTACCATATTCCCAGACCCTCTGTGCACTTCAAATATCGCACAATGCGTTTAGCAGTATCCAAGTGAGTCTTCTTTGGATTTGCTTGGTATCTAGCACATAATCCGACGGCGAAGGATATATCTGGTCTACTAGCGGTGAGATATAGCAGTGAACCAATAATCCCTCTGTAGAGAGTTGGATTCACAGCATCTCCTTCCTTCTCGAGCGCAGCAATACACGTTGTGCTTATCGGAATCCTTAGACTCTTCGTCTTTTTAGGACAGTATTTCGCAATCAAATCGCGAGTATACTTCTTCTGATGGATGAAAATTCCTTCTCTGGATTGTTGAACTCGCAACCCAAGAAAATAAGACATTTTTCCCATCATACTCATTTGGAAATTGCTGGTCATGAGCTTTGAGAATCTATCACATAATCCTTGGTTTTTTGAGCTAAATATGATATCATCGACGTATATTTGCACCAGCAAAATATTTCCTTCATCTTCAATGCGAAAGAGAGTCTGATCAATCCTCCCTTTCTGAAAACCATTCTTCAGAAAAAATTTGGATAAAGTTCCATACCAAGCCCTCGGTGCTTGTTTCAATCCATAGAGAGCCTTCTTGAGCCTGTACACTTGATTACCCTGCTCAAATCCTGGTTGTTGCTCAATGTAGACTTCTTCCTTGAGCTCACCATTCAAAAAGGCACTCTTTACATCCATTTGCAACACGTCAAACTCATGATAAGAAGCGTATGCAAGAAATAAGTGAATGGCCTCCAGCCTTGCTACAGGAGCAAACGTTTCGTCATAATCTATCCCTTCGCATTGCCTGTAGCCTTTAGCTACGAGTCTCGCCTTATTTCTGACAACTAAACCAGACTCATCCTTCTTATTTTTGAACACCCATTAGTGCCTATAACACATTGATGTTCAGGTCTGTCTACCAGCTCCCACACATTGTTCCGTGTGAATTCTGCAAGTTCTTCATGCATAGCATTCACCCAAACCGGATCTAGTAGAGCCTCTTCGACCTTTTTGGGTTCTTCGCTGGAAATATAACAAGCCAGCATAGCGTTCCTTTGTCTCGTCATCATAGGGTCATTGACATCTCCTATAATATCTTCAAGAGGATGGGCGCGCAACCATGTTGGTTTGATTGGTCTGGCCACATTTCCTTCCCCTGCGTAGCACCCTCCTGGTGCTCAACATCTGGATTGACTTCAACTGGAATAACTGCTGCGGGATTTCCAGGGACGGGATTCCCTTCAGCAACTCTTTCAGCAACTTGAATCTCAGCAGCGCCTCTGCTAAGATCTTCATGAGTAGCCATGCCTTCCCCGAAGGGAATATCCCTAGTTGTCTCCTCTTCTTCATCATTAAGCATCTCTAGAATGTCTGAGTCAACAAGAATGTTGGTAGGTGTGGCCTCAGCATGATCACTTGCATCACCGGCCTAGTCAGCAGTTTGGTCCCCTACTGAGTGCGTCTGGTTCGGATTGCAATTATTCATAAACTTAGTCGGATCAATACGCATATTCTTGAAAGAATTTAAGAATGTATGATAATTGACATCATCAGTCTCATGATTGCTTTCCTCTTTTCTTTTGTTTTCTCTGCGCACTAAGGTAGACTCATCAAAGATAACATTGCATGTTATTTCCACAATGCCGGTAGTCTTGTTCAATACTCTATAACCTTTGTGAGTGGGGTGTCCATAACCAAGAAGTACACCCTCATCTGACTTAGGCGAGAAAGTATTGAGTTTAGATTTTCCGTTATTGTGAATATAACATGTGGAACCGAATGCACGGAGATGACTTATAGAGGGCTTACGACCATTGTACACTTCGTAGGGAGTTTGATTGAATCTGCCATTGATAGCATTCCTATTCTGTGTATAACATGCCGTCATAACTGCTTCCCCCCAGTACTTAGCAGGTAGTTTGGAATCAGCTAACATCGAACGAACGGCTTCCTTCAACGTCCGATTCCTTCTTTCTACTAAACCATTCTGCTGAGGAGTTCTAGCTGTGGATCTTTCGTGTGATATTCTAGCTTCAGCACAGAAATCCATTAGCACTCCATTACAGAACTCTGTTCCATTGTCAGAGCGAATTCTCTTTACAGTAACTTCTTTACTATTCTGCTCCTTGAGAATCAGCTCCGGTAGGATAAGTTTCACCTCATCCTTGGTCTTTAAGAGACGCACCCAAGTATACCTGGAAAAATCATCAACCACCACAAGTGTATATAACCGTTTACTTACAGTGGGTGGAGTGACGGGACCGAAGAGATCCATATGAAGCAATTCTAGTATCCTTTGTGATGTTTCTTTTTCAGGATTTGACTTAAAGGATGATTTGGTCTGCTTCCCTTGTTGGCATGCTTTGCATATACCTTCTTTGTGAAATGTCTCATTGGGTAGACCTACAACAAGCTTATTTTTGGCAAGGTAATTAATAGTTTTAAAATTTAAATGATTGAACCTCTTGTGCCATAGCCATGTAGTCTCTTCTTTGTTCAGGGTCAGGAAGCAAGAATGTTGCTAACCACTTTCCCAGTCAACAACATATAGACCACCCTTGCGGATGCCTCGAAGTTTTACTTCCCCTATAACATTGTCAGCAATAGTACAACCTGTATTGACAAATGAGACAGTGTACCCATTTTCGCAAAGTTGGCTAATGCTTAGCAGATTGTGTTTGAGGTTGGAGACGAGAGCTACATTGACTATCCTCAGCCTATTGCTCTCTATGCATCCTCTTCCCACAACTTTGCCTTCGCTGTTATCTCCAAACTTGACTCTTGATCCATATAGAAATTTTTGCAAGTCTGAGAACAGATTCTCATTTCCTGTCATCTGTGCTGAACATCCGCTATCAAGGATCCACTCGTTTGATATACTTGAAGTAGTATGAGCTTTTGGATCCTGTTCCTGCAACACAAATGATTAAGCTGATTTAGGTACCCGTTTAGCGTTGGGTCCTCAGGATTAGCGGTGATCATTGTTCCTTTTGGAACCCACATTTTAGTGATTTTCAAGATTTTCTTCTTGATTTCACTATTTACCCTTGCTTCAACCTTTGGCTTAACATGTTTCACAAGTTTATAACTTGGTGTGGTAGTGTGTTTGACCTTCCTTGCCCTTGAAAATACAATTGGATTAGGCTCGGGTCTTACATAGGTGTTCCTCCTATGTAGCATGTTTTCATGATATATTGGCTTTTCAACATCATACCGATATTGCGTTCTGTGGTGAAGGGTAGGTTTAGCTGTTCTAGCGTTTAGAACATAATGTTCAGCATATCTCGGTTTTGCTGAATACGAACTAGTATATGCTCTTGAATTTCGCTGAGGTTCAGCTGACATATACTTAGTATTTGTTCTATTGTTCCTCTGCTGAGGCTTAGTAGACTTGTGCATAGCATTTACTCTTCAGTTCCTCTGCTGAGGTCCATGAGTAGTATGCTTAGCAGATTCTGACTTAGGCTTCTGCTGAGGTCTAACAGACGAATACTTAGCAGTCTCTGCCGGAGACCTCTGCTGAGATCTCGCAGGCGTATTCTGCGGATGTTCATTCTTTTGCTCAGCACTTGGCTTAGCAGTAGATGATTCAGCAATAACAAATCCTTTCTCCTTTTCAGCATTTATCAATCCAGCAGAAACGAATTGAATTGGTTTCTCCTTAGATGTGGTTGCTCTATTCGAATATCCAAGGCCTAAACCAGAGCGATCATTGTGATTTCTCTGTTGGCTGACAATGGCATTGAGTACTGCCTTGCTGGATGTGTAATTGCAAATGCATCTTTCTTGGGGTCTATTTTTCAGAGTAAGGTTCTCCTTTTCAAGATTATGAAAATTTGTCAATAATTCGGAGAATTTTGCCTTAAGCTTTGAAAAATCTTCACTTTCAGACCTGAGTCTTCCGACTTCCTCGGTCAAATCTGTAATTTTGAGTTTCAGTGAAGCATTTTCCCCAACAATTGCATTTTTAATTTCATACGTTTTTGAGAATTCTACACTTAGCTTCGTGAGATAGTCTTCCTCAGAATCTAAGGTGAATTCCTCTGACTCTTCTATAGTTGCAAAACTAGGAATGCTTACTGATATCGGCTGCTAGAGCCGTTTCAGCATCCTGGTTCTCATCTGCATCAGCGAACTGATCACCCTCAATATTTGCCATTAGAACGAGCATGGCCTCCTCATCGTCTTCCTCGGAAGAGAGATAATATTCTTCATCATTTTCAGGGATGTCCTGTGCTTCTGTTCTTGTCAGGAGCGCCCTTTTGACATCTTTAACAGCACGTCTTTCAAATCTTTCCTTTAGTCGCTCTCTTTCTTCCTTGCTAACTTTCGAACAATCATGCTTCAAGTGGTCAGGAGAACCACATTCGAAGCAAGTCCTAACCTTTCGCTCTGCTGAGCGGGCAAATGAGGATGACGGCTGAGCATCCTTGGTTTCTTTCTTGGTTTTAGCTTCCATCAGCAACTTCTGAAGATTTTTCATTTGTTCTTCCAGCTCGTTGATCTTTATATCGACAGGCTGGGGGCTCGAGGTTGTCGGGACCTCCTTAGTTGGTGTTGCTGGAGTGGATCTTTCTTGATTGTGGTAGGGCTTTTTCAACTTGAACTTGTTGAAATCTTTCTTGGCAAAATATACTATATCCTCAGAGGCAGCAGCGGATGTAGATGATGCTTGTGCTATGGCTGCTTCATTCCTTTTTGACTGTTGTATTATAAACTCATGAGATTTAAGTTGAGCGAATACCTCGGAAGTGGTCATGTTGTTGAGGTCTTTTTCACTCAGACTGGTCATTTTAACAAACCAGTCGTCTCTGGGATACACCTTGGAGATGATCTTGTGGTTCATTTCTCCATAATCGTATTTCTTTCCAAGGTTGTTGAGTTCCCCAATAATCTTGTTGAAACGCTCCTCCATAGCTTGTATGGATTCTCCTGCAAGCATTGAAAAAGATTCATATTTATCTACAGCTACCTGTAGTTTGTTGCGTTTCATCTGGTCTGTCTCCTGAGAGGAATTGCACACGTATTCCCACATCTCCTTAGCGGTGTCAAAGTCAAGCGCTTTTTCTTTCATCAGCTTTGGTAGGGAATCCAGGATTAGTTTCTTTGCCACATACTCTAGTTGAGCTCTCTTTTTATCCTCACTAGTGTATTCCTCAAAATGTTTTGGGACCATATCAGGTCTCGGGGGTCTTGGAGCCCTTGGTTCTCCATCAGCAGCATCTTCAGCAACATCATGTCCTATAAAGGTGTTAGCTTTCATGATTTTAATAGGACCTCTTACGAATACATCCGCCATCTCAGGATGTATACTCTGAAGCTGTATGAGAGCAAGCTTTTTCCATGAAGTAAAGTTCTCTCTGTCATACTTCCCAAGCGAATGGTTCAACATCTTGTCTCCTGAGCTAGACAAGCGAAACACAGAGAAACAAGTAAAAGTGCAAGGAAAATACAGATCTGGTCTTAAGCGACTCAGAAGCAGTCGGTTTTTTAACCTCCTGCTCTGATACCACTTGTTGGTCCTTAAATATCAGAGTCGTCATGTTAGATAAACTCACAAAATGCAGCGGAATAATTAATCGTCACTTACACTTTATGTTTTTCTTTCAAGATTAGTTAAGCTCAGAGATAGATTATGATTTCTTCACAGTTATACACTAGAAATATGATTGCTAGGTTTCAAATCGTATGAGCAATGTAACAGTAAAAGAACACAGCATTTATAGTGGTTCGATCCAAAAAGAACTACGTCCACTCCTTAGCCGATACGCTAAGAATTCACTAAGTAAGTATACAGATTACAAGGATTCGGCTTTTACAGTTAAGTAGGCAGTGAGCTTTTGGCCTGGCTACTTGACAGCTATCCTCCGATAACCTGAACTCCTCAGATGTTGGTTCGGTTGAGTCAAGGGCACACCTTCGAAACTCCTGCCTTTCCTGATATGGAAGTTTTATAGTCACTTCCTGACTTTCCTTGAATGCGGCTAAATGCCCCTCTTAGTCTAGACCTTTTCAGGTGTTCGACTGTTAGATTCTTTCTGAAAAGAAAGGAATCTCAATGATTGAGGATTCTTGAATGCAATCAAGAATCTCTTCAATGGAGTGTCAGTAAATTAATGAACGACACTTCTGGTTGTTGAGAGCTTTTAATATACTTTCACACGGCTCTCAACTGACTACTTTTTCTTTGTTCACTTTGTCAAAGGAATCTCTTGCTTGAGTGTTTGTCAATGTCTGAAGTTAGAAAAGCAGTAGTAGTAAACGATTCTCTCTTTTGGACCTTCCTTTTATAGGTGGAGATTCAAATCTTGAATCTCCATATCCGTTAGACACAACATTTCTTTTGTCCGAGAGTGATAAGACTTGTTCAGTCGCTTTTTGTTCTCGATCTGTACTTTCCGAGCTACTTCGGGAAAGTCTCGTCCTTTGTGTGTGCTTTTTGTCAAAACTGCAGTAAGGCTTCTGCCTTTGACATTCTGCTCTGCTAATGGTCGATAGCGATCTGCTATATGTCTTGGTTTGCTGAATATTTCTGTTGACACTCGATCCTTTGACTTCTATTCTGCTAGCATCCTTCAGGGTTTATTGGCAAATGCTAAAACCTTAGCATTCTGCTAACACATGTCTTCTAGCAGACGCTGTCCGTCGGTATCTGCTAGGAATATTGTATGTCTTCTAGCAGACGCTGTCCTTCGGTATCTGCTAGGAATTCTCCAGCAAGCTAATCCATTACAACTCAATTTATAACCTATACAGGACATTACATGATATGCTAGACTATCTAGAATTCAGCAAATGATCGACCAAATGCTAAGGTTTGATCCAACAAAACCTTTTTACAAATAAATTCTATGGGAGATTTTAGGGCTAAAGATATGAATAAATCCGATTTTCATCAAATTTCCGCTCCAGCAGACAGACTCGCGTCGATCGTGGCTGATTGGCATCGATCGATGCTGATTGGCGTCGATCGACGTGGTCTCTCGCCCCTTCTGCGCGGTCTCACGGTTTTGGCCATAACTTCCTCTCCCGAACTCCGATTGACCCGATTCCAGTTGCGTTGGAGAGCTAACTCAAAGCTTCATCCATTTCCATGCTCCAATAGCCCGAATTCCCCTTTTGGAAGAACTCTTCACTGCTACTCTTACACGTCACTGCTTTCGGAACGACTTTCAAGTAAATTTAGGCCTAAAACCTTTAAAAACACCAAGATGCGCATAATACCACCTAATATAGACTCATGCATAGAATATATATATATATAAATTCAAAAAAACTACATAAAATAGTAGAAAATAATATAGATAAGCGAGTAAAATAATGTGCTTATCAGTATGGTAAACCCTCATACTGACTTCTCCTAGTCAGTATAGTAAACACTATACAGAGTACGCAAACTCAGTATAGGCCTAGGCCATACTTGGTGTTGGGAAATCTGTCTAAGGTTTCCTTTCCCAGTAGCCTACTTGCTTAGATTATAGTT
>JAPKLW010000133.1:456617-474886 GCA_026898455.1 Plectranthus barbatus | reverse complement strand
CAATTAACTTTATTTCCGCTGCGTAACGTATTATACTCTGAAAAACCAGGACCAACACTTGGTGAAACCAAGTTTCACGCACGTACACTTCTTCAATTGTCGAGCATTTCCTATGCTTGGTCTTCAATCACTAAGTTCTATTACAACTCGATTGATCCTATATAAGGATTACAGTTTATGAACTCTAGAAACTGAAAAACTGATTAAGATGGATTTTATAACCTTTGACCCACCAAAACATAAAAATAAAGGAAGGATTTCTCTAACAAAATCCCTAAAAACATTTAATTAAATATAATGTGTAGTGGGGTGAAAGTACATTGCCTATTAACTATCATCAATTATTATTAGTTCGAGTTTCCTTGGAACATTTGGATGTATGAGTTTAAATAATTAAATTAATGTATTATTATTCCAAAATAATTAAATAAAATGCTTTATTATGTGATAAACCATGAATATGCTTTCATTCCTTAGTTTATAATTATTAAAATGATTATAGTTAACTTATTTGCTTTAATATATTAGTAAAATAAAAAGAATTAATAATACTTATTTAATATTTTATAAAAATAATGCATAAAATATTTAATTTATAAGAAACAAAATTTTAAAATGTAAATTTACAATTTAAAAATCATGTAATTGATTGACAAATAAAGACATGATGTGTTTCGATTAATTTAGTTATAGAAGAATCTGATTATCCTTTATTCGCATAACAAATTGTGTAACTTTATTTTTCTTTACTTTTAAATATGATCCTATATTTGCAAAAAATATTATCAAAGTTTAAAGGGATAACTTAAAATGATTGTATTATAAGTCATTTTGATGTATTACACTTTACACACATGGCTATATATATAAAAAAATATAAAATTTATTACATTTATAAAATGGATTATTAATTCATAAAAAGGAAATATGATTTTATAGTGTTTTATATATGATAAAATTACTATCGTGAATGTTGATAAAAAAATATTATGTTATCAAATATTGTAATGTCTTATTTTTTTCACATCACAAAAATGAGATTTGCAAAAAGCATGCATAATTCACAAAATTGTAGATATATTTTTATGATTGTTGAAAGTTTATGTTTACTGAACTTTATTTATCATTATGTTGTGTGTGGCATACATAACAAAAAAATTATGTAAACCCATGTTGAAAAACACTAAATAAGATTGTTTAATTTTTTATTACTTTGTATATGCGATTAATGATATTGCTCTAAGTGTGTTAAATAAAAATAAATTATTTTCTATATTTTCAGTTAATCAGTAGTAAAAGCCTAATATAATTTAATCTTATCCCAATAAAGAATGCTAGAGTCCCATAATATATATTATATATAAAATTATTTTGGAGTGGATTATACTTCTTTTGATTTGAATTTTAATCTTTTTCGATAGTGTGTTTTGGAATGACGGAGTAGATTATTAGGAAAGAATGATAGCCTGAGACTTTATGAAAAATTAAAAAATACTAAAATATATGTAAGAAAGATAAAAGAGTGATATGAAGTTTAAATAAGTGTGCCCATGAATGAGAGATAAAAGATATAACGATAATATGTGTATACAGAGATAGACAATTAAATAACTTGAATAGGGGTGACAATTGGATTAGGTTCGGGTTGGCACGTCAGGTTGAAATTTAATATTAATATATTATATGTCAACCCGAACCCGACCCATTAATTTTTTCAGGGTTAAAAAAATCAACCCGAATCCAACCTGTTTATTTTTAGGTCGACCCGAAAATAACCCAAATGAGTTGTTTAGTAAAAAAAACTATTCCCCCAAAAAATTCACATAATTTTTTATTTTTATTTATTCTATTATAACATATATATATATATATATATATATATATATATATATATATATATATATATATATATATATAAATACACACTATATAATAATAATAATAATAATATAAAAAATCATATTTTTCATTTTTTCTTTAATATATTATATCTCATTAGTTTATTATATTTACTGGCGTAGGTGTAAATCATCGCATCACATCAATTTTATTTTATTTTTAATTTTTTTAACTTGATATGTTTTTATGTTATAGAATTTACATATATTTCAATAAACAATTGTCAGGATTTTTGTTTAGATAAATCATTCCTTACTTTTTGTGTTTTGATGGGTCAAAGATTGTAAAAGCCATCTTTGTCAGTTTTTCAATTTCTAGAGTTCTATAACCGTAATCCTTGTATAGGTTCAATGGAGTTGTAATAGAACTTAGGCTGAAGACCGAGCATAGGTGATGCTCGAGAACTGCAGAACTGCAAGCCTTGAAACTTGGTTTTCACCAAGTATAGCCTTGACCAAAACTGAGTTAGGGTACTCAGTATAGGGTTTTCCATACTGACCATGAGAAGTCAGTACAATGATTTTCCCGTACAGACAAGGAGAATTTAGTACGAAGGTTTTCCATACTGACCAAGAGAAGTCAGTATGAGGGCGTTTACCATACTGACTGTGGGCAGTCAGTATGAGGATCAACCATACTGACTATGGGAGGTCAGTATGAGGGCTAGCTATATTGACCTTGGGATGTCAGTACAAGAGCATCTACCTTTAAGCACGAGCTATTGGAAGACATCGAAACTCGGTCAGACTTCGGCATATTCATGCTTAAGTAAAGTCAGTGCGGGGATATTCAGACTTGGATTCCTCAGACTGAAACTTAGTCTGACACA
Organism: Plectranthus barbatus; assembly: GCA_026898455.1. Classification (NCBI taxonomy): domain Eukaryota; kingdom Viridiplantae; phylum Streptophyta; class Magnoliopsida; order Lamiales; family Lamiaceae; genus Plectranthus; species Plectranthus barbatus. The sequence continues at coordinate 472,158 of JAPKLW010000133.1, read as the reverse complement.
AAAAATTAGTGTATAGTACACTGACGTAGCTGAGCAGAGCAGAGCAGACATATGGTATGGGCTACGATTGGACAACATCGTCCATGAGTCTAATAACAGGATTTATGTGTCTAACGAGCATAAATTCGAAATGCCGGAGAAAGTCCTCTATAAATAGGACTGCGCATCAACCTTAAACGGTTACGAATTTGAATGATTCTTACTCTAGAAAGAGCGCTCTGCTAAGTCATCTCTCTACTAAAACTCTCTGAGTTTCCGTGTTTCTTTACATTAGACTTGAGTCTCTGACTCAAGTTATTACTCCATGCTACTCTTTCTTAGTACGAGGCTGAAGCTTTCAGGTTGAAGCTTTCCTTTGGTGAATATATCTTTACAAGATATATTCATAGTAGTCAGTCCTACTCTGGGATACTGATTCTCACCGGCATATGCCAACAAACTGAGTTTAGGGAAGAAAAACAAACATCCAAACACCAGGAAGAAGGCTGTGGGGTGTCGTCCTCACTTCAACCTGAAGACTAAGCCTACAAGGAGTTCCTAGGCGAGTGACCACAGCTGATCGAAGGATGGAGGCACCGACGGGCTGTGTTTTGATCGTAAGGAGGCTTGAACTTACTTAGTTCATTATCTGGACCTTAGGTCTGAAGAGTGGGTGTAGGATCTTTAGATCCGAACCACTATAAATATCTTGTGTTATTTACTATTTTTATTTATATTTCTATTTTGTTTAGTTTCACAAACTGACTTTTGAAACCTTCAATACTTATCCAAGTATTGAACAGTATAGTCTGTTAAACTTACCTAACAACGGCAGACGTAAGCTTAAGTCTTCATGTACACCATATTGAGTTATATTTGTTTATTTGAACAAGTTAAAGTGTGTTATTTTTGCATTCGTTGAACATATTTGTACTCTGATTTTGGGATGAAGAAGTGGTATTACACACCAAGGTTCTTACAGACCGAGGTTGTGTTGAGTCACTTAGGACCAGATCTCTGTTCTTTGCACTATGTTTTTGTTCGTGTGTATTCAAGCTTAGATACGCAGAGATGACACATATTCTGAAGCTTCTAAAGTATTTATCAGAAAACTTTGAGATATGGAAGAAGCGCCCGTTGATAATGCCGAAGAACGTCTATCAAGATATGGTTGAGATTCTATCTACTGAAACCACTAATGATCACCAAAGTGAATACTCAGCTCGGAGGAGCAGGGGGTCAAGAGATAGTGGAGAAACCTTATGCGGAGTGGACGAATGACGACATAGTTCGTTTAAAACTAGATTCAGTGGCCATGGAGTTTGTTCTTCAATCCCAACCAGAGTCACTGGTTGTCGAAGCTCTTAAACACGACAACGCCAAGAAAATGTGGTAGTTCCTTGGCACTCTCTGCCAAGAGATGGCACAGATTAAGCAAAACAAGCTTCAAAATTTTGTAGATAAGTATGAATCATTTCAATTGCATCCTGGTGAAAATGTTAAATCAATGGAAGCTAGATTTAATTCTATTATTTGTGAGCTAAAAAACATGGAGAGAACTTATGAGATTTCAGATATGAATGCAAAGATTCTCTCCAAGATGCCCAAGGAGGACTGGTTCGTCAAAGCCACCAGCTTATAGGAGAAGGATCTCTCCAAGATGACGACCAAGGACGTGTTTGCCTAGCTACAAGCTCACGAGTGGGACATATAAATGGCGAAGAGGAATTAAGTTGTACGGAATGTCAGCACTCATCCAGAGGAAGATGCTGCCTATTTTGCAAAAAAGGAGTTCAAGGAAGGCCTCAAAAGCCTTACCAAGCTAATAGTTCATTCGGACAAACGTCTACATCAAAGTCAGCACCTACACCTTCTTACTAGAAGAAGGAGGAAGAGAGCTCAATCGAAGATATTGAGGAGCAAATGAGGAAGTTGACGAGACTTCTTGAGAGAGCTAAGGCCAAGGAGGAAGGTTCACAACCCAGTGACAAAAGTTCAGCGAAATACCACCCAAAGCATGTTTTGAGTGCAACTCTCCAGATCACCTGAAGTATGAGTGCCCAGTGGTTTCCAATGAGGAAAGTGAATGCTTGAAGAGGGTATTCGAGAAGAAAGCTTCTAGAGCAGTGCAAAGGAATTTAGGTGCCAAACATCTCAAATAACGATGATGGCAACTACACTTCAGATGATGAGGCCGTGGAGGAAGCATCTTTTGTGCTAATGGCCAAGCTTGGAGAAGAAGAAGAAACTGAAGCTGAGTCGCAAATCCCGGTACACATTTCTAACTTAGTTTTTGTTCCAATAACATGCTTTGAAGAGGATTTTGAAACTTATTACTTAGATTCAGAGGATGTTACCCTCGAAACTTTAAGTAAAGAATTTTCTAAATTTTGTAAATTAAAAAATATTTTGGCCAACGAAAATGCTTCACTAAAACTTAAAGTCTCGAAACTGACTGAGGAGATCCAAGGATTAAAGTCAATAAGTGATGAGCTAACCAAACATAGAGAAGATCATTCTACTTTACTTGAATCTTTTAAATCTCTTTTTGAAGAATGCGAATCTCATTAACTGAAAATTTCTAGTGATCAAAAGCTTATATGTTCTCTTTATTTTAGTTCTATCAAAGTTTCAGAAGCTTAAAGTTTACAAAGAGATCCATCTCACAAGTCAGGACTAGGTTTTTCGGAAAATAATTTGAGCAATCAAGCATCAACTTATGAAACTAGAAATATTACTAATAATCACTTTCAGAAGGATTCTAGTTTAGAAGTCAAGCTGTTAGGTAGAGGAGTAGTCAGTGTCGACAAAGACTTCTTAGTGGCCAATCACGATAAAAGGTGGAAAATCAGTTAAAAAAACTGACTCCAGTACCCAAGCTTAAAAAGGTTTTGACCTCTAAGTCAAACAAGCCTGAGATGAAGCCTATTATGCCTAAGAAGAGGGTGACACAGAATGTTCCTAATGCAAGGAAACCCACTTCAGCAGCTAAAACTGAACTTTATAGAAAGTCAATTTCATTTCCGGGTTCTAGAAATCCGAGGTTTCCTACTCATAATTCGTATGACAGGAGAACTTATCCATATAAGAAGGACATTTATACGAGGACTGAGTCCAATCATTTTTCTGGTTTTAGGACTAGGAAGACTATATACTCCGGACTAGATTTCCTAGAACCTAACCGAAACTTAGTTTCAAGAAAGTCAGTTTCTAGGAAGCCAATTCCTAGAAATTCAATTTCAGGAATCTCAGTTTCTGGCAAGGATTTACACACCCACTCCTTTCCTTCAAACATGCACAGAAATAACATTAATTATATAAAGAGGAAGAGAAAGGGAGAGGAAGTTGTGACACCTAGGTTTAAGGTGAAGCAAATATGGATTCCGAAAGGATAGATCCATAAGATTAATCCTGTAGGACCCGTAGAAACACGTGTACATTTAGTCTAACTTTATTTGTTTTGCAGGTACATTGTCACCAAAGTCAGCTCAAAAAGAAGAAAAGAGCATGATTTTGGATAGTGGATGTTCTGCCCACATGACCAGAGAAAGTAATCTCCTTTCAAAACTGAAGATGTTAAGAGGACCACTAGTCAGTTTTGGAGATGACTCAAGAGGAAGAATAATCGACAAAGGATGCTTAGATCGCAATGGAATCACCATCAACAACGTATCCAAACCCTAACTACAACCTGCTGAGTATCAGTGAGCTTGTCAAATCTGGGTATGAGGTGACTTTTGCCAAAGAAGATTTCTTGATCAACGACAAACACTACAAGGAGATTGTGCTTAGAGGTGTAAAGAAAGGTAGTCTCTACTTCGTGGATTGGGAGAGCGGGAAGCCTGACACGTGTTGCAACAAGCTCATCGCAAGAAGAAGTCAACTGGCGATGGCATAAGAGATTTAGCCACCTAAATTTATAATAAATTAGACACTTAGCCAAACACAAGCTTGTGGAAGGCCTACCACAAGTTAGTTTCAAGAAGGAAGGAGTCTGCAAAGCATGCAAGATGGGAAAGCAAACCAGAGCTTCATTCAAGAATCAAACCATCATAGCAAGCACAGATAGGATCCTCGAACTACTTCATATGGATCTATTCAGACCAGTCAAGCGGCCTACCATTAGAGGAAGAAGGTTCAATCTCGTTTTGGTAGATGACTACTCAAGATACACATGGGTAAGGCTATTGTAGAGCAAGGATGGAGTGAAGATTAAACTTCCAAAGCTCATCCTTCAAGTGCAAAACAACAAGGGAGTCACCGAGAAGAAAATCAAATCTGACAACGGGACTGAGTTTTGCAATGGTCCTATGATGGAGATCTATTATGATGTTGGCATTGTTCATGAGAAGTCAAGTCCAAGAACACCCTAGTAGAATGGTCTTGCCGAACGGAGAAACAGAACACTTAAGGAGGTGGTGAGGACTATGCATGCTGAAGCTAACTTAAGAGAAGGCTATTGGGGAGAAGCCTTGATAACGGCGTGCTATACTAAGAACAGAAGCGCTATCAAGAGTCACCATCATAAAACCCCGTTCGAAGTCTTCAATGGCTGTATGCTTGCTATAGCTCTTCCTCGTGCTTTTGGTTCTCCATGTTACATCCATAACAGTAGAAAGTTTAAGTTGAATACTTTTAGTCCCAAAGTGGATGAAGGTGTGTTCCTCGAGTATGGACACCCTTCATACAAGGGATACAGAGTACTCAACAAGACCACGGGACTTGTGGAAGTAACATGCTCTATTGATTCTTATGAGTCTATTTCAGTGCGCAGGACTTTAAAGGACCTGGAACATGGTAATTATAAGGTCAAAAACGGTTGTGAGAAACTCAGTTCCGATAAAGAAGATTCATATAAACTTTCTCAAGCCAGATCTGTGAATGATCATCCAAGTACTCCAGAGTACAAGGTCGGTGATGCAATCGACCTTGCTAAGGCCATTGGTTCACTAGCGATAAATGCAGGCATCAATCAAGGGGGAACTTCAAGAGATCAAGACAAAGCTCAGTTTGAAGGCCAAATTGAAACAGATTTGCCTACTCAAACTGACTTACCAGATGATTGAGTTGCTCATCCTAATGAAGTTCAAGCGGCAGTGCGTCAAGAAGACCAAGGAATGCAGTTTGTGGACGTCACCATTGGAGAAGGAGACTCCAGTCAAGGTGATGAAGATCGAGTTCCTATTCCAGATGGTGTAACCATGGTGGAATCAACCATAGTTCAAGTTCCAGTATCGGGAGCAGACGGTAGTGAGTATCCTGGAGCATTCGTTCAACCTTTTGAAGTTACCCAATTTCAAAAATTGAAATGATTGAGAAACCTCCCGAGGAAGTCGTGCTAGATAATATTTCTAACTCAGTTTGCTCGAGAGAAGGAAGCGCATTGCTTATTTGTTTGATCTCTCAAGAATTACAACCTACAAAGATCGGAGATGCTCTGAAGTGAACTGACTGGATCAACGCCATGCAAGAAGAGGAGCTTGCTGAGTTCAAAAGGAATGAAGTTTGGTACTTAGTGGATCGACCAAATCATTGGTTAAATATCGACACTAAATGGGTATTCAAGAACAAGAGAGACGAGATAGGGAATATAATAAGGAATAAAGCAAGACTGGTAGCAAAGGGGTATGCTCAATGTGAAGGGATCGACTACGATGAGACTTTTGCTCTGGTGGCAAGACTTGAATCTATTCGACTATCCTTGCTTATGCCGTTCACAACAACTTCACAGTTTTCCACATGGATGTGAAGAGTGCCTTAAGAATGGGGAGCTTAAGGAAGAAGTATATGTGGAACAACGTCTGGCTTTGAAGAAGGAAATCAACTTTATAAATTAAGAATAGTAAAATACCTCAATGGGATAGAATCCTTAGGCATTTGGTATCCAAAAAATGATGAGCTTACTCTAAACGCTTAATCAGATTCAGATTTTGGAGGATACATAATCGACAGGAAGAGCACAAGTGGAACATGTTAGTTTCCTAGGTCACAAGCTTGTAAGCTGGTTCAGCAAGAAGCTGTACTCGGGTAGCCACTTCTACAACAAAAAATGAGTATGTTGCTGCAGCAAGCTGTTGTGATCAAGTGTTTTGCATCAAGCAACAATTGCTTGACTATGAAGTCGAAACTGGGTGTATGTCTATCTACTGTGATAATACAAGTGCAATGTGCATCACAAAGAACCCAGTTCACCATTCCAAAACCAAGCACATCGACAGAAGGCATCACTAAATCAGAGAACATGTCGAAAAGAAGGATGTGTCCGTAGAGTACATCCAAACTGAAGATCAACTTGCGAACATCTTCACCAAACCACTCCCAGAGACCAGATTCAAGGAGCTTTGCATCAAACCTTGTCTATTGGAGATCAACAAGATCCTTATTGAAGAGGAGTGAATGCAGAATAAAACTGAGTCTGAGCTCTCTATTTTGCTCATAAACTTGAAGGAAGATCAGCTGCTGATTAAAACTGAGTTCCATCTCTCAGTTTTATAAACCTGGAGTATTACTCAGCATGAAGACTTCATACTTCTTCAACATTTGAAGAATATTCTTTCAAGTGATGCCTGCGCAACACAAAATCAAGCTCTTCACATAGCCAAGAACAGAAGAGATGTTACCAGAGGCATGCAAAGGAAGTCGAAACATACTTCAACTAAGTTTCCACTGACATGCTGAAGAAAACCATGTTTTGGTTTCAACACATAGAATATTTTGAAGGACGGATGCAGAATTAAACTAAGTTCCAACTCTATGTTTAGAAACTGATTCTTAGTCAGTTCAGAAATTCGAAAGGCTGGATTTTGAATTCCAAAGGTGATCGCATCGGTTTTAATGCTATTAATGCGTGCCTTGCATCGATGAATCAAGATTTGATAGGTGGATAACATCACTTCACACGTCGCTCCAGTTAAATTTCAAAACACGCATCGCGAGGCAACACATCCCAATCGTCACCAAAAATAAAAAATTTGAAAGGTTTTACTGTACATTTACTTTTTTAAAATAACTTTTTCTTTGCTATGAATAGGTTTCATATGTTTCCTTTATGAAAAACTTTCTCTTTTCTCCATTGTCGAACCCATCCTTCCGAGTTTATACTTCGTCTTCATCCAAGTTTTGTTCTTAGATCTAACAAAATGGCAAAAGAGCCCAAGCCACCAAACATAACCTCACTACCTTTTTTAGGTGCTGTCAAAGAGGGGGAAAAGAAGTACGGAAGGTGCAGAACACATCAGAAATTGTAACGTGAGTTGGATGAAGAGATAGTAGAAAGAGCATAAGAAATTAAAAGATATCTTCTACCGTTGTCATCTCTTTTTACAAGTCATATACCTCACGACTGTTGATTGGTGACATGCCAACAGTTGGCCTACCACTTAGAGTACTTCTTCGCTACGTCTATTATCTCATAATGAAGAGACTAGCAAATGAAGATGAAACCCAGTGCTGGGAAGAGGTTGTATTTGATCTTTCCTCCCACAAAGTGCTCAGCAGCACTACCTCCGCAATCGCTGATGAAAGCCGACATGAGGGAATTTTTAGAAAGTTGGTTAGAATATCAAACCAGTTTCCCTCATTGCCTAGGCACCAACAACAGTTAGTTTGAAGAACATGAAGACCGGAAGAAGCCTAGTATAGATATGTAATAGTTCTGTAATAGGTTTTTTTTTTTTACTTAGTTTATCCTTGTAATTATAATGAAAAATATTAAAAGATAAATTGACTTGTTGATCACAATCTCTTTTTGTCCAACAAAGGTCTTCACTCTTCATATGCTGAATTTGCGCACTCCATTGTAATTAGTAGGCATCTAACTCTCTCCTACTTAATACTCCCTCCATCCTATAACATTAGTCCTGTTTTCCTTTTTCATCTGTCCCAAACATTAGTCCTCTTTCCTAAAATAGAATATTAACATACACTCACTAATAAAATATTAATTTCCACTATCTCTACTCGCATTGGTATCTGTGCCGGAATGAAACAAGACTAATGTTATGGGACGGAGGGAGTATTAAAATTGCTCTAAACTGACTTGAAAATCAATCAAGCAATATCTCTCCATATCTTTAAAGAGATGATCTTAAGTAGAAATCTAACTACGAGGGGGAACTTTAATGAGTTTATGTAACTATTTGTCAAATTTGTAAAAATTCATAAGTTATCCACACCTCATCGGCTTAGGTTAAATATGGCTTGGACAACACCAAAAAGGGAAAAATTGTTAGGATTTTTGTTAAAGAAATCCTTCCTTACTTTTTTGTGTTTCGTTGGTCAAAGATTGTAAAAGCTATCTTAGTCAGTTTTTTAGTTTCTAGAGTTCTATAACTGTAGTCCTTGTATAGAATCAATCGAGTTGTAATAGAACTTAGGCTAAAGACCGAGCATAGGAGATGCTCGAGAACTGAAGAACTGTTGGACTTAAAACATGGTTTTCACGAAGTATAGCCTTGACCAAAACTGAGTTAGGGTACTCAGTATAGGATTTTCCATAATTATCAGGAGAAGTCAATATGACGGCTTTCCCGTACTGACTAGGAGAAGTCAGTATGAGGGTTTTCCATACTGTCAAGGAGAAGTCAGTATGAGGGCAATTTCCATATTGACTGTCGGCAGTCAGTATGAGGGTCAACCATACTAACTATGGAAGATCAGTATGAGGGCTAGCTATACTAACCTTGGGAATTCATTATAAGCGCATCTACCTTTAAAGCATGAGATATTAGAAGACATCGATCTTGGTCAGACTTCGGCATATTCATGCCTAAATAAAAGTTAGTACGAGGATATTCTAACTTGGATTCCTTAGAATGAAACTTAGTCTGACACAAAGTTAGTGTATAGTACACTGGCATAGCATAGTAGAGCAGAGCAGACCTACGACATGGGCTAAGATTGGACAACATCTTCCATGAGTCTAACCACTGGATTTATGTGTCTAATGGGCAGAAATTCGAAATGCCGAAGAAATTCCTCTATAAATAGGACTGCACATCAACTTTCAATGGTTATGAATTTGAATGATTCTCACTCTTGATATAGCGCTCTGCTAAGCCATCTCACTGCTAAAACTCTCTGAGTTTCCATGTTTCTTTACACGAGACTTCAGTATCTGACTCAAGTTATTACTCCGTGCTACTCTCTTTTAGCATGAGGCTGAATTTTTCTGGTTGAAGCTTTCCTTTGGTGAATATATCTTTACAAGATATATTCGTAGTAGTCAGTTTCCTATTCTAGTACACTGATTCTCACGGGCGTATGCCAACAAACTGAGTTATGGGAAGAACATCAAATATCCAACCACCAGGAAGAAGCCTGCGGGGTGTCGTCGTTACTTCAACCTGATGACTAAGCCTACAAGGAGTTCCTAGGCCAGTGACCACAACTAACCAAAGAACGGAGGCGTCGACGGGCTGTGTATAGATCGTAAGGAGGCTTGTACTTACTTAGTGAATTATCCGGACCTTGGGTCTGAAGAGTGGATGTAGGATATTTAGATCTGAACTACTATAAAGATCTCGTGTTCTTCATTACTTTATTTATATTTCTGTCTAGTTTAGTTTCACAAATTGACTTTTGAAACCTTTAATACTTGTCCAAGTATTGAAGAGTATATTATGTGAAACATACATAACAACGGCAGTCCTAAGCTTAAGTCTTCATATACATCAATCTGAGTTATATATGTTTATTTGAATAAGTTCAAGTGTGTTATTTTTGCTTCCGCTGCATATACAAACCTTCCGCTGCACATATTTAAACATTTTTCAGGACCAACAACAATAATCACAATTTTAACAAAATCATATGTGTCATTTCTCAATAAAACATTACGTTTTTACTATTTTATCCTTTTTATAAAACAATACAAGTATAATGCTTGAAAAATAATTTACTTCCTAATGTAACTTACTTTAGTAATAAGTTTCTAGTATCACTGCATGTAATTCTTGAATAGGATTCATCGAGTTGTAATATTCTAGAAAATTAGATGTTGAAGATCGAGCGGGTGTTCAGAAACTTACTTTCTGATGATGGAAATCAGGAAGATAGAGCTCGAAATATAAAGAATCAAGTTTCTGAGCTTAAGAGAAGAATCCAAAAAACTTGAAATACTGAACACAAAAGTTTTGTGCTTAAAACTTAGTAAGGCCAGAAATCGCATTTTCCTGAAGCAAGATGAAAACTTAAACTGACTTTGGAAATGTCAGTTATCAATTTCAAAAGTCAAAAGTACGTGAAACACAAGTAGACACAAGGAATCCTAGGAGGAATCCAAAGTCAGTCTCAAGATGTCTCAAAGAAATATCGAAAATCAGTACGAGGAAACTAAACTTAGATTCTTAAAACAGAAACTTAGTCTGACAAAAGAAGGTAGAAAGTACACTGCCAAAAGCAAAAGCATACGACAAAGCAAAGCAGAAAGAATGGACATGATTGGACGACCCAATCTCGGTCACTAACGGTTGGATTGACGTGTCTAACGGGAAAAAACTTGAATTCTTGTCCCAACACCTATAAATAGCTCGATGCTTTGACAAGAAAAAGTTACAAACTCTCAAGCAAGAAGAAGTAGAAACTCTATCAAACTTTCTAATGAAAAGTTTTCAAAGTAATATTCATAGCAATCAGTTTTCCTTGGTGAAGCAAGAACAAGGCTGAAGCTCTATGCTGAAGCTTTAACTTGGTGAATATTACTTTTCAAAGTAATATCATATCAATCAGTTTCCTACTTTGAGAATTTGATTCTTACGGGCGTTGATAAGTTCATTATTTCAATCAATTATCTATTATATTTTCGACTATTTTATATAGTTCTCTTAAGTTTATACATATAATTCATGCATGAGTCTATTAGATGTGGTGTTATGCTTGTCATGGTGTGTTTTTGCAGGATTTAGGCTTAAATTCACTGGAAAACCATTCCAAAAGCAATTGACGTGCAAAAGTAGCAGTTAAGGGTTCCTCCACATACAGAATTCGGGCTATTAGCGCATAGAAATGGATAGAGCTTTGAGTTATCTTTCGAACACAACTAGAATCGGGTCAGTCGGAGTTTGGGAGTGAAAATTATGGCCAAAACCGTGAGACTGCGCAGATGGGGCGACGCAAGAACACGCGCGTCGATCGATGTAGAGCCACGTCGATCGAAAAGCGGGAAATTCTGGTGAAAATTGGTTAAATTCGAATCAAATCGGATTTCCCCTAGACTTGATAGGATACACATCCACACCTATAAATAGCTCTTAATTTCAAATTTTATTCATCCCTTATCATACTTTAAACCTTTTATCATCATATATCATCCCTTTTCATATATTATTCAACTTTGGACCTTTGAAGCACTCAACAACCTTTATTTTTCAGCACGAACCTTTATTTTCTTGTAAGCTATTTTTTATGCACGTTAATAATATTTCTTATTTTGGTTTTCTATCTGCGATGAGTGGCTAGAAACTCTAGTGGGCTAGGGCAACGAATTTCAATCAAATGCATGTTTAATTTATTAACATTGAATTGCTTGGTTTTGAATTCCTGTTTGAATTACTAGGATTTAGAATTAATCAGATCGAAAGATAGAGTTAATTCTAGGTTTACACTTGTTGATTAAAGGACTGAAAAGAGAAAATTAATAACAGGAAAAGGAATTAAAATATAATTAACAATCTGTCTTAGGGGAAAGATAGTGATTGTAGGGTTAATTTGTGGATTTATGAAAGATTGATTAGTATTGTGTTATTAAGGCTGACAAAGCATATACATTCACATGCTAGTAACCTAGGCTATAAATGTCTGACCAAGAAATTATACTAAATCATTATTTCCCAACAATGCAAGTTAATTAATTGATATTTATTTTGATTGATAGTTCGCCCTGAAGTCTGTGCCCCGTTAATTTGATTTAGTAAAACTCTTTAATTTTCAGTTCTATTTTCTTTATTTTCAAAAGTCAAAACCTTGATTTTCTGTTACTCAAACAATAAATCATACGATTATGACTAGTACATGAAATAATTTCGTTACACAATTCCTCTGGGTTCGACAACCTTAGGGTACTCTTATAAATTTATTTGTCATTGTGTCTGCAATTAATCTGTAGAAATTACAGTGATCAAATTGGTGGCGTTGTTGGGGAATTGTTGGATATTATTTTGTTATTAGTTTATTATAGGATTAATTGGATTGAGTTTGTATTTTTAATTTTGTGTGCGTGTGTTTTCGTGTTTTTCTTCTCAACTTCGATCGACGCCTACTAGCATTGATTAACATCAAGATCTTCCGAGTGTCGATCGACACCCGCGCATATCGGTCGACGCCGAGCTGATTTTTCCATATTTTCTCTTCCAGGTGGTACATGAACACTAGGTCTCAAGGGAAGCCAATTTGAAGCTTTCAACCCTGATATAGGAACCTCTTGCCGGAAGAAAAATCGGAAGGAAAAGATGGATCCATTGGAAGATCGAAACCCACAGGAGATTGACCCGAATTGGCCCCCACTAGAGAACACTGATGGACAGCTTACAGCGGGGGATGCTCTTACTCTCATGCAGTAGATGCACTAGATGCGAGAGAAAGTGCGACAGCTGACAGTTGAAAAGAGATTGAAAGAGAAGCTGCACGAAGAAGGCAAGAGAGAGAGAGAAATAGCGTCTGGATGATTCGGATGATGAGGATCCAAACGCAATGGGGAGGAAATACAAGCCACATCCCGACAATGAGGGTTTCAATATTGGCATCGATTCTAATAATTTTGAACTCAAAACCGGGCTGATTCAGATGGTTAAGCAGAACCAATTTGGCGGAAGAGCTGTGGAGGATCCGTATACACACCTGCGGATATTTCTGAAAGTTTGCGACACCATCAAGTAAAACAGAGTCAGGCAGGATGTGATTCGACTGAGGCTGTTCCCATTTTCACTGAGGGATCAAGCCCAAGCTTGGCTTACCAAATTAAACAACAGCAAGATCCGGACTTGGGAGGACATACGAGCTGAGTTCCTCTCTAATTTCTTCCCACCCTCTATCATTATTCAGAGGAAGATGGACATTCTATAATTCCATCATAGGGTGGATGAGTCTCTATTTGAAGCTTGGAGCAGGTTCAATGAACTGCTCAGGAGATGTCCCAACCATGGAGTTGATATTGAAGAATAGGCTCACATTTTCTACCAGGTCATGACGTAAAGGACTCAAGAGTCCATGGACAATGCAGCTGGGGGTCCATTATGAGCAAGTCCGCAGAGAAAGCTCTAAAGCATTTTAAGAAGATGGCGCTACACAATCAAAAGTGGGCGAACTCGAGGAGGCCTCTAATTAAGGCTGTGGATAAAGTGGAGATTGAAGATCCTCTCAAAACTGAGATTGAGAAGCTAAGAGAGGATTTCAAAAAATTGTCTGCGGGAGCTTCTACAGCTGCCGTTGCACAGGTGCAACCCGAAGCTCCTGCGGAGGTGAGGTATCTAAAAAGAGGGGGATACCCCTACCAGCACCAGCAAAGGAGTGGGGGACATCAATATCCGCCGAGGAACCACCACAATTTCTCCTACTCCCATCCTGAGGCGGCCGAGCTACCACCATTGGGATTTGAAGTTCAAAATGGAGAAGTGGTGAAAAAGAAGAAGGACAACTTGAATGATGTGTTGGCCAAATTCATTAAGGCCTCAGACCAGCAGTTTGGGAAGCTGGAGTAGGAAGTGACTGGACTGCATACTAAGGTGGATCGGATGGGAAAACACCTGTAGATGGTTGAAACGCAGGTCAGTCAAATCGCCAACACTATTGGGGCTCACCACAAGCAAAGACAACAGTCGAGCACAACTGAGGTGAACCCAAGGGTTCAAAAAGACTTCAAGGTTGTCACACTGAGATCTGGGATGAGTTACAAAGGTCCTGAGATGGTTTGGGATGAGTCTGAAGCTAAAGAGGCGCAAAATTTCGCCACTGAAGGCTCGACCTCGATCAATGCACGTCCCACGTCGATCAAAGTTGAGGGGAATGGAAAATAATCGAGCGACGATGAAGGATTGATTTCAATCAACGCATCTGGCGTCGATTGAACTGTGCAAAAATCAACCTCGACCTAGGCACCCCTTTGTCGGTCAAAGTCGAGGCCCACCTCGGGCGAAATTCTGGCAAAAACTGATGATCATGTTCCGCCTATGCCATTCCCTTAGTGGTTCGCAAAGCAAAAGGAGGACTCCAAGTTCTCCAGATTTGTGGAGAACTTGAGGAAGGCTAGCATAAATTTTCCCCTAATCGAGGTGCTAAAGGCGATCCCGGGGTACATGAAGTACCTCCGGAAGTTGATAAGTGGAAAGAAGCAGTTCGTGGAGAACGAGACGGTGAAGATCCACGAACAGTGCAGCTTGCTAGTGCAAAAGAAGGTGCCCATCAAGATAAGTGACCCTGGATGCTTCTCTATTCCGGTGGAGATTCGAGGATGCACGTTCGAGCAAGTATTGTGCGATACTGGGGCTAGTATCAACCTGATACCATACTCTATTTACAAGCACCTCAACATCGAAGAGATGAGGCCCACTACTATAACATTGTAGATGGCGGATCAAACTGTATCCCGCCCAAAGGGAATTCTGGAAGATGTGCTCATTCGAGTGGGCCATCTGATCTTCCCAGCAGATTTCATGGTGCACGAAATGAAGGAGGATGAGAACATGCCCATGATACTGGGGCGTAATTTTCTCGATACTAGTGCGCACTTATTGACTGTCGAGGCGGCGAGATTACACTCCGGGCCAATGACAAGAAGATCACCTTTGTGATCGACAAAAGTAAGAGAAAGGCGGAGTGCAACTGTATCACCACCACTGAAGAAGATGATGAGTCCAATGAAGAAGAAGTTGTTGCTATCAAGTGGAAGTGCGGGAACGAGGGCGTGAAAAGATCAACTAAGCCTCCTCAATCTGAGCTCACCACCATCATCAAGGATCGGAGGCGTACATGGTGGATGCCAAAGGTCGGCGAGTCTGGACCCGACCTCCCTAGTTTTGATTTGAGGTATTGTCGAGCTATAACGTTAAACAAAGCACTTGTTGAGAGGTAACCCAACCTTTTCAGTATTTTCCATTTTTTTATTTTAGCATTTCTCTTTTTATTTTATTTTATTTCGAATTTTTGTCTGCACTAACTTTATTTTGCAGCATAATGAAAATGAGGAATGCTAGACTTCGATTGATGCGGCCTGGAATCGATAGAAGTCGAGACCGGCGACATGTTACACTTTGACCCTTGGAAGGAGTCAACGAAAAGGCTTCCGTCTATCGAAGCAAGCCTGTGTCAGTCGATGCAAAGTGCCAGCCGCTCAAAATTCATGCCGCGCGAGTTTCCAAGCCTCCAGGGATAAAAAGTTGATGTCTGAGATCAACTGCCACGTATATTCCTTCCCCTTGTCTGATTCTCAAACTTTTTCCCACTCTTGAGTTGGAAATAAGTTTGGGGGATGTGGAAAAAAGGAGGAATATTTTATCTTTATTTTCGCTTTCAGTATTAAAATTTTTGCATTTGCATGTTTTTAAATTTTATTATATTTTGTGGGGAAATT
>JAPKLW010000133.1:432727-451617 GCA_026898455.1 Plectranthus barbatus | reverse complement strand
TTTTTAATTTAGACAACCTCATATAACTGCATTCAATGTCGATCATCTACTTGATAGTTGCCTCGATAATCAACTGTGTAGTAGAACTGCTGATTATGTTTCTGCTAAAATCATAGCAGATCGATGATTGGTAGCAAAGATACCAAAGATAGATATTCTGCCACAAGCATAGCAGATACTACTTTAGAAGGTAGTTAGCAGAGCTCTCGTCATCTAATATCGTTTGTAGCAGAGTGACCTTCCTTTAGTAGAGATATCAAGTCTAGCAGGAAATCCATTCGTTAGCATAGACCTAATTCATTAGCAGAGATCTTTTTATCTAGCAGAGACCTTGTCTCTAGCAGAGATTTTAACTCTAGCAGAGATTTCATTTGCTAGCAGAGGCCTTGTCTCTAGCAGAGACTTCAACTCTAGCAGACATCTCATTCGCTAGCAGAGGCCTTGTCTCTAGCAGAGACTTCAACTCTAGCAGAGATCTCATTCGCTAGCAGAGGCCTTGTCTCTAGCAGAGACTTCAACTCTAGCAGAGATCTTATCTCTAGCAGATGGAACGACGATTTTCAGAGTATATTTCTCCAAGCGTCGATTGCGTATTCCAAGAATTCTTTTGACCGATCTGTCGTGGCGTCTGCCTATTCGACGAGTGACAGATGATTAATAACTCTGGTAATTTGAATCTGATCAATTCTGACGAGAAGAGTTAAGATTTTCCCTTTATAAGTACCCTGATTGTGAGTATCCTTGTTGCCTCAACAAATTTTTGCCGAAATACAATCTTTCAACAAAAATGGATTCACCAGGTCAATCTCTTGAATTGCGCCGAAACCAGATCCTACATGAGGCTGGTTTGAACTCTCTGTATGATAACAATCCAAGGGTGGTAGAGACCGTCATGTCAAAGTTAAATCGCAGTGGATTAACTCAATTTGTTACTGCTACTCCCAGACGTTTCCAAGGTGATATTCTTCGAGAATTCATCGAAGACTGCTCGGTGGAGGGAGATGGCATTTACAGTTTCTTCTGTGGCAAACTCATCTATTGGTCACCGGACGTCTTCTCTCGTCGATTCGGTCTTCCCAGAGGCCCTGGGTCTGTCTTCAACCATCGTGTGACGGACATTGCCCCTGAGTGGTCGGCGTGGCAAAAATGGAGACGAACTCCGTCATCCGAATTTTCTCTTTCTGTCTCTGCGTACGATCTGCGCACTCCTTATTGGGTGCTCTTCCGTGTGGCAAATAATATGTTGATGGGAGAGAACTGTGACGATACGTTCTTCTCAAAGGAAACATGGCAGCTCATGATGTCTATTGACGATGGAGCCGAGATAGACTGGGCGGAATACATCTACAATAGCGTTCGAGACTGCGTCGAATATTATCCAGCCGTACCTCTGCTCAATGGAATGCAACTTAGTTGGTTGCTAGAGCAGAGTTTTCCTCAGATAGCAGAAGGACCAACGAATCTTGTAAACGCGGACTTCTTCCCGTTCAGGCCTTCTTCCTCCTAGAATAGCGATCTTGTTGTTTGTAATCTTCCTCTTTTCTTTTGTAATGACATTTTGTCGATGAATGAAAAGATATATGAAGATTTTCACAGCTATGTTTTGTTGTCTGTCATTTGTTAACAGAATTTTCAACCAATCTCTGCTCGGTATTTTCAATATTAGCAGAGAACTATAATCCTCAGCAGATGTAATCTTCTTCCAGAATAAGTGATAATGTCTTCAAGAAATCCAAGAAATAGAGATAATATCTCTTTTTATACTCTGTTTCTGAAATGCTTGCGTTATAGTCCCAGCAAGCTGTCTTTTGAGTGACTTGGATGTCTGTAGCAACCTTCCTGTGTCTGCTGTGAGCTACTATCAAGTGCTATCATTTAAGACGGCAGATTTCTGTCTTAATCAAAGGATTTGGGATATCCTTTGGTGTCTTCTTTAAGCATTCGTGGAAGAGAACGCCAGAATACTCAGGTAGGTCGATTTGCCGTAAGTAGCTTTGATAAGACAGGTGGCGTTTCCCCCTTTGTCGAGACTCCTCGACTTCCGCTCCTCTGAGTAATGAATTCATTTGACGGGACTCTTTTGGGAGAGTGTTCCCATTATGGATAGAGCCATGATCTTCCTATAAATAATGACGCACTTGTATGCTGTAACTTCATCTTTTCCACTCTTCTTTGCATAGCATTTCCTCCCTCACTTGTTTCAAAATGCATCGTATTACCATTGCTCCAAGTGATCTGCCTGTCACTCGCAACCAGATTCTTCATGAATCAGGCTTGTATTTTGAATATGGTAACAACTGTCGTGTTGCCAACATCGTTATGGGAGCTCTTAATGAGAGTTGCCTGACCCAATTTCTGACTACGATGCCGACTCACTATCAGAAACGAGCTCTCCAAAGCTTTATCTTCAGGAGTAAAACCGATGATGATGCTATTTGGAGTTGCTTCGACGATGAAGTGGTTTGCTGGACTCCGGCCCTGTTCTCTCAGAAGTTTGGCCTTCCTCGGGGTCCTACTCGCGTCATGGATGTCTTCTGTCATTTGACTGCTCCAGAGTTCGGCTACTGGAGTGAGTGGAGGCAGTCCGATGACTTTGGCTTTTCACCAACTCCATCATGTTTGCATTTGAAGGAAGAGTACAGAGTCATTTTTGACATTGTTAGCAATGTCACCTTTGGCGTCCCTGCTGACAATTATGTGTTCAACCCAAGGATTTGGAGGGCTATGATGGCCATTGATGCAGAGATGAAGGACGTTGATTGGGCAGAATTCTTCTTTGATGGAGTGAAGAGATGTGTCGATCTCTTTCCTTAATTTCCTCTGCCAACTGCTATGCAGCTAAGTTGGTTGCTTGAGCAGTCGTTCCCTCATCTTGCTTCTGAAGGTATCCCTTTGATGGGATTTGATTTTTATCCTTTGAGAGCTCACTTCCCTAACTGTGGTTGAAGGATGCTCTGAGTTCTCCCTCCTTTTGTGTCCACAAAAATGTTGTTAGATTCGTAGCACATGATGATGTAGAGTTGTGTGTATCTGTTGAACTCTGTAATCTTTCTGTTGAATGAATATGCTGATTTAGATTCCTTCTTTTCAACTATGGCATTGTTCAGCATTTTGTAGCATCGTAACCTCAAGATATCTTCATCAGGTTAAAGAGATAGCAATCCAGAATATAATGATTATCAATCAAGTTGCAGGAATATCCTTATAGAAAGAATGAGAGCTAGGACTCATTCATCCACGTCAGCATCTAATTCCATTAATCCCAATTTCAAGCATAACTCTTTAAATCTGGTTTCTGGAAGTGGCTTTGTAAAAATGTCTGCTATCTGATCTTCAGTGCATATATAACGAACATCGATATCTCTCTTCTCTTGATGGTCTCGTATGAAGTGATGACGAATGTCGATGTGCTTGGTCCGAGAGTGATGAACAGGATTCTTTGTGATGCACATGGCACTATTGTTGTCACAATAGATGGGTACACACTCAGAAGAAATCCCATAATCTTGTAATTGTTGCTTTATCCATAGTATTTGCGAGCAACAACTAGCAGCAGCTACATACTCTGCTTCAGTGGTGGAGATAGCAACGGAGTGCTGCTTTTTGCTGAACCAGCTAATGAGCTTGTGTCCAAAAAATTGACATGTCCCGCTTGTGCTTTTCCTGTCAATCTTACATCCTCCAAAATCAGAATTTGAATATCCACTCAGACCTAGACTGTCTTCTCTTGGATACCAAATTCCTAGTCCTTCTGTACACTTCAGATAGCGAACAATTCTCTTGGCAGTGTCAAAATGGGCCTTCTTAGGCATGGCTTGATACCTAGCACATAATCCCACGGCATATGAGATATCTGGTCTGCTAGCGGTGAGATAGAGTAGTGAACCTATGATCCCTCTGAAAAGAGTAGGATTCACGTCATCTCCTTCTTTTTCAAGAGCAGCAATGCAAGTTGTGCTGATAGGTATGCGCAAGCTCTTGGTCATCTCCGGACAATATTTGGCGATTAAGTCACGAGCATACTTCTTCTGATGGATGAATATTCCTTCTTTGGATTGATGAACTTGTAGTCCAAGAAAATAGGACATCTTTCCCATCATGCTCATTTGGAAATGGCTAGTCATGAGATCAGAAAATCTATCACATAGTTCTTGATTCTTTGATCCAAAGATTATGTCGTCAACATATATTTGAACTAGTAGAATGCTGTCTCCATCCTTGATGCGAAAGAGAGTTTGATCTATCCTCCCTTTCTGAAATCCATTGTTCAGTAGAAACTTAGACAACGTTCCATACCAAGCTCGTGGTGCCTGCTTCAGACCATATAGTGCCTTCTTGAGCCTGTAGACTTGATTCCCTTGCTCAAATCCCGGAGGTTGCTCGACATAAACTTCCTCCTTGAGCTCGCCATTAAGGAAGGCGCTTTTTACGTCCATCTGCATCACATCAAACTCATGGTATGTAGCATATGCTAAGAATAAGCGGATAGCCTCTAGTCTTGCTACTGGGGCGAAGGTTTCATCATAATCTATTCCTTCGCATTGTCTATACCCTTTGGCTACAAGACGTGCCTTGTTCCTTACTACAACACCTGATTCATCTTTCTTGTTTTTGAATACCCACTTAGTGCCTATCACACTTTGATGTTCTGGTCAGTCAACTAGTTCCCACACATTGTTGCGTGTGAACTCTGCAAGCTCCTCTCGCATGGCATTCACCCAATCTGCATCTAGCAATGCTTCTTCTACTTTCTTAGGTTCTTCATTAGATATGTAACAGGCTAACATGGCATTGTCGTTTCCTTGTCTGGTTAGGATAGGGTCATTTACGCTTCCAAGAACACTGTCTAAAGGATGCGCTCGTAGCCATGACGGTCTGATACGTTCTGGAATTTTAGCATCTGGTTCTCCTTCTACATGAGTATTATTTTGATTAGCTTCTACTGCATTCTCCTGGGGTTCAGCAACTGGGACAACTGGTATTCCTTCTTCATCTGCTTCTGGATATTCATGAATAGGATCGGCATGGGTAGGTATTGTAACGGTTGGAGCTTCAGCAGCAGGTTCCACCAGGATTGGACTCTCAGCAACTCCTTTGCTAAGATCTTCAGTAGATTCTTCATCTTCTTGATCATCAAGTGCACCAGCAACATCTAAATTCTCATTTAGATATATAGAGGATGGGGCCTCAGCATGATCATTAGCATCACCAGCCTGGTCAGCAGTCTGGTCACCTGCTGAGTTCGATGCCTCTGGAATGACATCAGTCTTAGACCTAATCGGATCAATACTCATATTCTCAAAATATTTTTGAAGAGATTGATTATGGATATCATTGGTCTCATGATTATCATTCCTCTGTTCTTTGTCAGCCCTGCGCACTAAAGTAGACTAATCACAAATAACATTACATGTTATTTCCACAAGTTGAGTTGTCTTGTTTAACACCCTATAACCTTTGTGAGAAGGGTATCCATATCCCAGGAAAACGCCTTCATCAGACTTAGGTGAGAAAGTGTTAAGTCTCGACTTCCCATTGTTATGGCTATAACATGTTGAACCGAAAGTACTAAAGTGTTTAATAGAAGGCTTACGACCATTATACACTTCATAAGGAGTTTTGTTGAATCTGCCATTAACTGCACTCCTGTTCTGAGTGTAGCAGGCAGTCATGATAGCTTCTCCCCAGTACTTTCCACTGAGTCCTGAGTCAGCAAGCATGGACCGTGCTGCTTCCTTCATTGTTCTGTTTCTTCGTTCTGCTAGTCCATTTTGCTGTGGGGTTCTAGCAGTGGACTTCTCATGATGAATTCCAGCCTCAGCACAAAAGTCCATTAGAATTCCATTACAGAATTCCGTTCCATTATCTGATCTAATTCTTTTAACTGTAACTTCCTTGTTGTTCTGCTCTTTGAGGATCAGTTCAGGTAGCAGGATCTTTACTTCGTCTTTAGTCTTTAGTAGTTGAACCCAAGTATACCTGGAGAAATCATCAACAACCACAAGTGTATATATTTTCTTATTAACTGTGGGTGGTGTGACAGGACCAAACAGATCCATGTGTAGGAGTTCGAGAATTCTCCCTGAGGTATCCTTTTCTGGATTTGATTTGAAGGATGCCTTTGTTTGTTTGCCTTGTTGGCATGCTTTGCACACTCCTTCCTTTCGGAAAGATTCAACAGGCAGTCCTTCAACTAGCTTGTGTTTCGCTAGATGATTGATTGTCTTGAAGTTCAAGTGATTTAATCTTTTATGCCATAGCCAACTTGTTTCCTCTTTGTTAAATGCCACGAAGCATGAATCCTGTTGACCACTTTGCCAATCAACCACATATAGTCCACCCTTGCGGATGCCTCTAAGCTTCACTTCACCTGTAACCTTATCAACAATATCACAACCAGAGTTAATGAAATAAACATTGTATCCATTTTCACATAACTGGCTTATGCTCATTAAGTTATGTTTAAGGTTCGAAACAAGAGCAGCATTAACAATTCGAATTCCATCTTGTTCTACCCATCCTCTTCCAATGACTCTTCCTCTGTTGTTATCACCGAAAATAACTGAGGATCCATAGACGCTTTGTAAATCTGAGAATAAGTCTGCTCTTCCAGTCATGTGCCCTGAGCAGCCACTATCAAGAATCCATTCATCTGGAGATCTTGACTCCTTCACTCTTGGATTCTTCTTCTGCAAGACAATTAAAAGAAGGATTTAGGTACCCGTTTAGTCTCGGGTCCTGCAGGATTAGCAAGTGTCATTGTTCCTTTTGGAACCCACATTTGAGTGATCTTCAAAATTTTCTTCTTGACATCACTCTTTATACCTTTCTCAACCTTAGGATAAGTAAATCTTGCATGCTTAGATTGAGGATGAGGTGTGGTAGTGTGTTGTGCCTTCATTGTCCTTTTGAAGAAATTTGTTTTGGACTTAGGCCTTACATAGGTGTTCTGCCTATGTGGTGTATATGCATTATGAGGGGGCTTTACATCATTGTAATTAACATGCTTGCTTGTATGAAATGAAGGTCTTGCTGTCCTGGCAGTAGATGCATACTGCTCGGCAATCCTTCTAGGCTCTGCTGATCTAGCATATGTTCTTGTGTTCTGCTTGAATTTATCATTCCTCTGTTGAGGTTTTATATCAGACACTCGAGCATTCTGCTGAGGTATAACGTACCTCTACTGTGTTTCCCTAGCATATATTCTAGGATTCTGCTGGGATATATCGTACCTCTGCTGAGGTTCCCTAGCAGATGTCCTAGCATTCTGCTGAGGTTTCACAGATTCGCTAATGAGTGTTTCAGCATATTCCTTTTCTTTCAGTTTTTCTCCAAGGATGAATTTTCCGGCAGAGAAAAACTGAGTAGTCTTCCGCTTAGAAGATCCTCCTTTATCATAGTGATCATAACCAACACCAGCTCTTTCTTTGTGGTGCTTTTGTTGATTAATTGCAGCATTCAAAATAGCTTGACTAGTCGTATAAGTACAAATGCAATTTTCTTTTGGTTGATTTTTCAGCAAAATGTTTTCTTTCTCAAGAATTTTGAAATTTTCAGAAAGTATTGAAAATTCGGCTTTCATTTTTGTAAGTTCCTCACTTGCAGACCTTAGTCTTTCGACTTCCTCGGTCAAATTTGAAACTTTTAACTTCAGTGAGGTGTTTTCTCCTACAATGATGTTTTTAATTTCGTACATTTTAGAGAATTCTTCACTTAGCTTCGTGAGATAGTCTTCCTCAGAATCTAAAGTGAGATTCTCGCAATCATCAAAGGTTATAAATCTAGGGATATTTATTGAAATTACCTCGGTGTTCTCGGCTGCTAGAGCCATTTCAGCATTCTGATCAGCATCTGCATCAGCAAATTGATCTTCCACGACGTCTGCCATCAGAACTAGCATGGCTTCTTCATCTTCTTCCTCTGAGGATAGGTAGTACTCCTCATCATTTTCAGGAATGTCCTGAGTTTCTTTCCTGGTTAGGAGCGCTCTTTTGACTGCATTGCCTGCACGTCTTTCAAATCTTTGTTTCAGCCGCTCCCTTTCTTCTCTGCTGACTTTCGGACAGTCATGTTTCAAGTGGTCAAGAGATCCACACTCGAAACAGGTCCTAGGTTTTTGCTCTGCTGAGCGAGCATGAGAAGGTGACTGTTGAGTCTCCTTTGCTTCCTTTTCGCCTTTAGCCTCCATCAGCATCTTCTGAAGTTTCTTCATTTGTTCTTCTAGTTCACTGATCTTAAGATCAGTAGGCTGAGAGCCAGAGGTTGTAGCAACCTCCTTTGATTGGGTTATGGAAGCAGATCTTTCTTGATTGTAAAATGGTTTCTTTTGTTTAAACTTATTAAAATCCTTTTTGACAAAATAAGCTAAATCATCTGAGCTAGCAGCGGATTGTGCTACTGCAGCTTCATTTTTCTTTGACTGTTGTATTATAAATTCATGAGATTTTAACTGAGCAAATACCTCGGATGTAGACATTTTGTTGAGATCTTTCTCACTTAGACTAGTCATTTTAACAAACCAGTCATCTCTGGGGTATAGTTTAGAGATAATCTTGTGATTCATTTCCCCATTCTCATATTTCTTACTAAGGTTATTCAGCTCTCCAATGATGGTATTAAATCGTTCCTCCATGGCCATTATGGATTCACCTGCATTCATAGAGAAAGATTCATATTTATCAACAGCTACCTGCAGTTTATTGCGTTTCATCTGGTCTGTCTCCTGGGAAGATTCGCAAACATACTGCCACATTTCTTTAGCTGTATCGAACTCCAAAGCTTTTTGTGCCATCAGCTTTGGTAGGGAGTCAAGGATTAACTTCTTTGCAACATACTCCAGCTGAGCTCTTTTCTTGTCTTCACTTGTGTATTCCTCAAAAGGTTTTTCAACCATTTGGGGTCTCTGTGGCCTTGGGGGTCTAGGTTGATCTCCTTCATCAGCTCCTTCAGCGGGTTCGAGTACAGGTCCTATAAAAGTGTTAGCTTTCATAATCTTAATGGGACCTCTTTCAAGTACCTCAACCATTTCTGGGTGTATGCTCTGAAGCTGTATTAAGGCCATCTTTATCCATGTTGTGAAGTTTTCCCTGTTGTACTTTCCAAGAGAGTGATTCAACATCTTGTCTCCTGAGCTAAACAAGTGAAACACAGATAAACAGGTAAAAGTGCAAGGAAAATGCGGATCAGGTCTTAAGCGACTCAGAAGCAGTCAGTTTTTCAACCTCCTGCTCTGATACCACTTGTTGGTCCCGAAATACCAGAGTCGTCGTGTTGATAACTTAACACGAAATGCAGCGGAATATGTTTTACGTTTCTTGCACTTAATGTTATTTTCCAAAAATTAGTTAGCTCAAGTTATGACTTAAGTTTGTGTTCAGATATACACTAGCAACTCCACTGCTAGGTTTTAAATCGATCTTTGAACAGTAAACTAATAAAACAGTAAATGCACACAAGATTTATAGTGGTTCGATCAAATAGATCTACGTCCACTCCTTAGCCGAAACGCTAAGAATTTCACTAGAAAAGTATACAAATTACAAGGAATCGCCTTTCCAGTTAAGTAGGCAGTGA
This sequence comes from Plectranthus barbatus, assembly GCA_026898455.1. Taxonomy (NCBI): domain Eukaryota; kingdom Viridiplantae; phylum Streptophyta; class Magnoliopsida; order Lamiales; family Lamiaceae; genus Plectranthus; species Plectranthus barbatus. Next base: position 442,044 of record JAPKLW010000133.1, on the reverse strand, counting down.
GCTTTCGGCCTGGCTACTTGACAGCTATCCTCCGTGAGTCTGCACTTCTCCGGTAAGGTTTGGCTGGGGTCAAGGGCACACCTTCGAAACTCCTGCCTTGCCTGATATGGAAGAAATAGACACTTCCTGATTTTCCTTGAGTATGGCTAGACGTCCGTTCTAGTCTTAACCTTTTCAGGTGTTCGACTGTTGGATACTCCTAGTAAAGAGATTATCCCAATGATTGAAGATTCTTAACGGATGTTCAAGAATCTTCAAGGTTGAGTGTCAGATATTGAATGTGAAGACACTCTTGGTTGTTGAGGGCTTTGATTGTGTTTTTTATCATGAGCTCTCAACTGACTACTTTTTCTTGTTCGCTTTGTCAAAAGAATCTCACACGAATAGGATGTGATTGAAGCGGTTATCGAAGTAGTAAAAGCAGTTTTTTTTTTTATCCAGTTCTTGAATCTGTCTTTTATAGTTGGAGATTCAAAACTTGAATCTCCATACCCGTTAGACACAACGACTTCTTTGTCCAAGAGTGGATTAACTTGATAGAGCGCTTTTTGAGTAGAGATGTACTTTCCAAACTACTTAGGGAAAGTCTCGTCCTTTGTATGTCCTTTTTGTCAGTGTGGCAGTCTGTCTTCAGCTTTTGCATCTCGACCTTTGTTATGTTGAAAGTTGCTGAAGTCTTTTACTGCCTTCGATCCTTTGACTTCTTTTGTTTCAGACTCTTTCCTTCGATGCTGAAAGGTTCGAATGCTAACACCTTAGCATTCTGTCAGACGTGCTTTCAGCCATTTGCTAGTGATCCTTTGTTGGCTTGTTTCTCTAGCAGATTGTGAGTTGAATGCTGATATCATTTGCTTTGTGTCTGCTAGGGATTCTTCTTAGCACACTAGTCTATTACAACTCGATGTTCAACTTATACAGGACTTTACAAGTTGTTTTAGACTCTCTAGATTTCAGCAAATGATCGACCAACTAAATAAGGTTTGATCCAACAAAACCTTTTACAAATAAGTCCTAAGGGAGTTTCTAGGGATAATTCCCAACAATCTTGGAACTGTTGCATATGGACATGTTAGGACTAGTCAATTTACCCACCATAGTAGGAAAAATATTCACACTGGTAGTAGTTGATGATTACTCAAGGTACACATGGGTGAGGCTCATGAAGACCAAAGATGAGGTCAAGCTCCAGCTGCCAGAACTCATTTTGCAGGTGCAGAATAACAAAGGAGTGACCATCAATAGGATAAGGTCCGACTACAGAACTAATTTTTCAATGAACCTTTAATAGATTTTTGCGATGATGCTGGCATTGTACACGAGAAGTCGGCTCTGAGGACTCCTTAACATAATAGCCTTGCTGAGAGACAAAATCGCACACTTAAAGAAGCAGTAAGGACCATGCTCGCTGAAGCAAGCTTAAGCAAAAGATACTGGGGATAAGTTTTGATGACGGCCTGCTATACTCAAAATAGAAGTGCCATTAACAGTTGTCATCACAAAACTTCCTACGAGGTCTACAATGGTCGTAAGCCTTCAATAGCTCATTTTCGTGCTTTCAGCTTTCCATTTTACATCCATAATAAAGGAAAGTCGAAACTGAATACCTTTAGTCCAAAGGTGGATGAAGGTGTGTTCCTTAGATATGGACACCATTCATACAAGGTATTTAGGGTACTCAACTAGATTACGGGACTTGTGGAAGTAACATGTTGTGTTGATTTTGATGAGTCTATTCTAGTGCGCAGGACCTTAAATGAACTAGATTTTGATGCTCGTGAGATCAATGATGCCAATGAGAAACTGAGTTTTGATAATGAAAATGGTAATATAGTTTCTCAGGCTAGATCTATGAATGAAACATCATGTAATCCAGATGATTTGGCTAGAGTGCAACAAACCAAATAGGCCGGTGATACAACTGTACATGCTGAGGTCATAGATTACCTAACCTTAAATGCAGGTACAAAACGAGGGGGAACTTCAGGCTAAGCAGAAACTGAGTAAGGCCCCCAAGATGAAACTGACCGTGGTGAAGCTCACTTTGCTCAACCTGAATAGGTGAATCCAAAAGATAAAACATTGGAGATTATGGAAACTACCACTCAAGAAGAAGGATCAAACCCAGTAGTGGAGGATCAAGATTGAAAAGAAGATCTAGCTATGGTGGAATCTAATTAAACCTCAGTTCCATTTTCAGAAACTGACTTTCCTGGAGCCTTCATTCAACCTGTCGAGGTTAATCAGCTCCAGAAGCCAAAGTGGTTAAGACATCACCCCGAGTATGGTATGTTGGACAACATCGCTAATCAGTCCGCACACATCAAGGAAGTGCTTTCCTGACTTGCTTTATCTCTCAACAGCAAGAACATTCAAAGATTATAGATGATTTGAAATCCACGGATTGCACTAATACTACACAAGAACAGCTAGCTGAGTTGAAGCGTAATGAAGCATGATACTTGTGAAGGATTTATATATACTGAAAGCATTATGATTGGTATATTATGTACAAGGTCGATTGGTTAATATACTGGAAATCATAAATGTTGAATGTTCATCTCCTGTCTAGATTAACAAACATGTGTCGCAAACGCTCTTATCCAGTTCTCTCATCGATAGGGAGATCATACGGTGCGTAGTAGATCACACAAGATCGTATGGATCATATGACCTAAAGAGATATAAATGATTATCACAGCTGAGACAATCCTAGGATAGACTGTCGGTGCAGGCTGCAGCATACGCAGTAATAAGCATCTTATCTTGGATGGCTTGGTATGCTGGTACGAGGTTACGTATTGATAAGGACCTAATTTAAGATCGATTCCTTTATCTGACATTAAAGGAATCAGGATCTTGATGGCTTGATGAGATCATAAACATAAATGAAGGAACGAAATTATATACGAATTGTGTATCACTTTGAGTTACAGTGAAAGGCTCTAGTTGGGCTTGTATATCTGTATCTTGGGTGATAGCAATTTGTGTATGACTGTCTGGTACCGGAACATGGTAACCACATTTGGTATAGGATGGTGACATTCTTGAGCAGCTCAAAAGGTTCATTTTGCAAAAGTCCTGCAGGTTGATTAAGTTCAAACATAAGTGAAAATGGTTGAGTGGATTTACTCAGAAATAAAAGATGTTAATTAATTAAATGGTTTTTCAGAGCCTAAATTAATTAATGAATGTCTGTAACCTTAAATGTGGGGATATACCAAGCCTATGCAACCCGTCCCTCACAACGTGGTAGCAAATAGGTAGGACAGTATTGATTCTCTGGTGGAATGAATCAATATTAATTAATTAATTATATTCTGGATTGAATATGGGAATTAATTAATTGATAGGCCTTATTTGTTATTTGTAATCTGGTCCCTGGTTTGGCCCATGAAAACTCAGGCCCAATAAATATACTTTAGTTTCTCACATCATAAGTTGCAACACAAGCAAAGCAATATTTGGGAGTTGTGTGCGATCGACTAGATCTGCGAAAATGACGTGGAAATTTAGCTTCTGAAACGGCAAGGAATCCGAAGGGAATCTTCACCATATATTCGGATTGAAGTTGGGCTACAAATCAGAAGATCGGATCTGGACGATCGTATTCTTTCTTCTCTCCCTCTTTATTTTCAAAATTAATTGTTTAATTTCATAGATTTGATTCCTTAATTTGTTAGGAATAAATCTTGGTGCGCAAGAAAGATGTTCGAGGATCTAATCTCTGCGCATTACGCTCTTCAGGACCAACAATCCAGGTATTCCGTAAAATCCTGTTATGCATAATCAATAGGAGCTTGCTAGGATTAATCTTAGGCATAGCAATTTATTTTGATATTCCAATTAAAGATCTGGGCTAATGGATTGAGTGATTCTATTCACAAATCCCTTCAATTGGTATCAGAGCCAGGTTGATTATTTGGCTTTATCAGAAAAAATTATATTGCCTATGATTATGAATGATTATTATTATTGAATTATAATGCATGAATGCTTTTTTTATTGTATGTGTTTTTGTTCCTTATGGCTCTCGGGTTGATTGTATGGGTTTTTGTTCCTTGTGGCTCTCGCAGACAGTGGTGGAATCCAGTGCGGCTGCGAGCGCTGCAAAGCCTAGGGTTTGTGTGCTACCCGCACGGGTTCAAACCACACCTCTTGCGTGCATTTCCAGCAAGTGATGGTGTCCGATGGTGGAGAGAAGAGGTGGTCGGAATTGGGGCAACGTTGGCGCTAGCCGGGGCGGCGGCTGGCAAAGAGGGAGGAGGAAGGGATGCGGGCTGTCTACTTAGAAAATAAATTCATATCACAGTCTATGTAGTGGGATCCCAGTCAAAGATCTGTGAAATAATTCCAAAGTGTAATAGATAGAATTATTTCTTAATTTGCATCATAAGGCTACAAAGACTTTTTTTGTTTGCTTTATTATCTGTTCTCACATGATATATGTGTTTAAATTAATTGTGCAAAATCAAAGCATGTTGTAGATAATAAGAGCATGTTTAATGCTTTTATTTACAGCTTTAAAGCATGCTATGCGATTTACTTTATGAAATTAATTATAACTATAAATTTGAGGTTCAAGCTTTGCATGATAGAATTTTGGCAGTGTTATAATTATGACTACGTAAAATAATCTTTGCAATTGAACCTTATGAAGTTAAAATTACTAAGTTAATTTATTTATATAAGACCTCCACAAAGCGATCCTTTATTGGAAGTGGGTAATTTATTAGGTAAACGTCTACATGTGTAGCTTACTTAATTTATTATTCATAAGTTCTAATAGATGGGATTTCTTAAAATAAACATTTAGTTCATGTGAGAAGTGGGATCTCATGCGTAAACATCTACATGTGTAGCTTGCGTATGGAGTTTTCATAAGTTCTCAAGGAATTGAATTAAATGAGACAACCTTATTATAAGAGATCTGGGTGTGTCCTGGTAGATCTCTATGTGGGAGGGTTGGCTTTGGTGGTATACTCGCTTAGATATTGTCAAGTGTATAACTCATTTGTGATGTCCCTGCTCAATAGGATAATATGGTCTTAAGTTAGTCTCCAATTATTAATTCCATTTCTCTAAGGAACCCTGACATGGACTGGAATTAAATGACTGGAATTTAAAGATGCAGTCTAGTTAAGTGTTTTGTTGTAAGTGTCCACATGTGTGGCTTGCAATAGTAATACTTAGGCAAATTGGAGGAAACATTAATATTACTTTATCATAAGGTTTCAATATTTATTTATTTAAACTGTTTGCGATTATGTTTAAATTTTACTTTAATTTATTATTTTTAGACATGTTTACTGCTCATATTGTTAACCTCTTAACACTAAACCCCTTAACTAATTTGAATTTTCGTGAGTGGAAGTAATGCTTCATCAACATACTCTATACTGCAAAACATGTCTATGTACTTTACATGGACCCACTATCTCCTTGGTTTTGGAATGGTTCTGGTTATGAGCAGCAATTTTATGACAGGGGGAAAGCTTCAGCTGATTTGACTTACTTTTTCATCAAGAACAATCTGTCTAGAGAATTAAAGCTCAAATACAGGAAATTCCAAACAACTGTTGAGATTTGGACGGACCTTGTGAAAGTATAAGTTATGATATTATGAAGGACTCTGTTTCCAAAAGAATGACTGAGGGGAGTTCGTTGGTTCTACATTTCATCTGTACGATGAGAATCATGAGAAAGTACAGAAAGAGAGGTGGACGAATTAACAGCCGGGCAGAATTAGACATTGTCCTGAACTCTCTCTCGCTCTCTGATGCTTTTGATGATTTCATCAAGTCTCTTGTTGGCAAGCGTGAGTTTTCTCTTGCTGCGTTACTCAGGGTCCTGATGCATGAGGAATCCGACATGATGGCATTCGAGTTTGCTCAAACTTTGTCAGCCGCTGACAAGGCAGTTGCTGAAGCAAAAGAAATGCTTGAAAGGTGAGATGAAAAAGATGAGGGAAAAGTCATTACCAGGCCTTGCAAACACAAGTGAAGTGAAGTAAATTGTCTAGTGCCTAGCACGGGTAGACCAGGTACATCATGTGCATTTATAACGGAAACATGTTAGGCATTGGTTTCTACCGATTCATGGGTAGTGGATAATGGAGCTACTGATCATGTTTGTTATATCTTGCAAAGGTTCACGTCGACAAGGCAGCTGAGACATGACGAGATTACCATCTCAATGGGTAGTGGAGAGCGAGTCTCAGCAGTAGCCATTGGATATTTTACTTTATGCTTTGAAAATAATATTTTGATTTTGAGAGATGCTTTATATGTGCTGGTGTTTCGGCGGAACTTAATTTCAGTTTCCAGGTTATTTAATGATGATTTTTTAGTTATTTTTTATAGTAGAGTTTCTTTCATTGGGAATAACGGTGTTATCTGTCAAGGCAAACTGATTGATTACCTCTATATCATTAATTATATACATAAATCTTCCGTGAATGTTGCGAACTCATCCAATAATAATAATCATTTAAAGAGAAAGATTTCTTCCGATGATGATTAAACATATCTCTTGCACTTGAAACTAGATCACAACAATCAAAAGATGATCAAGAGACTAGCGCATGATGGGCAATTAGAATCTTTCCAAGCTGTGCCGCATCAAGTCTGTGAATCCTGTATAGAGGGAAAGATGACGATCCGGCCTTTTAAGGCAAGTCAGTCTGGAGAAGTGGATGTGTTAGAATTGATCCACTCTGACTTATGTGGACCGATGTCCACGCAAGCTCGTGGAGGTTATGAGTAATTTGTCATGTTTATTGATGATTACTCAAGATTTGGATATGTCTATTTGCTTCGCTACAAGTATGCATGTTTTGAGAAATTCAAAGAGTTTAGGACTGAGGTAGAGAAGAAGCTAGGAAAGACTATCAAGACACAACGATCAGATCATGGTGTGGAATACCTCAGTAACGATTTCTTGCAGTACCTGTCAGGCAATGGGATTACGTCCCAATGGACTGCACTAGGAACCCCTCAACATAACGGTGTAGTGGAAAGAAGAAATAGGACTCTTTTGGAAATGGTTAGGTCCATGATGAGTTATGCAAGTTTGCCAATTTTGTTTTGGGGATATGCCTTGGAGACAGCGGCCTATTTGTTTAACCTGGTTCCTTCTAAATCAATTCCTAAAACGCCTCTGGAGCTCTGGTACGGGTGAAAGCCAAGTTTAACCAAAATGAGGGTTTGGGGATGTCCAACATATGGGCTGACAAACGAACCTAATAAGTTAGGAAGTAGGTGTAAGTTGATGTTGTTTGTAGGATATCACAGGCAATCTATCGGTGGTTACTTTTATTGTAATCAGAAAGTGGTTCTCATTACCAGTGCAAGATTCTTGGAGGACGAATATGTAAGAAACCACAGATCTAAGAGTGAAATTATCCTCCACGATCTTGGAGATAATGAAGCAATTCCATCAAGAAAGCCCAGTGTGATGGTAAATCCACCTGCAACTGGTGAGGGAATACCAACACTGCCATCAATGCAAGGAATGGGACCAACGTGTACTGTACCAACTACTGACACGGCACATATGCCTCGTCGCTGTGGGAGGGTTTTCATTAACCAAAAATGTACAATCAAAGTTAAAAAAAGAACAATCAATTTTCAAGATAGTCAAAGTAAAATTGAGCTTAGCTTTAAGTACTTATTCAAGCTTTTATGCTCATCAATGCCACTTTTCTTTTTCTACCTATTCGTTTTCTCTTGTTGTCCACTAATAGGTTTCACACTCCACTTAGATCAAAAGGACTTTCAAAGCTTCTAATGTTAGGCCAAGGTTCAAGGGTAGGCAATTTAGATGTATTTGCTTGAGTCTAGATGTATTATCCTTCTCATTCTAACAATGGACATAGTCTACCTTTGCCTTTCAACTTTTCTTTCTTTTCTTTTTACAAATACCACTATATATGGCTGAATTGTTATATGATAGAGAAACCAGCGTTATTCGTACACATCTCTTTTCTAGATGTTTTCTTTTTTTTTTTTCTTTTTCAGGCTAACAATTTGCCTATCTTTTCATTTTTTTAGGGCAGGGAATTTAGACTCAGGCTAAACATTGAACATAACATTGTCCTCAATGTTAAAGGGAAAAACAGAGTCAGATCAATCTTCTAGACTAGGAAGTGTATGGAAATTGGCTAACATTAAGTTGGTGTAAACAAAAATTAGACTCAGGCTCAAAATCTAGGTGCAAAGGAATATTCATTTGAAACAAAGAAACATATGAAGGCACAAAGATCAAACAATGGCCTTAATCATCTCTAAGTGTAAAGCTCATCCATGTTTCGTCTCAAAAAAGGTCAAACTCAGGGTAGGTGGCATTTGACATTCAATCATGATATAGTACCAGCTAAACTTAAGCATACGTCTAGCATATCAGGTTTTCAAAAACAGAGATAAATGAGAACTTTGCCTTGCAAACCAGATTTTCATGTACAGAGCTAAACATCAAAAAGTAAATGTGGATTGACCCTCAACAAACGTGATCATCACCAATCATGTAGAGAGAAGAAAGACAAGAATCGAGACATAATTGGGTGAGAGAAAATATAACAACTAGACTTATAACTTTTATTAAAAAGACCAAATGAACTTCATGCTTTAACATGCCACTAGCATGAAGTCCAAACAATTAACAACAAAAACTAAACATAGAAGCAGCAAAATAAACATAAACATAACTAAATCAGAAATTTTTTTGCAAAAGCTAAATGGGTTCAGAAATGACCCTGTTCATCAAGTAGAACTCCCGGAAGCTTTCTTGCTTTTCTAGTGGCGGCCCTTCTTCCTCAGCAGCTTCGTTGTTTGAACTTTGATCGTTAGCAGCACCTTATGCATATGCTTGAATCCACGCAACAGCTTTTCCTGCTTTTCCTTGATTTTCAGCAGCTCATTCTACAAATTTTCAAGTGTATCTCCATCCTCAGCAGGATTTTCACCCTGAGCTCGAGATTGTGCTTGTGCGTGCCTCTTTGTCAGATACTGGATATTGAAGTAGCTCTTGGCAATGCTCCTCGGCTCCTTAGAATGATAAGAGACTCTTGCTCGTTTGCATAGCTCTGAGATCAATGAAGGATAGAACAGCGGCCTAGCCCTTTTAGAAGCTTGGAAATCTATAGAATCAATGATAAAGGGTGCAATGTCAATTGAGTCTCACCAGAGTGTTGTGAGTAATAGAGCTTATCCTGTTTCTCAGAAAATGGATCCAAATGTTAGCCTCAGTAGTCAGAAAGCTGGCATGGACAGAGTATTGGGATTATATACTGAAAGCATATATGATTAAGTGTTTTGTACACT
>JAPKLW010000133.1:403447-422727 GCA_026898455.1 Plectranthus barbatus | reverse complement strand
TAAATATGTGGATCATGTTAGTTTGGTGCAACCCGTTCCTAATAACGTGGTAATAAAGGGGCGAGTCAGCATTGTTACCGTGGTGAAGGTTAAAACAATGTTTTATTAATTAATTATGTTCTGGGTTGAACAAGGAAAGATTAATTAATAAAGAGGGCCCACTTTATTATTTGCATCTGATCCCTGGTCTGGCACATTAACTGCTCACAGCCCATTAGGGTTAGGGTTTCTCAAAAACCCTAACACTATATAAAGGCCTTCTCTCTATCAGATCAACTAGGGTTTTCAGTATATTGAAAATAGAGAGAGAACGGCGGCGGCTATCCAGAAGGGAGAAACTGATCGATTTCTCCAGATCTCGGATTCAACTTGGTAGATAATCCTCACCAGATTTCCAAGGAGCAAGGGAACAGATCAGAAGATCAGATCTGTAGGAACAATTGTTCATCGCCGGTGTTCAGTTTCAGATCCAGATCTATTTCATCATTATTGGCTCCAATCTAGATCTGTAGATCAAATGGTGAAATCAGGTATTTTCTAAATCCATCCTCTGCAATTAATATTGTAGGAGCATGCATAGGATCACATGATTTATTTAATTGAAATTTGTTCCTGGTATCCTAAGAACGATCCTTGGCAAGAAATTCATTAATGGCAACTCATGTTATCCATCGTAGACTCAAACCCTACATAGAGAGGTTATCCTTCGTCTCATCAACCCATTGTGCACCGCAATATTGTTTTGGTACTTTTCTTTGGCACATCTACATCTCCCTTCTCAACACTTGGTTGCTCATCAATTTCAGCCTCAGGCTTTTCAGATGTTGTAGCATCAGCTTTCTCAGACTCCTCCTTGCTCTCTAAATTTTCTTCCCCATTCACATTGTCACTCTCAGTTGTTGCTTCTTCTCCCTTGGTATCAGATTGGTGCTGCTCCTCGAAGTCTTCCTGATCATCTGGTTCTTGTTCTGTCTCAGGCTCCTCAAACTGGCCATGTGTAATTTCCTCAGCGCTCAGATTGGCTTCCTCAGACTTTTCAGGTTCACTATCAGCAGTACCTTTCTCTTCCTCGGTCTCCTCTGGTTGGTCATCAGTTGGGTTAAGAACACTTGTGTCAGTCCTTTTTGAAATTTCAGTCTCAGCTTTAGGAGTAGTTGTCTCAAGCAAATCCATCAAATTTCCTTTATTTGGCTTTGTGCTCTCAGATTTAGACTTCTGCAGTTGTAGGAGGTAACTTAGCATTCCTTTTGGCCTTGTTGGACACAACAGCCCTACTGGACCTCCTTAACCATTGAACGGGTTCCTTCTTCTGTGCTTTGGGTTTTCCCTTGGGCTTCAGCGAGGCTGGGCTTGCTTCCTCTGGACTAGCTTCAGAGGGCTCAATCTCCATTCCCTATCGTTTCTTAGTGCTTTTCTCCATCCTCATACTTGAATCTGTAAAGCATTCAAGTTCAAAAACCCACACAAACCAAACTACTGCACATGCATGCTGTTGTCAAAATTTTGGCAGTCGATTCTCAAATTTCTAGCATAGTAGATATCCCCCCCAAACTTTGAGTTTATCCATAATTTATCACAGAAAGATAAATAAAAAATCATGGAGCAGAGAGATTTTCTATTCCCTAGCGCAAAAATTGTCAAAATCCCTTTGTCAAAACTACTGCATACAACTAGCAACGATCAACATAAATCGAAACATGTTTTTCACCCAAAAAATATAGACTTACAAGTTTAAGAATCATACTCACAAAAATCTAGACTAAACAGGCAGAGACCGTTCAACAGCATAAAGCAAAACAAATTCAACACCATACCCGACATTCTGATTCACAAATTGTTTTCTCCTCTCTTCTCTTTCAAACAAATTTCAGCAGTATTTAAAGAGAAATAGGCAGCCTAAAACAAGATACCAAAAGCGAGGGAAGAAGTCATACCTGTTTAACGATAAAAATTTCGATTTTCATCACAGGATTTTCCCAAAAGTTTTGCTCGAATGCTTAAGAAGGAGATGGTTTTGTTTGCTTTTCACAGTATGTATAATATATAAGCACACCCACTTTAAGCATTAATCGGAACAAATAATAAGGAAACCTTTTGACTTCCTCTGATTAGACACAATCTTTCCTTTCAAATTTAGAAGGTAAGTTACTAAAACCGTCATTCCTAGAGGTAGGGGCTAAAACTGATGTCATCATTCTCTCTCCACTCAAAGCCTATTTTTGAGCCAGGCCTACTCATGCAACAGTTTTACCCACTTACCATCCTGTAATTTCCCTTTTTTTTTAAGTGTAAACAATAAACTAAAAGGAACTAACACACCAAATAAATTCCTAATTTAACTTACGTAAAATCTATTCTACCTAATACCTATGTTACTCACATGCTGTAGCATCCAAACTCCTAAGACTTAATCAAAACAAAATTAAATTTAACTAGGCATGAAATAAAATGCAGAATTAAAATAAACATCCTAAGCTATCACCACTTGTTTCATCTAACCTCATGATAGCTTAGGTTACCTCGATTTTCAAAGCTCCTGCACTTGGGGGGAAGCCTTTACCTTTTCCCATATTCCTCCATGGTAATGTTTCACCCTCTGTCCATTAACTTTGAAGATATTCCCTGTGCTTTCATCCTTCAGCTCCACGGCTCCATAAGGGTAAACCTTGACCACAGTAAGAGGTCCTGACCATCTGGACTTAAGTTTCCCAGGAAATAACCTCAGTCTAGCATTAAAAAGTAGAGGACCTGTTGACCCTCTTCCAGAGTTCTATCGGCAATTTTACTGTCATGCCATCTTTTCACTTTATCCTTATAAATCTTGGCATTCTCATAACTATGCAACCTCAGTTCTTCAAGTTCGTTAAGCTGCAGTATCCTCTTCTCTCCACTTGCCTTAGGATCAAAATTAAGTTTCCTAGTAGCCCAGTATGCTTTGTACTCCATCTCTAAAGGCAGGTGGTAGGCTTTACCAAAGACCAGCCTATGGGAGACATCCCTAATGGTGTTTTATAGGTTGTTCTGTAAGCCCATAATGAATCATCCAAGTGTTTGGAACAGTCTTTCCTTGTGGTGTTCACCACTTTTTCTAGCACACTCTTTACTTCCATGTTTGACAACTCAGCCAGCCCATTTGTTTGTGGGTGGTATGCTGTTGAGACCTTGTGATTGATGTTGTACTTATCCAGCATGGTAGACAAACTCTTATTAATAAAATGTGTACCCTCATCACTGATTATTTCCCTAAGTGTTCCAAACCTTGTAAAGATATTCTTGTGCAGAAATTTTATAATTGTGGCAGCATCATTGTGGGCACATGCACAAGCCTCCACTCACCCAGAGACATAGTCAACAGCTAACAAAATCTACTCATTCCCAAAAGAAGATGGGAATGGCCCCATGAAGTCCATTCCCCATACATCAAATAATTCCACTTCCACAATATAGTTCAGAGGCATAGCATTCTTGGCTGATAGATTTCCCACTCTTTGGCATCTGTCACAATTCTTAACAAACTCAAATGCATCCTTGGAAAACCCTGGCAAATAAAATTCTGATTACAGCACTTTAGTTGTTGTCCTCTGTCCACCAAAATGCCCTCCATATGCTGAAGCATGGCATTCACTCAAAATGTAGGGGATCCTTTATTCTGGAACACATCTTCTGAATATCTGATCAGGCCCCAACCTAAACAAAGTAGGATCATCCCAATAATAGAACTTTGCATCATGTAAAAACTTCTTCAGTTGCTGCCCATGCAAACTATATGGTTTTCTGCCTGTTGCTAGGTAGTTTGCAAAATCTGCAACCCAAGGTGCATCCTCTTTCCAAGCCATAAGCTGCTCATCTGGAAAGTCATCATTGATTTGAACCGTGTCATCCACCCCAAATGGATTTTCCAACCTTGATAAATGATCAGCAACTTGATTTTCTGTTCCATTTCTGTCTTTGATTTCCAAATCAAACTCTTGCAAAAGAAGTATCCATCTGATGAGTCGTGGCTTTGCATCTTTCTTAGCCATTATGTACATGATTTCAAAGTGATCTGTAAACACAATCACCTTAGCTCCAACCAGATAGAATCTAAACTTATCCAAGACAAACACTACTGCTTACAGTTCCTTTTCTGAAGTAGTGTAGTTCTTCTGTGCTCCATCCATTATCTTACTTGCATAATAGATGGATCTAAAGATTTTATCCTTTCTCTGTCCCAACACTGCTCCCACAACATAATTACTTGCATCACACATTAGCTCAAAGGATTCATCCCAGCTTGATGGTTGCATCACATGGGTTGTCACAAGTGCAGCTTTCAACTTAGTAAATGCCTTCATACACTCACTGCTGAAATCAAACTTCCTGTCTTGTTCTAGCAGTTGTGAAAGTAGCTTAGCTATCTTAGAAAAGTCCTTGATAAACCTTCTATAAAAACCAGCATGACCCAGAAAAATCCTTACTGCTTTCACTGGATTTGGAACTGGCATCTTGTTAATGACTTCAATTTTTGCAGGATCCACCTCAATGCCTTTGTTTGAAATCTTATTTTCTAGAACTACCCCTTGTTGTACCCTGAAACAACATTTCTCCCAGTTGAAAACTAGCTGTGATTTCTCACAAAGTTGTAAAACCTTTTCAAGATCTCCTAAATAGGTATTGAAATCCTTTCCAAACACTGAGAAGTCATCCATAAACATTTCTAGCCCATTCTCACTCATCTCAGAGAATATTGCAATCATGCAACGCTGGAAAGTTGTTGGAGCATTACAGAGGCTAAATGACATCCTTCTAAATGCAAAGGTTCCATAAGGGCATGTAAATGTAGTCAACCCTTGATGCTCTTGGGCTATTGCAATCTGATGGTAACCAGAATACCCAAAAAATAGTAATATCCTGAGCAGCCAATCTGTCCAACATCTGATCTACAAACGACAGTGAGAAGTGATCCTTTCTGGTGGCATCATTTAATTTCCTGTAGTCTATACAGATCCTCCACCCAGTGACTGTCCTTGTAGCTATCATCTCTTTCTTCTCATTCTGCACAACAGTTACTCCCCCCTTCTTAGGCACACACTGCACTTGACTCACCCATGAGTTGTCTGTAATGGGGAATATGATTCCTGCATCCAGCCATTTGATTATCTCCTTTTTCACAACTTCTTTCATGTTAGGATTAAGCTTCCTCTGTGGCTTTATTGAGTTTTTGCTCCCATCTTCCAGCAATATCTTATGCATACAGATGGTGCGATTGATTCCCTTTATATATGATATTGTCCACCCAATTTCTTGCTTGTGCTTCTTAAGCATCTGCATTAGTCTCTCTTCATCCTCCTCTTTTAAGTTTGAAGCAATTATCACATGTAAAGTTTCTGCTTCTCCCAAATATACATATTTCAATTGATCTGGTAAAGGCTTGAACACCAGTTCAGGAGGTTCTTCAAGGGATGACTTGTGCTCCTTCTGCTCCCTACTCATAAGATCCAATGATTCAAAATTGGGTTTGTACCCCCCCAAACTTTGCACCATGCTCTACCCATGCTACAGCATTTTCTTCAGACACTTCCTCGTTCTCAACATCTTCTTTTTGCAGTTTTGCAGTGTACTCCTCCACTACTGACTCCAAAATTCCAACTGTGAAACAATTCTCTGATTCATCTTGTAACTTCATAGTGTTATACAGGTTGAAAGTAGCTTGTTCTTCATGCACCCTCATAATTAACTCCCCTTTCTCCACATCAATCAAGGTTCTGCCTGTGGCTAGGAAGGGTCTAACCAAAATAATAGGTACTTCTCTATCTGCTTCATAATCCAAAATAATAAAGTTTGCAGGAAAGATAAACGTATCTACCCTGACTAGCACATCTTCAATCTTCCCCTCTAGATGCACAGTAGATCTGTCTGCAAGCTGCAATGTAATATTTGTTGGTCTTGCTCCTCCTATTCCCAGCTTCTTGAAGATTGACAATGACATTAAATTCACACTGGCTCCAAAGTCACAAAGTGATTTTCCTAAATCCCTTCCACCAATTGAACAAGGAATGGTGAAACTCCCTGGATCCTTTAACTTTGTCGGGATCTGCCTTCTCAAAGGTCCACTTACCTCCTCAAACAAGGATACAGTTTCAAACTCCTTTAGCCTTTTCTTTTTAGTCAAAATGTCCTTCAGAAACTTAACATAAGTAGGCATTTGTTCCAATGCTTCTACCAAAGGTACATTAATGTGAATCTGCTTGAGCATATCCAAAAACTTTTTGAACTGCTCCTCTTCCTTTTGTTTATTGAATTTAACGAGGAATGGTGGCTGGGGTTGATTATTATCATCTTCTACAGATTTTCTCTTACTGTTGAGTACATTTCCCTCAGGAGCGTCAGTTTGCTTTTCCTAAGTTACCAATTCTTCATTAACTGAGGGAAATGCTTCTTTGGTAGGAGCTTTTCCTTCTTTTTGTGTTCTGACCTCAGCCTGGTTTTTATCTTCAGGAGATTCTACCTCTTTTTGTTGTACATCAGCTAACCTTTCATCAAACTATTTTCCACTCCTTAAGGTCACTACCTTGCACTGCTCATTTCCCCCTCTAGGTTTCTCTGTATTGCTAGGTAGGCTTTCTTGTGGCCTAATCCTGATATCATTGGCCAATTGACCCATTTGCACTTCAAGATTTCTTAATGAAGATGCTTGGCTCTATATCAAAGCATCCTGGCGTTTTAGCCTTACTTCATTCTTAGCCATGAACTCTTTCATCATCTCCTCCATGGTTTTCTCAGGTTTCTGAGGTGGTGGCTCCAGACTTTGTTGTTGGTTATTCTGTTGTTTATTATAACCCCCTTGTTAAAAGTGTTATGCTGTTCCCGTGCTGCAGCATTCTGGTGTCCTTGCCTAGACCAATAAAAATTGGGGTGAATTCTCCACCCTGCATTGTAAGTGTTAGAGTATGGATTATTTTTTCCCTGGTATTGTTCAGGCATGTTTCCCATGTAACTAACAGATGCTAGGTTCGAAGGGCATTCCTCAAATTGGTTACCTTCTCCACAATAGATGCAACTCAAATCCATTGCAAATTCTGTCGGCATTGAAGTAACCAAGGCTTGACTGGTGTTTTTCTTAATGTTCTTCATGGTGGCTCCCATGGCTTCCATTTGTGTGCAGTGAGGGCCATCATAAGGTCAAATTCCAGAACCCCTGCAGCATTTGGAGTAGAAATAGCTGCTGCTCTGGAATTAGCTCGGAAATAGTTGTTTGCAGCCACCTTGTCCAAAATCTCATATGCTTCATTGTATGTTTTATCCAAGTAAGCTCCTCCTGCAGTGGCATAAATCATCATTCTAGAATTTCCAGTTAACCCGTTGTAAAAGATCTCCATTTGAATGCAGTAGGATATTCCATGATTCGGGCATCTTCTCAATAATTCCTTATACCTTTCCCATGCCTCATTTACAGATTCATCCTTTTGTCCAAAGGCCATGATTGCATTCCTACATCGAGCGTTCTAGGTAGGAGGGAAATACTTCAGTAAGAAAGTCTCTGCCAACTCATTCCGAGTTGTCACAGATCCAGGTGGCAGATTTGTGAGCCAAGTTTTGGCATTATCCCTTAAAGAAAAGGGAAATAATCGCATCCTCAATGCCTCAGGTGTTAGTCCCTGCAGTTTGAATTTATCACAGATCTCCACGAAGGATCTCAGATGTAGGTGTGGATCTTCTGTAGCTTGTCCACAAAACTGCCCCAAACTCTGCAACATTTGGAACATAACAGGTTTCAGCTCGAAGTGTAGTGCTTGTACTTCAGGTCTCACCACCCCTGGATCAAATTCAGTGAATCTTGGTGCCATATATTGCCTGATCACTCTGTCCTTATTGTCACCATTCCTTCCAGGAATTTCTTCAGCCATTTTCCTAACTTTCTGTTTTCTTCTGTTTTTTCTAAAAGTCCTATCAATCTCTGGATCGAATAGAAACAATTCTCGTACAACCTTTTCACTCATAAACTACTGACCCCCTGCATAAAGAAAATGTTTAGTTTCCAAAAGCATTCAGGTCATGTTACATACTATAATACTCAAGCAATTCAAAAGCATTTAGAATTAATCTTAAACACTCCCCCAGCAACGGCACCAAAAACTTGTTGTGAGCCATAGTATACCTATATAACCATGCGCAAGTATATGCAATCGACAAGTAATATAGTCCTAGAGACCAGATATCAAACCCTAGTGAGTGTAAGTTAAACTGTGCACTAAGAATTACTTGCAAATAAGGGGTGTTTGTCACTAACTTCTACTCAAAACATAAATAAGCATAAACTATGATTACAACTAGAACTAAAATCAGTAATACTTCTTCGTCCCACAAAATAAAAATATACTGTCTAAATTGACCACAATAGTGAAGGATACACTCGGGCTACGGAAGACAATTTACTTTTACTATCCTATATGCTAGAGCTTCTGTCTCGCATTTGTCTGAGCCTTAGAACTTCCTCAGTACACTTTCCTACTATGTATCATATGCCTATGCTTACCACAGTATTCAAGTGATGGAATCCTAAATTCTTGTTCTATTTAAGTTGCATTATCTCATATGCTTATGGGAATAACAAAATTTCCTAGGATCTTCTCGGCCTATGTCTCCTTTTGGTCTCTATAGGTGATGTATTTCTTTCCACTTCCGTGCTCAAGAAATCAGATTAAACAAGATCAGAGACAAGCTCAGAATATGCAAAACACCATTCTAACATATAATGAAGCGTAAGTAACTGTTCCAAAACCCAAGTGTAAAATACAATTAGCTCATACTTGCGAAGAGAACAAAATAAAATAGGATATCATTTACCATCGACTACAACTCAAAAGATAAAATCAAACTATCTGCGATGATGTCTCTATCTTCGATGGCCCCTCCTCCAAGCTTGTTATTCTCTCTTTCTTTACTCGTGCGGTATAATTCTTCGTATGTTCTCTGTCGCCTCCCTTCAAAAATGTACTCTATTTCCTAGATATTTTCTTATCTTTTTCCATCACCGTTGATCCTTCTTCCTTTCTTGGGATTCTTCCACATGTAGAAATGTCATTGTTCCTCGCGGACAAGAGTTCGGCTTCCATTGTGACACTTGTCCCCTCGGTAGACAAGATCAAAAAGGGACTTTATCTTTGTCTTCAAGTGGTCCCGGAGAGAGAAGGTCCTCTTCATCTTGCCTTTTTGCATTTCCCATGCTCAAGCATGACCACTAGTCAAAATGCGATAGGTAAGCTCTAGCATTCCAAACCTGGACAAAAACTTCACAAAAAGCTTGAAAAATCTTATTAAAACTCGGAATAGCTAAAGTAGAAAGCAACAATCACAAAGATGCAAATACTACCAAAAAGGACTCTAAATGAGAACAATCTTATTCAAAACAACATCTAAAGTATATAAGAAGAGATCAAAAGGTAACTCTTTATGAGAGTTATCAGTATTCTGGTACAGGGTTACGTATTGATAAGGACCTAAGTTAAGATCAATTCCTTTTATCTGACATTAAAGGAATCTGGATCTTCATGGCTTGATGAGATCCTAAACCTAAATGAAGGTACAGATGTATATACAAATTGTGTATCACTTTTAGTTACAGTGAAAGACTCTAGTAAGGCTTGTATTCTGTATCTTGGGTGATAGCAGTTTGTGTATGACTGTCTGGTACCGGAACTAGGTAACCACATCTAGTATATGATGGTCACATTACCTGAGCAGCTCAAAAGGTTCGTTATACTAAAGTCTTGCAGGCTGATTAAGTTCAAGCATAAGTGAAAATGATTGAGTGGATTGACTCAGAAATAAAAGATGTTAATTAATTAAATGGCTGGTCAGAGCCTAAATTAATTAACGAATGTCTGTAACCTTAAATGTGGGGATATATCGAGCCTATGCAACTCGTCCCTCACAACGTGGTACCAAATAGATTGGAGAGTATTGATTCTCTGGTGGAATGAATAAATTAATTAATTATATTCTGGGTTGAATATGGGAATTAATTAATTGATAGACCTTATTTGCTATTTGCATTCTGGTCCCTGGTCTGGCCCATGAAAACTCAGGCCCAATAGAAGTCTAGAATTTCCTATAAATAGGCTTCAATTTCTCGGATCACAACACACCACAAGATAATAAGTTGCAACACAAGCAAACCAGTATTTGGGAGCTATGTGTGATCGACTAGATCTCAGAAAACGAGGAGGAAATTATTTTTCTCAACCGGCAAGGAATCCGAAGTGAATCTTCACCAGATATTCAGATTAGAGTTGCGGTACAGATCAGAAGATCAGATCAGGAGGATCGTAATCTTTCTTCTCTCAATCTTTCTTTTCGAAATTAATTGTGTAATTTCATGGATTTGATTCCTTGATCTGTTAGGAATAAATCTTGGTGCACAAGAAAGAGAATCGAGGATCAAATCTCTGCGCACTACGTTCTTCAAGATCTACAATCTAGGTATCTCGTAAAACCCGCTTATGCATAATTAATCGGAGCATGCTAGGATTAATCATAGGCATAACGATTTATTTTGATATTCCAATTAACGATCTGGGCTAATGGACTAAGTGATTCAATTCACAAATCCCTTCAACTTGGTGGACAGACCAACCCATCAATCTGTGATTGGAACAAAATGAGTATTCAAGAACAACAGAGAAGAAACCGGGAATATCGTGAGGAACAAAGCAAGGCTCGTAGAAAAAGGTTATGCTCAGTGTGAAGGAGTTTATTTTGATGACCTTTTGCTCCAGTACCATCAAATTGTTCTTAGCTTATGCAGCGCACTACAACTTCACAGTTTTCAGATGGATGTGAAGAGTGCATATCTAAATGGGGAGCTTAAGGAAGAAGTCTATGTCGAATAGCCCCCAGGCTTCGAAGAGGGAGACCAAGTTTATAAGTTGAGAAAGGCTCTCTATGGGTTGAAGAAAGCACCCAGACTTTGGTATGAGACTCTGTCTCAGTTTCAGTTTCTTCTCAAGAACAGTTTCCAGAAAGGGAAGATCGATAGAACTTTGTTCATAATCAAGGATGGAACTGACATCTTGTTGGTTCAAATATATGTCGATGATATTATCTTGGGATGCAAAAACATTAAGCTATGCGAGAGGTTTGCCCAACTTGTACAGGCAATTTCCAAATGAGCATGATGGGTAAACTGACTTACTTTCTCGGTCATAGAGTAATTCAGTCTAAAGGTGGAATCTTCATCAATCAGAAGAAGTATACCAAGGACTTGATAAACAAATTATGTCCTGAAAAAACCAAGCCCTTGAGGATCCCGATGAGCCCCAGTGCCCAAATCAACCTTGATGAAGAAGGAGAAGCAATCATCCCAACGATTTACAAAGGAATTATACGATCTTTACAATATCCGACCACAAGTAGGCCGGATATCTCCAACTCAGTTGGAGTTTGTGCGAGGTTTCAAACAAATCCCAAGAAGTAGCACATGGATGCTACAAAGAGGATCGTGAAAACCTGAAAGGAACTGAGTCCTTAGGTATCTGGTACCCCAAAACTGACGATCTGACTCTCAATGCTTATTCAGATTTAGGTTTTAGAGCATGCCGTATTGATAGAAAGAGCACAAGCGGAACATAGTTGATAAGTTGGTTTAGCAAGAAACAACATTATGTAGCTACATCGACAATCGAAGTTGATTATGTAGTCGTTACAAGTTGTTGTGCTCAAGTCCTGTGGATTAAGCAACAATTACTTGATTATGAAGTCAAAACTAGATGTGTGCCGAATTATTGTGATAATAGCAGTGCTATGTGCATCACGAAGAATCTAGTTCACCACTCAAGATCGAAACATATTGACATTAGACATCACATTATTAGAGATCACGTCGAGAAGAATGATGTATACATTGAGTACATTAGAATTGAAGATCAATTGAATGAAATCATCACCAACCCACTCTCTGAAACTTATTTTAAGGAGCTTTACATCAAACTAGGTTTGTTAGAGTTTGATGAGATATTGATCGAAGAGGAATAGATGAGGAATAAAACTGAGTCCCAGCTCTCTCAGTTTTGAAATTTTGATTTTCATATCTCTCAAATTAAATGTGAAGTGAAGAAAATGTGAATTAAACTGAGTCCCAACTCTCAGTTTTTAAGCCTGGTGAATGATCTAATTGAATTATTTTAAGATCAACGAAATCCATTTCCAAGACAAGAAGGAAGCGAATTAAAATTTAGTTCGAACTCTCAGTTTCAGTTTTCTCTATTTCATAATTTTTCAGTTTCGTATTTCTATACTTAACCATTTTTATTAATAACTGGTATTGGCAGACAAACTGAGAAACTGACTTTCGAAAACCAAGTTTTGGTTTATGGGCCATGGATTTCTTTGAAGGACGGATGCTGACTTAAACTGAGTTCAGACTCTCAGTTTAGAAACTAAAACTTAATTTTCTACTCATTTTTAGTTTAAAAGGCGCGATAATTTGAAATTCAAATGGTGTCTTATCCGGTACGACGAATTAAATGTTGAACATACGCCAATCTATCTGGACGCAACACGTGACGACCCCACTCCCCCACATCAAATTAGTTAACCCAGTCCAACTGTCACTGCATTTGGTCCGTTGATCAAAGTCTGTTGACTCGTTCAAGACCGTCCAAACTCAGTTTCGAATACTATAAATAGATAATTTATTCTCTGCGGTTATAATTTTGAATCCTTACCATTTTCATCCTATTTTCATACCTTCACCAACCCAGAAACATTCCTTTGTGCATTCAAACCCTTCAACAATCATCCATTTCATTTATTGCCAATCATCAACATTGAATATGCCAAAACATTTAAGTACTCAGAACCCTGAACAAGTTACTTCTACCCCTAGTCGTGATGAAACTGAGAGTGTTCATCATAATCTCTCATATGTGCAAGTGCTGAAGTGGTTTTAATATGATCCAGAGTGGCTCACCCTTGAGCATAAAAATGCAGCCCAAGTTCAAAAAGAGAAAATTTTGAATGTTGATGAAGTACAAACGGTTTGCCCTGACTGCAGGTTGCCACGATGAATGACGAGATGATATTTTATTTCTTGGCAGTACAACCAAGGAGGTTTCATCCCTATATGGTTGCGAAATTCTACACAAATGTAGTGGTGGCCTCAGATAAAAAGTCATTCAATACCTCAGTGGAGGGTACAACAATCAGGGTAAATCCTAAATTACTTAGTGAGGTGTTCAACCTTCGCAATGATGGAGTTCAAATCCATACCTTTCTGCAAGGTGGTGGTAATCGGAAGATGAGTGAGCATATGGAGGAGCACTGGAATAAATGGAAGAAGGAGGACGTTCAGACAGGCTGGAAGATGAACCACAAAACCAGCAAATTTGATTCCTTCTCCAAATTCCATTATGACATTGCGACCCGCATGCTGCAATGCGTGATTGGTTTATACTCCAAAATGAGCAAGAACAAGTATTCCTTGTTGATGGCGATTGATGATGAAGTCCACAGAAACTGGGCTGAGTTTGTTTTCGAATGATTGTTAGATTACATCAGGAAAAAGAGTACGATCGAGTGTAAGGGAACTGTTGCAACAGATGTTGAGTTTTGGATTGAAAATAAACTTCTTGTTCGAGAAAGTGTTGGATGTGGTGGATGATGGTGAGCTTTTGACCCCAACTAACTTCATGCCACCTAAGCATGATCTGAAAGATTCTAGTTCCGATGAGGAGGGTGATGATGAAGAAGGCGGTGGTGATGAGGAAGAAACGGAGTCTGATGAGATAGAGGAAAGGATCTGAGCAGTCCCAGTACAAGAGGCTAAGGAAGAAATTCCAGACTGATCAGCCTCCTGTTCGAACCAACGGATTGTTCGAGGGAGTGTCTATCCCTGTTATTGTGAACAAGGCACGAACCCCCACTTCCTAGTCCTCTTAAGCGCCACAAGAGAGAAGGAGCGAGAATGGCGATTGAAAGAGAAAGCAAGAAAGTCAGAGAGGAGGAAAGGCAGAGGAGAGAAGCTGAGTTGGAGGCCTCTGCTCACAAAAGAAAAGGAAAGGAGCATGCCCAGGAGAGCCGGAAAAAAGCAGAAGGATGACAATTATGATCATTTGATGGAAACATCTACCAGAAAAAAAACTGACATTCAAAGATCCAACTGCTACTTTTGCCATTTACCTATTTTTGACCAGGATTTTGGGAACTTATACAGGGAAGCTCACGGTGTTGACCAACACCCAGAGAAACAACCTGAGCAGCAACATGTTGAAGATATGGTGGAAGCTGACATTTTCCAAGGGGCGACCGACCCTGAACAACCGACGAAGGAAATTGGAACTGAGAGAGGGGCTACCGACCCAGTATAATCGGCGAGTCTAAAGACACAACTAGCAAATTTGATTATTGAGAACGTTCTAGCAGAACAAGAAAAGGTCTTGAAGGAGAATGAGGAGAGATTGGGGGCGATCGCCTCGGATAAACTGACGCAAAGAAGTGAGAAGGGGAAGGAGATTGTGCAATACTCAATCTCAACCTGAAATTAACATTACTCAGTCTCAACCTGAAACTGACCTGAGTCAACTCCACATTGAATCAGGGCATGCTGAGTCCTCTCATGGTGGAAAGGGAGGTGATGCTGACTTTGAAGTATCATCTGATGACTCCCTGATCCCATCTGATTTAGAGACAGAACTGAGGAATCCCACCATCCATGAGGAGTTTGATTTCTCCAAGGACATGCATGGGGTGTGGAGGTATCACTCTTGGGATTCAAGGGCCAAAGATCAAATTTTTAAGCGAAGTCAGTTCGGTGAATACAAGGTACCTATTAGTGGGCCCCCACACCCTGGAAACTCTTCTGAACATCTGAGAAATTGGCACCCACTGATTGGCCTTGCTAACGTTGGGGATGCTAAGCTTATTCCTTGGGCTGCTGAGATATCAGAAAGGGTAGAGAGAAGAATATCTGAAGAAATGAATCTACTCTACCTTCACCTGTTTGAAGAAAAGGAGACAGAGCTTGTGGATGTACCGAATGAAGAATTCAAGCGGTGGAGAAGGTTCAATCTGGTCAAGCATGAACTCAACGAAGAAGACCAACCTATAATGAAGGCCAAATTGGGATTGACCTCCTGGAGATCCGAGGAGGTTTGGGCAGAAGAATGGAGTTCCCAAGCTGAGTCTAAGCAGCTGAAGGAGGGGGAAGTAAGGATGAGGCTTTTGACCATTTGCACTATCAATTAACAAACATTTGATGTGAAGAATGCTTATTAGGATGTACATAGGCTTCCCCCATCTGAATTTTCCTTCGTACCTGATGCCCCCATCTTTGTACCTCCGATATCTTAGGTATCTCCTACCCATGTTAACTTTGAAGAAATATCGATTCCAGCTCCAACTTCGGATGCAAATTAGAAATTCATAGTTGCAAGGATTGAGAGGTGAGGAGACTCTCCGAGCAGCAATGGAGTGTAGAAGTTGAGTTATTGAAGGCTAAGGAGGAGCTTTTGGTTGCTTAGCTAGAAAATGAGGAACTAGAGCAGTCTCTCTCCCTATCTACTGAATTGACTGTGCAATCTATAGTAGAGAGCGCAGTCGAGCTTATACATACTATCATAATCTCTGGTTGTGACAATCTAGCCAAGATTGCAAATCTTATAAGGGTTAAAAGATAAGAAGGGCGATAGAGCTCAAAGAAGCTGAGAAGGAAAAGAAAAAAAAAAGAGCTTTTGAGAAAGGAAGAAGAGGAGCAAGAGAAGAAAGTGGAAGAGAGGAGGATGTACTTGAATATGGTGTCTTTTTTGCCTACTATCATATAAACTGAGATGGCCAGGAATCCCAGTACTGAAGCTCAAATCCAAACTAACTCCAGTTCTTCACCGACTGTCATGCTTGCAAAGATGCAAGCTTACTTCTGAAGTCAGCTTCAAGAAATCAAGACGCGACAAGAAGAAAAAGATAAGAAAGAGGCTGAAACGTCTGAATCCATCTCCTCCATCTAGATTACAGTCTCGACCCTCGTTGATATTGTTAAAAAAGGAGAAGAGGAGTGCCGAAAAGAAAATGAGGAGAGGAAGCATAAATAGGAGGAAGAAAGGAAGAGAAGGGAGGCTAAGAGGACCAGGAGGTAAGAAAATTAGGTGAAGATGAGGGAAGCTCAATTTCAAACACGCTTGTGGAGTTGGTGAAGAAACTTTCTGGATCAAAACAATCCTCATCAGAGCAACCTTCTCCGTGAACATCTAGGTATTCAATTTTTGTACTTAGTTTCTGATTTGAGTTTCTGGTTTTTTATTGTACTTGTAATTTTCTTCATCTAATGAAAAAATGGAAACTGAATTGAAGACAATCACTCATTGTCTCTCTATCTCTGTCTTCTTTTTGATTCATTTTAACCTGGCTGAACTCACATTTTCCAGTGTGATAAGCAAACTTACTTATTTTGCTCCATTTGGATTAATCGAGTAATATCTCTCCAATTTAGGGGGATGATCAATAGAGTAGGTTAGATGAAGGACTCGTGTTTGGAATAGTGTCGATATAAACATAGTTCACCATGTTTCCTTTTCTTTTCAGACTTAATTAAGTAGTTTTGACAACATCAAAAGGGAGGAAATTGTTAGAAACTGAGTTTCAGTTTACTTCCTAATTTGATGTTTTGGTGTGTCAAAACTCACTTTTGTAATACGTTTCTAGAGTTTCTAAATGTAATCCTTGTAAAGGATAAATTGAGTTGTAACAGTCTAGAAACTTAGATGCTGAAAATCATGCGAGCGATCAGAAACTTAGTTTCTGATAATGGAATTTAAGAAGATAGAGCTCGAGATGTCAACAACCAAGTTTCAGAACATAAAAGAAGAATCGAAAAAACTTGAAATACTGAAGATAAAAGTTTCGTGCTTAAAACTTAGTAAGGCCAGAAACTCTGGAAACTTAGCTTTCCTGAAGTAAGATGAAAACTTAAACTGACTTTGGAAATGTCAATTTTCAGTTTCAAAAGACAAAAGCACGTGAAAAATAAGGAGGCACAAAGAATCCTAGGAGGAATCCGAAATCAAACTCAAGATATCTCAAAGTAATATCGAAAGCCAGTACGAGGAAACTCAAACTTAGATTCCTCAAGATGAAATTTAGTCTGACAAAAGTGGGTAGAAAGTACACTGCCAAATGCAAAAGTAGACGACAGAGCATAGCATGAAGAATAAGCATGATTGGACGACCTAATCTCTGTCTCTGACGGCTGGATCGATGTGTCTAACTGGCAGAAATTTGAATTATCATCCCAACAACTATAAATAGCTCGATGCTTTGACAAGAAAAAGTTACGAACTCTCAAGCAAGAATAAGCTGAAACTTGTTCAAACTTTCTACTGAAAAGTACTAGGAATTTCTATGTTATCTGAACACGAGACATAAGTTTCCAACTTAAGTTATTCTCTCTGTGCATCTGTCTAAGTGCACGAGGCTGAAGCTTTTACTAGATGAATATTACTTTTGAAAGTAATATTCATAGCAGTCAGTTTCTTACTCTGGGAATCTGGTTCTTACGGGCGTACCCAACCATCTGATTTCTGGGAAGAACAAGTAAACATCCAACATTTCAGTTTGAAGGCTGCGGGGTACGTCTTCACTTCAACATGAAGAAGACGCAGGCTTACAAGGAGTTTCTGGGCGAGTGACGTCAGCAAACCGAAGGACGAAGGTTTCCGATGGGCTGACCATAGATCATGAGAACGCTTGTAACTCTGTATCTTAGTGGATTCCCATTAAGTTCGGAATAGTGGATGTAGGACTTTGATTCCGAACCACTACAATATCCTGTGTCATTAATTTGTTTTATTGAAGTGTATATGTGAATTGAAACTTAAAACATACTTCGAGCTAAACTAACTTTCATTAAAACTGTAAACTGAGTCAAAGTCGGTTTTTCTGAGCAAGTGCGATATTTTTAAACTTCAGTTGCTTACTTTCAAACTCTGATTTTGGGGCCAACAATAATGAAAATGTAATTATTCGATATGTTAATTTTGTTAAACAAACTATAATTTTTATAAACTTTGTGTTTTATATACTTGCTTTGGTTTTATCAAATTTATATAAATAGTTAGATTCATAATATAAAAAAATATCATAAATATACTAATGTATACCTATATATAATATGTTTATAACCTTATAATTAGATTTTAATATAATTAAATAATTTATCTATTTAAAGAGAATAATAAAAAATTTGTTTCAGTCAAAAAAATATTATATCAAATTTTTTTATTTGATTTATTATTTATTCAATTATAATATAAATATATACTTTATAATAAAAAGATATAACAATTTATATTTGTCATTTTTTATAAAATACCACATCCTACTAGCTTATTATATTTGTATTTTTTTAATAATACATTTATACTACTTTTAGTGAGACAATTTTTAAAAATTTGTATCAGGTATAATTCTTTTCATTTTATATATATATATATATATATAGAGTAGTGTTCATTTCCGAACTAAGTGTTTGTGAATGAACAATGACCTATAATCTAACCATTAATTTTTTGAATCTGATGGTTATAATAATGACACGTGGCAATTATTAAATTTATTTATTTATTTGAAAGGGCATTTTAGGTAGTAAATATTATTATATTTTATAGTAGATTTGATAATTATGGTAGTTACCTAATTTTTTGGGATTTAATTTATTTAGCTTCTTTTAGGGTTCAATTAATTTGTTAATTCACCCTCTCCTTCACGATCGTCCACCCTCTCCCTCATGATCGTCAACCCTCTCCCTCACCATCGTCCGGCCACCAGCCATGGCTCTCCCCTCTCGTCTATCCCCTTCTCACCGCCACAGTCGCAGCCCGTCGCTGCTCGTCATCTCGTGTCAATCAATCACAGCATCAAGTTCTCTCGTCTATCCCCTTCTCGCCGCCACAGTAGCAGCCCGTCGCTGCTCGTCATCTCGTGCCAATCAACCCCAGCATCAAGTTCCACTTGGGCGATTTTCGTCCAGTCTTAAAGTCCGATTCGCGATTTGGCCATTCCACTTGGACGATTTTCGTCCAAGATCCGTTGTTATGACTAGTTGTTTGCTGCCTTGTCTCATCTGGCGATGTCGACGTCATTCTTCGAATCCGGCTGACACTTGGTGGATCGCCTTCACGTCTAGATTTTATTTTTTTTCTGTCATATGCGATTATCATTTTTATTTTTTGTGAGTGTCATTATTTATGAATAAATGTATCATTCTTCGAAACCGGCTGACACTTGGTGGATCGCCTTCACGTCTAGATTTT
>JAPKLW010000133.1:323550-403437 GCA_026898455.1 Plectranthus barbatus | reverse complement strand
CTATTTAACGAATAATTAAAATTGTTTATACATTTAATGATAATATATTAGTGGAAGTTGAGAGAATAACCTTATAATGACACACAAAGTCATAAACAATGACACACAAAGCAATAAACAATGATAACGATTAACTTAAGATTATGGAATAAATCGTGGTGCATTTTCTCTTTCCAATTTATTTGATAATAATGGAAAAATCGTGGGGCATTTGATTTGGTATCTGAAATAGATCGTGTATCTATTTTTGTGGGAAACTGCTCCCTTAAAATTCGCTTAAAAATTTTATTAGATTTGATTTTATTGGTTTTGGACATTTATAACCTTATGATGATATATGTTATGAAAAAAAATGATACACGACATGGAAGAATTATGGACGTTGATCTCATGAATGTGCGGTTAGATCTTGGTCTCTATTCATTCACAGAACCTTGTTCAGCCTAGATCGCACCCCTATATATATATATATATATATATATATATATATATATATATATATATAATTTGACTTATAATATAAAAAATAATTTATATTATAACACATTAAATATAATATTTATGTGTAAAAGTCAAACATATTTAAAAAGAATTGCTAAAAATGCTTAAATATATAACTTTATTAATTATATTTTAATATTGTAAAATGAAACAATATATATTTAATTCGCGCACCGCACATGTAAGCAAGTATAACATTAAAATTTTAAACTGATTAATTTTGGGGGTTATTCGGGTTAAGCGGGTCGACCCAAAATTAACCCAACATTTAAATGGTTGACCCAACCCATTAATTTTATGTTAGGTTCAGATCGGATTATTAGATCGTATCAGAAATTGTCGTCCCTGAACTTAAAGCATAAGTTCCAACTTATTTGAAGATTGAGCTATAAAGTCTACCTAATATTATTATTTTACTACTACATATTGATATAATACATAAAAGTAATTTGATTTAATAATAAATTCTTAAGAAAAATATTTAGACTGCGCATCTCAAAATTTTTAATCGTAATAAAAATAGCAAACTAGTATATTTAAATCTTCACCCTTCATCGTGAATGGCGCGAACAATGAGAGCCGCACTTTTAATAATACCACTAGCCTACGAATACATTCAACATTTTGTTATCCATTCAATGTCATAAGATAGTGGAAATATTTATGGAGAAATTAAAAATGTGACTTAAGCCCAAGTTTTATATGTTGATAATAATAAATCACATTTCTATTGTAAAATTGAATTGTATGATGATTCATCAACCTGAGGAAGCAAAATTATTTTTGATCAAACAAATTCATTCCATGAAACCTAATTCAATAAGGAAAAGGAAAATTCCACATACACTAAAAGTTGGTTAATTGTCCGCACAAGAAATCCTTTATTTTATTTTTTTACTTTCTTTCTTTGTGCTGTTATTAAAAGTATTACTTTTTATTTGTATATTGTAATAATTTAAATTTATGTTTTATGTCACCGTAGGATTATCCCATCCAATTAGAGAATATATTATTTTTAGTAATTAATTTTAAGTCTTTAAGTAAGATTTTAATAATATTATGACGTTTTAGGTAATAATTATAATGTATGGCTAATGAAAATTTCATATTTATTTTTATAAATTAATTAATATATGTTGCATTATACATAATTTTTTATTACTATAATAATTATTAAAACTAATAATATGATACAGTAAATGTAAAATAGAAGAAGAGATCAGGGTTGTCGGGCGGTGAGTGAGAGACAGATTTGTAATTATAATGAACAGGTTACCTTAAATATAAAATAGGCATGACATTCCTCTGAATAAACTACAAATTCTTCAATATTTTATGTCTTCGATTATGTCACTCATTTTTTTTTAAATACAAGGATATAGACACCTGTATGTAACGGATACCGTTACAATATTAGATAGTATATATCGAAACAGAGAATAAAATAATATTCCTTATACAATATATAATTATATATATTTTTTAATATTCTTACTTAATCCCATATCCTAACTTAAATCCAAATTTACTAAATTAATTTCTCAATTCTTACTCTATACGCGACCCCAAATTGAACTTTTTCAATTTATCGAAATATTATGTAATTAATTTTAGTCATATTCTAATCCATTTGTTGCACATCTACTAATAATATTATAACAAAAAAGTAGGGCAAAAACTTGCGTTAGGCAGGCCTGAACGGTTTAGGCGGGTTTTATCCTACCCAAATGGATTGACACATCCTAAATAGGGTTTATTAATCCCAATTATGGTATATTATATGGGTTTGGACTTGGGTTAATGGATAAAACCCGCCTAAATCGTTTAGGTCTGCCTAACCCAAGACCTTCCCAAAAAGTAGTTATTTGCAAAAAGGGCGGGAACAATTACTTTTATTTATCTATTCTTCTACATTTCCAAATATTAATTTAATTTACGTTCCTATATCTTAATTATCCATTATATATTTTCCTACATTTTTATGTATTTTCCTATTTTCCAAATAAATCAATACCCATTTTTTCATTAAAATCAGAATTAAAAATTCTACAATAATCATTAATCAACTCAAATCATGAATTCCTGCTCGAGGTGATGGTAACAAGTCATCCAATTCAAAAGTGAAAAAATCATGAGAAGATTTAATTTTTAATATATACTTATACAATATAGAGATTGATTGATGTTTAGTTTTTTATTTTTAATTTTGAATTAAGTTCTAAACTACTGCCACGTAACAATAAATGGGTATATCAGCATAAAATTAACATCAATAAATATGTAGGATATTTTTACATAACAAAATTAAACATTGAATACGTTTTAATAGCACAAAATCCATAATTAGGTATATTTGGGGTATATAGAAAGGTTCTTCCAGTATAAAACTATAAAAAATTATTAAAATTTTAATTGAAATGAAAAAATATAGGTACACAATGCATGTGGCTATTATCGTACAATGCACGGGGTGAAATACTAGTTTATTTTGAAATTGTTATATCAAATTAGAATTCTAAAAAAAATGTTTTATTTATGTTTAGAATATTTATTTTCCTTTTTTCTTAAAGATGTACTTTCAAATAACATTTAAGATATTGGTAGAAGAATTGAAGAACGAAATTGACATAAATCAATATATAATTGGTGTGTTATAATCTAATTTTGTATTTAATAAAGGCTCTATAATAATATTTTTATTTGTTAATATATAATTATCTTGTAAAAGCTTATTTAAATTTATTGTCTGAATTATCCAAAGGACTCAATATTAGAATTTATGTATATTTTGATGATATGTCAAAATTTATTAGCTGATAGGTTAGAACGAACAGTATAATGTAGATCTTGTATAGGTTCGAGAGTTGTAATAGTTTAAATTTGCGTGGAGCCAGTGACTGAAGACTTGAAGAACTAAAGACAGAAGATCAAGTTCAATCGATATTATATTATTGTTAGTTGCATCTGACAACTATGAACAAAAGAGAACCACAATGGTCATTATGACAATAACTAATATTTGACAAAAGAAGAAGAATTGAAGAACTTAAGTAAAAATCAAATTATTCATACTTGGATTGAATACTAGTTGTGCAAGACTTATGACTTTGCATTATTCCTTTGTTAAAATTGAATATCCCTTAACCATAAGATAAATGCCTGAAAAGTGGAATAAAGTCTGCAAATCGTACAGCACCTTACAAGAATGGATAACTACAAAATATGGGTAGCCACCACTAGTCTTTAAATGGCTACATTTCAAAGTGAAGTCTATAAATACCCGATCAAAGAAAGAAAAATAGGCTAATCTTGGACAAACAAATGAGAACATCATCTGCTTAAGACTCTCTCTCTAAGCTTTATAAAGGTAGCGTGTTTTTTACCCCAGACCTCCGCATATCTTTTACAAGCGACCACTAGAGACCCGTAGCTGATCTCCACTAATGGTTCTAAAAACATCCCAAAATCATCTGAGAAGAACAACTTTGATCAACATTCATTGAAAATAATTCAAACCATTACCACGCAGTTGGAGAAATAGTTTGTGGAGAACGGTAAAGCTTAATCAACTGTAGTGCTTGTTATCGAGGATAGTAGAGATCATTCGTTATAGAAGAACAAAGGATGTAACATTTATTAAAGTATCATGTGCACTTAAAGTTAGAGTATTCAGTTCGTGGAAAACAAAGAGTTGATGTAGGATCCTTTGACATCCCAACCACTATAAATCTTTGGTCTTACTAATTTAAGTTACAACTTTCATTATTACTTTAAAACTCGACAACCATCATTGTCCGTGTATAATTGTAACTGGACTTATGTCTACTCGGCCTAAATATAAGCTTTAACTAGCAACTAGCCCCTCAAGAGTCAGTTGATAACTAATTGGGCCCACACACACTTTTACTGTGTGTTACTATATGCACACAACTACTGCAAGTTTTTGTCCTAAATCAGAGTACATAAATATCAAGTGGAAGATTTAATAACTAGCAATTATCCGAGATGGCTGTTCAAACATCAACTTGGGTTCTGAAAACTTTTTGATTAGCAAGCAGTATTTGAATATATTTTAACACTTGAAGTGTTGAGTTTTAAATCCAATATAGAACTTAAAGAAAGCATTAAAGAACAAAGGATGTATAGGGGTTTGGACTAAACCGTTCTACGTCCTCCCTTCAGACTCACTGTCTTAAAATCACTAATCTCAAGATTACAAAGATGTCACATGATCTGTAGCTAGCTAGTTGATGCCCATGTCTGCCAATCCACTAGAACACTCGTCGAGTTCTTCACACTCCTTTTTTTCAGATTTGAAGTGTAGGTGCACCACTTAACCTCTAGCTATCATGGGACTTTGATTTCTTCCTGAGAATGTCAACTTGTGGAATACACCCGTAATAGTTAACACTTAAGGTGTGATAACACTAAGATGTTATCTTACTTGGAAAGTAAAAAAACTGAGTAGATAGCTCTAGCTAGATGTACAGAGCCTCGTGTCCAATAAGGCACACGAAAAGTGAGTAGTTAGATAGTCTAAAATCTTTTAGTGTTGAGTATGGATTTTAGCATATTTTGTTGCTTTCGTGATTCGTTGGATACTTTTTCTTTTGAATGAACCTTCTATTTATAGGCATAGTTGAGAAGTTTGAATCTGGAACCCTTTTGAGACAAAGGAACTTGTTCGATCGAAAGTCTCAATTTTCCTGAATTGTTGCATCCTTTTCGGTTGGAGCATGTGGACTTGCAGGCTTTAGTCAGAATGGCTCTAAGCTAGTCTGAGGAATGTCTATTGGTAGATTCTTTAAACAAACGAGCTTTAAGGATTACATGCTATAAGATATCATTTTCTTAAAATCTAGACCTGTAAAGAGTTCGCTTGTCTTTTTTGGCTCGCTACGTCTCCACGTGCTAGTTTTGCCTTTGCTGGTGGACACTTTGCAGGTAAGCTCCTTGTTGATGGACACCAGTTGGTGATGACGTGTTAGCCAACTACCTTCAAAGGTAAAAAGACCCTTTAATGGTGAAGGTATTTCAGGACGCAACCTCCGAACAAGGTTGTGATCAGCTCTTTGAAATTTAGCTAGAAATACAATATCTAGTGGTTAGTTTGACACATCAAAACATTATAATAAGGAAGGGATTATAAACAATAATTCCTAACACGAGTTCGTTAACTCCATGACATAACCTTCAAACATGAGAAACTCTTTACATAAAACATCGTAATATGTTGTTTTGTTAAAAGAGGAAGCAAAAAAGAAGTGAAAGATTCTGCCGAGTTCAAGGTTATAAAATGTGGATTCCAAAAGAATTCCTCACTAGAATTGACATGGGAGGACCTGCACTTAGTCAGGTACCTATAGCTTGATCATAACTTAGCAGGACAATTATGATTTACACTAGAAAACTGAGAGGATATAGATGGGACCTTTAAAACTAGCGTGGTTCATTAGTCGGAGTCCATACAAATGAAAGTGTTCTCACAAAAACTATAA
This sequence comes from Plectranthus barbatus, assembly GCA_026898455.1. Taxonomy (NCBI): domain Eukaryota; kingdom Viridiplantae; phylum Streptophyta; class Magnoliopsida; order Lamiales; family Lamiaceae; genus Plectranthus; species Plectranthus barbatus. Next base: position 397,438 of record JAPKLW010000133.1, on the reverse strand, counting down.
AATAAGCAGGATAAAATAGCTCCATGAAGGGATTATTGCTAGCAAAGTGAATTGCATAATCTGATTGCCAAGACCGATTATTGGATATCATAAAAACTAATTGTTGTGTCTATCATCAACCTACCTAGCTCCTAATGAATGCATAAGAAACTATGCAAAATACCTGGATGAATTTAATCTCTGAACTATTGCTTAGGGATTTGTCTTTAATCCTTCTAGCGCAATAAGATTCAATCCTGAAAAGATTAAAATTAAATCTCTTATTTTGTGTCTAATAAAATTGAAAATAAGAGGAAGAGAGAGAAAGAAGATACTCTAGATCTGATCTTCTAATTTGTATCCCTTGCTCCGATCCAAAAATCGGGTGAAGATTCCCTCCAGATTATGTGCCTATCAAGAGCCCAAATTTCCTTCCCTTTCTCAGATCCTAGTCGACAATAACAGCTCCCAAAACAATGGTTTGCTGCTTATAAACTTGTGATCTTGTGTTGTATTGAGATCTGAGTACTATGGGGTATTTAAAGGGAATTTGATCCCTAACGGACTTGAGCTTTACATGGTCTAGACTAGGGACCAGTATGCAAATAGCAAAGAAGGCCTATAAATTAATCGATTCTCATATTCAACCCATAATATAATTAATTAATTAATTAATATTAATTCATTCCACCAGTTAATCAATATTGTCTTACCTCTTTGCTACCACATTTTGAGGAACAGGTTGCACGAGCTCGGTATATCCCTATATTTAAGGTTACACATATTCATTAATCAATTTAGGTTTTGACAAGCCTACAGATTAATTAACTTATTTTATTCCTAAGTAGTACCACTCATTACCTTTTCACTTATGTTTGAATTTAATCAGCCTGCAAGACTTCCGCATAATGTACCTTTTTGAGTATCTTAGGGAATGTCACCATCTTATGTTACCTTATCAAAGAACTAGAAGTCATAAACAAGACAACAATAATGATTCCAAGTATATTAATCATAAACCTACACTAGGCATGAAATTTCATCAAGCCATCAAGATTAAGATTCTTTTAATGTCAGATCTAATAAAAGATTCGATCTCAGTTAGGTCCTATCAATACATACCAAATGTAACAGTACATCTACTGACCAAGTAAGCCATTAATTACTGATTGTGCTGCAGCCTAAACCGACAGTCTATTCTAGTACTGTTTAAGCTGTGATAACCATTTATATCTCGCTAGGTCAAACGATCCATACGATCTTCCGTGATTTACAACACACCAAATGATATCCCTATCGACGAGATAAGAGAATAGAGTTTCTTGTGATACATGTTTGTTAATTCAGACAGGAGATGATAATACAACAACAATGATTCCAAGTATATTAATCATAAACCATGTTTATAATATACCAATCATAATGCTTTCAGTATATAAAATAATCAATCTCCCACTTTTACTCAAAGCATTATACTAGTGCTTTCTAGAGTATACAACATGTCTATACTAATCTAGCTATTACGTAGATCATCAAATGGTTGTCTTCATCGGCAGTCCAAGGTTACGAACATGCACCACGTAGACCCCTTTTGTGGTAAGGCTTTTGTGAATGGATCTCCTTTATTTTCCTTAGTGTCAATCTTCTCAATTAGCACATCATCCCTTGCTACAATTTCTTGTATGATATGATACTTCATCTCAATGTGTTTAGCAGCCTTTTGAGTTCGTGGTTCCTTCGAATTTGCCACTGCACTAGAGTTATCACATTACACTGTGGTAGTCTTGGGCAAATGATGGATCACGTCCAACTCCAAGAGGAAGCTCCGGAGCCATACTGCTTCTTTCAAAGCCTCTGAAGTTGCTACATACTCAGCTTCCATGGCGGAGTCTGCATTGCATTTCTACTTTGAACTCCTCCATGATATGACTCCACCTCCTAGAGTAAACACATACCCAGAGGTGGATTCTTTTTCGTCCTGATCTTCCTGGAAATCCGAATCTAAATAACCCACAAGGCATAAATTCTAACACTAAAAAAAAAGACAATAGTCTCTAGTCCTTTTTAGATATTAGAGAATGTGTTTTACCATAGTCTTGTGCGCCTGTCCAGGGTTAGACTAAAATCTCGCAACCATGCTAATTGCAAAGCAGATATATGGTCTTCTGCTTAGCATAACATACATAAGACTTCCGACCAGAAGCATACGAAACCTTACTCATTTCATCTTTCTCGCTTTGTATCTTAGGATATTGATCCTTAGAAAGATGAACTTGATATCTGAAAGGCATCAAGCCTCTCTTGGTGATTTGCATGCTTAAACGAGCAATTACAGTATCCACATATGAAGCTTGAGATAAGGCCAACATCCTTTGCTTGCGATCACGCCAGACTTTAACACCTAGGATGTACCCGACTTCTGTAAGATCCTTCATATAAAACTCTTCGGATAACCACCCTTTTAAGTCTGACACCTCCACATTGTCGCCAAATAGATGAATATCATCTGCATAAAGTGGAAAGAATACCACGCTTCCAGTAACACATAAACAATACACACAACTCTCATTCGAACATTGAGAAAATCCATAGGACTTAATCACTTCGTCGAAATGTAAGTTCCAGGACCACGAAGCCTGTACAAAGACTCTTGAGCTTCCATACCGAATGCTCTTTGTCATCCTACACATTACCTTCTAGCTGTTTCATATAGATGCCACAACCGTCTTCAAGGTACTCGTTCCGAAATGCGTTTTTGAAATCCATCTGCCAAATTTCTAGGTCTATATGTACTGCTATGGCAAGGAGTATCCGGATGGATTTAAGCATTGCTACCGGTGAGAAGGTTTTATCATAGTGTAAGCCCTATTTCTGACTATAAACCCTTCACCACCAACCTTGCTTTATAAGCTGTAATTTCTCCATTCGCTCATTTCTTTCTCTTTTATACCCACTTGCAACCTATGGCTTGAGAGCCATCTGGTAGCTCAGTTTTTTGGTATACATCCTTAGCTGTTATGGATTATATTTTAGATCCATGGCGACACACCATTTGTTAGAATTTTTATCAGATACTGCTTTATTTTACGTCGATGGGCTAGTATCATGCAATCTATTTTATGGGATCAAGTCAGAACACTCTCCCACGAACATGTTCCTTTCTGGTTGCAAAACAACTCTCCCACTGCAATGAGGTATCTTAACTATTTCAATAGTTGGCACATTACTCTGTGATTCCATGCCTTGCATTGGTGGTCGTGTTGGTAGTCCCTCACTAGTGATAGCAGAATCTACCACAACACGGGGCTTTCCTGATGGAACCACTACATCATTCCAAAGTTCATGAAAAATGATTTCACTCTTGGACTAGTAGTTTCTTACGTTTTCGTCCTCCAAGAATCTCGTGTTGGTACTGATAACAACTTTTTGATCCTTAGGACAATAGAAGTAACCACTTTTCATTTGTCTGGGAATTCCTACAAACAACATCACCTTACACCTACTTTCTAACTTATCAGGATCCTTTGTCAACACGTATGCTGGACAACCCCAAATCCTTATTCTGGTTAGCGTGGGCTTTCACTCATGCCAGAGTTCTAGAGGCGTTTTAGGAACTGATTTAGAAGGTACTAAGTTAAACAAATAGGCCGATGTTTTCAAGGCATATCCCCAAAACAAAATTGGCAAGCTTGCATTACTCATCATTGACCTAACCATTTCCAAAAGAGTTTTATTTCTTCTTTTAGCTGCACCATTTTGTTAAGGTGTTCCTGGTGCAGTCCATTGGGATGTAATCCCATTATCTTACAAGTATTGCAAGAACTCATAATTGAGGTATTCTCCACCACGATTTGATCGTAGTGTCTTGATAGTCTTACCTAGCTTCTTCTCTATTTCCTTTTTCAACTCTTTGAATTTCTCAAAGCATTCTGACTTGTAGCAAAGCAAATAGATATATCTGAATCTTGAGTAATCGTCAATAAAAGTGACGAAGTACTCATAACCACCACAAAGTTACGTAGACATTCGTCCACAAAAGTCGAAGTGGATCATTCCAAGATCGGTTGTCCGTTTAGGCTACGACACATCAGTGAATAAAGTAGCATAACCTAGTCACTAGATGTGTCGGTAAGTTATTACATATTGATGGAACAACATGAGATGCATTGTTCTCATTGAAACATGAACAAGCCAAGATCTCTAATATGTTTGCTTCTGATCTTAAACCTAATAAAAAGCTAAGGGGCATGCACACATTGACCACACTTTGACTTGCTATGGTGGCGAGTCTTTCATGTACTCATATTTCTGCATCTTGGTTGTTGGCAGTGTATGTGTGGCCTGCTTAAGGCTAGATATTTTGGTAATAACATTTGTATAGGATGGGGACATTCCCTCATTAGCTTATAAGTTCTCTTTGTGCCAAAGTCCTGTAGGATGAATTCATCGATTTAGGCATAAGTGAAAAAGGGTTAAGAAAAGATACAATATAGTAATTAAAGAGATTAATTAATTTGAAGCTATAGTCTTATGCTTAATTATATTTCCTAAGTCTCTCAAAGTTGATGATTTTTGAATCAATAGAGTTTAGGTATTCATCGATCCATCCTACACTATTAAATAATAGGAGCATGCATAGGGTCGCATGATTTATTTAGTCAGTATTTATTTTGAAATCCTAAGAATGAACCATGGGGATAAAAGAAATAATAAAAGATAATTCACATTATTTGTTGTAGACTCAGATCGTACAAATCCTGTCCAAGATTACAAATCCTGTCCAAGATGCCAAACAACGGTTGATTCATTAAGACGACCACCTTGAAGGAGAAAGATATGTCCAAGATGTCTACCAAGGAGCAGTTCACCCAGCTACAAGCACATTAGTGGGACATCAAGATTGCGAACATGCACGAAGCTGTCAGGACAACCAACAATTTGCCAAGTAGGCATCTTGAGGATGTTGCCCACTTCAGGAAAAGGGACTTCAAAATTCAAAGGAGACCAAAGAAACCCTTACACATAGAGATATATGCGGGGCCACCAACGACAAAATCCCCCTCCACCTCCACCTCCACCTCCACCTCCACCTTGAAGGACGGAGAGAGTTCCACCACAGAACGTGAAGAGCAAATGAGAAGACACAACTGACAGCTGGAGAATGTGAAACCTAAGGGTGATATTCCTTAATCAGCTGAAAGAAGATTTATCAAACGCGCCTAACACATATGTTTGTAGTGAAACTCTCCAAATCACCTAAATTTTGAGTGTGCTCAAGTGGACAATGAGGAGAGAGATGACTAAGAAAGTAGCTTGAAATTAGAAAATCAAAAGCTGTTGCCAAAGCTATGTTCTCTTGGACGGAGGTCCCAAACATTCCCAGCCATGATAATATATCAGTATTGGTGGCAGTAATTGGTGAATATGCTGACGTATCTGATGATGCTGAGGAAAACCAACAAGCATTAACTATTGATGATGAGGAGGAAACTGGCTCTCTACTAGTTACGTTTATGTCTACATGCTTCATTGAAGACCCTGAGTCATATTGCTCTGATTCAAGGGACATTTCCTTCGACTCACTTGCAAAAGAATTTTCTAAATTTTATGAGTTGAAAAATGTCTTAGCCGGTGAAAACACTTTGCTAAAAATTTACGTTTCTAATTTTGACAATGACATTGAAAAATTGAGGTCTATCAGCAAGAAACTGGAAAAACTTAAGGAAGAACACTCTGCACTTAGTCAAAACATTATTATTTGAAAAGATGAGTGTGATTCCTTCAGTATCAAAAACCTTAAGTCTGATTCATGAAATTTGTTTTTTATAAAAGCTCAAAAGTCTTAGATGAAGTGTTCCAGACCCATAGGAATCTTTCTGATAAATTGTGTCTATGTATTGATAAAATAATTTGGAGCAATCATGCATCTTCATCTAGCTTTGTCACTGGTAAGAAAGAAAATTGTTTATGTTAAAGTCGTGTCTAGTGATCAACAGGGGCCAAAGGGTAAAGAGGGCATAAAAACAAAAACACCAATATTTCATGGTAATGCTAAATGTTGGTTTGCCAAAAAGCCCAAGCTGGCCAAGCAGCAAATTGCATGGGAACCAACAATACCCCGCAAGTTGGTTGATCAGCATATCCCTGCTTATAGAATACCAGCTAGAATAGCCAGTTTGGCAAAACAACAAGCAATGGTCGCACTAGCAAGGAGTGCACGACCATGGTATGTTGTTAGAAACCGAGTTTCAGTTTACCCTTTATTTTTTATGTTTTGGTGTGTCAAAACTAGCTTTAGCTTTAAGTTTCTAGTATGTTTCTACATGTAATCCATGTATTGGACATATCGAGTTGTGATAGAAACTAGAAACTGGAAGCTGAAGATTGAGCCAATAAGAAACTTAGTTTCTAAAGGAAGACAAGAATCAAGTTTCAGAACATGAAACTTGAAAAGAGCTCAAGATGCTGATGTCAATTTCCAGAACATAAAGTGAAGATGCTAAAGAATTTGAAATACTGAAGTCAAGTTTGGGAACTTGAAATTGAGTCTTACAAGAGTAGGTGAAAAGTACACTGCCACAATCAAAACTCAAAAGTAGTTCAGAGCAGAGAGCAGGCTGCTACAATACATAAAGAATGGGCAATGATTGGACGACATTTCATTTGTCTCTAACGGCTGAATCTTTGTGTCTAACAGGCATAATTGAAATCATCGACCAAGATGCCTAAAATTAGGAGACAACCACTTCAGAAGAGAGCACCAGAAACTCTAGAAAATCTAAGCCGAAACTCTTTCAAAAAGCTCTCTCAAAAGTTCTCTGAAACTCCGTATCTGAACACGAGGCTTAGAATATTTGCTCAAGCAGAACATTTCCGTGTATCTATCTAAGTATAAGAGGCTCAGGCTATCTAAGCTTAAGCTAATCCCTTGGTGTTTATTACTTTTCAGGTAATAAACACAGAAGTCAGTATTCTACTATGGAATACTAATTCAGATGGGCTTTTCCAAGCAACCGAAGTTTTGGGAAGAACCGCAAACATCCAACCATCCAGATTTAAGGATGCAGGGTGCGTCCTCACTTCAGTTCTGAAAAAGGAGCAGATCAAGTTTCTAGGCGAGTGACCTAGCAGGTCGAAGGACGGAGGATTCCAACGGGCTAGTATAGATCATGAGAAAGCTTGTACTTTGTTACTTAGTGGATTCCCGATTAATTTTGGAAGAGTGGACGTAGGATTTGAGGCTCCGAACCAGTAAAAATATTGTGAGTATTTTACTATTTTATTTAAATTTCTTCATATTAAGTTTTCACACTTATTTGAAACCTTCAATACTTTCTAAGTATTGAATTGTACACTTGAAACTGAAACTTAAAACTAACTACTGAGCTAACTGAGTTTTAAGAAACTGAAAACTGAAAACTGAGATTCATTTTTCAGAAGTGCAATTCAACTTAAACTTCCGCTGCATACGAAATAACTTGGTTTTTAGGACCAATAAGTGGTATCAACGCCGATAAGTCATTATAGGTTGATTGTTGTTGAGTAAGTCACTTAGGAACATATCCATTTTACTTGTACTTGTTTCTTTCTATTCCCTATTAATTTTGCTCATGTACTTAAAGATGATGAACATTGTAAAGCTTCCCAACTTTTCTGCTGAGAAGTACAACTTATGGAAGAAGAGAAATCTTATCATGCTGAAGAACATCCACCATGAGATGGGTGAAGTAATAGCCAACGGACATATGAAGATCACAAAGTTCAATAATCAGCTCGAAGGAACAGATGGTCCATACATCATTGAGAAGCCACACGCAAAGTGGAATTCGAAGACAATACCCATGCACACATGGACCCAATGGCGCATGAGCTGATCTTGCAAGCCCTACCAGAGTCCTTGGTTGAAGAAGCACTTGAGTATGACAATGCTAAGCAAGTATGGGATTTTCTTGGTACTCTTAGCCAAGAAACAGACCAGTTGAAATGCAATAAGATGCAAATCTGCGTGGATAAGTACGAATCATTTTAGATGCTTCCAGGAGAAAGTATTAAGTCAATGGAAGCTCAATTCAATGCCATAGTTTATGAGCTAAAGAACTTGAGGAGAGAATATTCAGTTGATGACCTTAATGCAAAAATTCTCTCTAAGATGCCGAAAGAAGATTGGTTTGTTAATACCACGAGCATGAAATAGAAGGACTTGTTGAAGATGTCGACAAAAGATGTCTTTACCCAACTGCAAGAACATGAGTGGAACATCCAGATGGTTAATAAAAATTAAGCAGTTCGAAGTGCGAGCTCACCAGCTTAAGAAGATGCTGCTTTCTTCGTTCAAAGATATTTACAAAGGCAACCGAAGAAATCGTACCAGACAGAGAAACCAAGCGGTTAGACCTCTACACCAAAGAATGATCATGCACCATCATATTCCCACAAGAAGGAGGAAGAAACTTTGGTTGCAGAGTTGGAGGAACTGTTGGGAAATCTGTCTGGTTTCCTCCCCCAGTAGCTTACTTGTTTAGATCATAGTTTTGGTGGATCAAATCATAAGTCCTACCAGCGTCAGTTGTCTCTACATAGCTCTAGTCTCAAATGTAAAGTCCTGTTTAGGTCTTTTGAGTTGTAAGTCGCAGTTGATCAAGACTCATGCTGACACTGTTCACCAGCATGAGAAGCACTTAACACTGGCTACTGTTCACCAGTTGGGAAAAGCTTCTACAGCAGGCGGCTGACAAAGACTCGTGCTGACACTGTTCATCAACATGAGTAGCGCTTATGACTGGGTACTGTTCACCAGTTGGGAAGGGTTTCATCAGCAGGCGGCTGACAAACCTTACCAGGAGAATGCGTGTTCATACTTACACTATTCGCCAGCGGTGATTTCACCAGTCATGGGAGATTCCGAGAAGAGTTAACATCTAGAGATTTGGTAGACTTTGATGATGCCAGGGCAAGTCACCAGCAGAGACTGCCAGCACAAGATCACCAGTATGATCTACCAGTCAGATGTTACCAGCAGAATTCCAGATTCTCTCTCCCAGCGCCGTAGAGACAAGAAGAAGATTCTCTGAGGAATCGACTGACAAAGGATGACTTTAAGGAAGGATAACTTAAAGTCTATCAGTCACAAGACGCCAGTCTTATTCCTCGGACTGACAGAGAGAGCCGTTCTGACACAAAGAGATCTGTGTCAGATAAAGCGGTCTTAGGTATGGCCTTTCTCCGAAAAAGCATACCTGCCGCCGTCAGAAGGACATCCGAGGTCTGACACCTTTCCGGATGCGTCCAAACGGCTAGAAAGTTTGAATCGGTTCCAGCGGCTATAAATACGTCGCAACTACCAACATTCAAAGCTCTCTCTCTCGCTTCCTCGGTTGACACATTGAATATTCAGATATCTCTGCTCAACCACCGAAAGAACTGAAGTTATTGCAAGAACGCATAAAGTACTTTCGAGGCCATTCCTAAGGCTTTCCGTGTGTTGATTTATCAAACACGAGACTTCAAGCTTTAAGCTTGTAAGTTTAGAGATCTCATTTGGTGTTCTTTCTCTTCGAGGAAGTTCACAGCAGCTCCTGTGCATTCTAGCACTTGAGTTATTACGGGCGAACCTTGCCGCAAAAGGATTTACGTTCTTGGGAGAACTAAACACCCAAATCGCTGTGGAGGTTGAAGTGACGTGCTCGCACTCCATCAGCAGAAGAGAGCTGAAGAGGAAACCAGGACCGGGAGCGGTTGATCTAGTGAACTGGTGGACAAGGCATTCACCAGCTAGAGATAGATCGTAGGCAACCTGTAACCGATTTCTCATAGTGAAATTTCCAGTGCTTCGACTGGAGAGTGGACGTAGATCGATTGATCGAACCACTATAAATCCTTTTGTCATTTATCAGTTTTCTGCTTTACATTCTGATTTAAAACCCAGCACTCAAGTGCTGGTGTATGTTCTGAAACTGATATAATTGTGCAAACTTGGCTAAATATTCTAAGTGTTGATTCACCAGCTGACCAGTTGTCAGCTGCGTACTGAGTCACCAGCACCAGCTGACCAGTTGCCAGTTGTCAGCTGTGTGCTAGTAGCGTGCAAGAAACAATTAACTAACTTTATTTCCGTTGCGTAACGATTATACTCTGAAAAACCGGGACCAACAGGAACAATTGAGGAATCTGACCAAGCTAATCAAGAAGGCAAAAGCTAACGTTGAAAGCTCTCAAGGAGTTGACAAGAAGTTCATCGTAGGAGCACCAAAGCCTTGCTTTGAGTGCAATTCCCCGAATCACCTCAAGTACGAGTGCCCTCTGGTTTCCAAAGAGGAGAGAGAGCGGTTGAAAAAGATATTCGAGAAGAAAGCTTCTAAAGCTGTCACAAAGGCCATGCTATCTAGAATTGAAGTTCTGAATATTCCCGACAATGATGATGGTTATTATACATCATAAGACGAGTCTGAGGAGAAAGCCCTCTTGGTTATGATGGTCTCATTTGGAGAAGATATATTCGAAGTTGAAACTAAAAAACCAGAAACTGAAACTGAGAAACTGGAAACTGTCTCTAACTTAGTTTCTAGCTCTTCTGCATGTATTTATGAGGACAGTGAATCTATTTACTAATATTCAGATGATGTCACTCTTGAAATTCTTTCAAAAGATTTTTCAAAATTTTATAAACTGAAAAATGCTTTAGTCGGTTAAAACTCTTCAATGAAACTTCAATTTTTTAATTTCACCAATGAGATTGAGAAATCAACGTCACTCAAACTAAAAGAAGAACGTTCCGTTTTGCTCAAAGAATTTCAAAATATTTCTAAGGAATGTGATTCTCTAAAACTGAAACTTGCTAGTGAAAAAAAAACTGATTTGCTCACTTTATTCGACCACTAGCAAAGTTTCAGAAGCCCTAAATATGAAAAGAGATCCTAGTGATAAATCAGGGTTAGGTTTTTAAGGAAATGTTTTGAGCAATCATGCATCTACTTCAGAAAGTGGAAAACTTAAAGATCATCACTTTTAAAGGAAACTCCAATTCTGAAGTTAAGTTTTTAGGCAAAAGAGTAACCCATGTAGGGAAAAACTCAGTTCCCAAACTAAAAAGAATTTAGTTTATAAACTGAATCGACCTGAGAGGAAGCCAAGCATGCCTCAGAGACTAAAAAATCAATATGTTCCAATTGCGAGGAAGTCAGTTGCGGCAACTGAAACTAATTTTAAAATAAAAGTCAAATTCACGTCTAGAATTTAAAAATTCGAGATCCTTTAATATAACTCTTATGAGAAAAGGATTCATCGAAGTAGGGGAAACACCTACTCGAGGTTTGAGCCTAACCAAATTTCTTTTTCAAGGGCCAGGAAGACTTCACACCCCGGACTAGGATTCCAAGACTCTTACAGGAACTCAATTTCAGGAACTCAGTTTCCAAATAGATTTTGCAGACACCAACTACTGCTTCTATATTTCATTCACATAACATAAATTATTTCAAAACGAAGAGTAAGGTAGTTATGAAATCACCTCAGATTAAGGTGAAGCAAGTTTTGATTCCAAAAGGCTGGATCCAAAAGAATAACACTGCAGGCCTTGCAAAAGCTCGGGTACCTAGAGCCTAACTTTCTCAGTGGTGTGAGTACAGGGACATTAAAGTCAGCTCCTAAAGAAGAAGAGGGCTTGAATTCTTGACATTAGGTGTTCCGCACATATGATGGGAGAAATAGACTCACTCTTAAAACTGGAAATAGCAAGAGTACCCCGAGTAATATTTGGTGATGATTCAAAGGGGAGAGTCATTGGAAAAGGATGTGTGGAACAGAACATAATCACCATCAAGAATGTGTCCTTTGTCACTAACCTCAACTAAAATATATTGAGCATCAGTAAGTTAATTCAGAATGGCTATGAGGTGACCTTTGCTGAATCTGAGTGGCACATCAATGATAAAGACTCAACGGAGATCATACTGAAAAGAGTAAAAAAAGGAAGACTTTATGTCGTGGATTGGGAGAGTGGCCAAGGTGACACTTGTCTTGTCACAACAAACTCCCTGGACGACACGAATTGGCTTTGACACAAGAGATTGAGCCACCTCAACTTCAACTCAATTCGACATCTTGCAAAGCACAACTTAATTGAAGGTTTGCCAAAAACTGGATTCAAGAAGGACAGAGTTTGCGGAGCATGCAGATAGGAAAGCAAACCAAAGCTTCATTCAGTAACAACGAACATAGATAGGATACTGGAGTTGCTACACATCGATCTATTTTTGGACCTGTCAAGCCACCCACAATCGAAGAAAACAATATAACTCTTGTTGTTGACTACTACTCGAGATATACTTGGGTGAGGCTGCTGAAAACAAAGGACGAGGTCAAGCTCTAGCTTCCAGAACTGATAATGAGGGTTCAAAATGACAAAGTAGTGACTGTGAAGAGGATAAGGTCCCACAATGGAACTGATTTCTGCAATGGACCTTTGATGGATTTTTGCACAGACACTGGGATTGCCCATGAAAAGTCATCTCCGAGAATCCTAAAAAAAATGGCCTTACTGAGAAAAGGAATCACACACTCAAAGAAGCAGTAAGGTACATGCTTGCAGAAGCAAGTTTAAGTGTAGGCTATTGGGGAGAAGCCTTGACGACAACGTGCTACACACAGAATAGAAGTATCATCAACAATCATCATCACAAAACTCCCAACGAGGTCTACAATGGACGTAAGCCTTCTATAACTTATATCCGTGCTTTCAGTTTGTAATGTTATGTCCACAATAACGGAAAGTCAAAACCGAATACCTTTAGTCCCAAATATGATGAAGGGGTGTTCCTTCGTTATGGGCATCCTTTTCACAAGGGATATAGGGTACTCAATAAGACTATGAGACTTTTGGAAATAACATGCAATGTGGAATTTGAAGAGTATGTTCTAGTGCACAGGACCATGAAAGAACTGGAACATGACACTCATGAGATCAAGGATGTCAATGAGAAGTTAAGCTCTAAAAAAGAAGAAACTAATCAAGTTTCTTAGACTAGATCTATGAATGAAATGTCAAGCAATCCATATGGCTTGGCTGGATTGCAACCTGTTAAAGAGGTCGATGATGCTATAGTTCTTGTTGAGGCAATAGATTCCCTAACCTTTAATGCAGACACTCATCAAGGGGGAACTCAAGCTGGAACTGAAAATGGAGCTCAACCTGAAAACGATGCCCAAACTAGAGTTGCGGAAAATGAAAATGCCCATCATGAAGAAGTCATTTCAAAAGACAGGGAACCAGAAACTAGAAATCAATGATCGAATGAGCTAAGAAATTTAATTTCTGTGCAAGATCCAATTTCAGTTTTGGAGATTCAAGCTTCAAGAGAGGAATAACAGAGTTTTTATTCAACTATAACCTCTGTTCCAGTGTCAGGAACCGACTTTCTAGGATCCTCTACTCAACCTATTGAAGTCAGTCAGCTGAAGAAGCCAAGGTGGTTGAGATATCATCCTCAAGATGCTGTGTTGGACAACATTGCAAACCCAGTTCATACATGCCAAGGAACCGCTCTATTATCATGATTTATCACTCAACAGCTAGAACTAACGAAGATTGGAGATGCTCTGAAGTCCACAAACTGGATTAATGTGATGCAAGAAGAGTTAGCTAAATTCACTCGCAACAACGTATGGTACTTGGTGGATAGATCAACTCACCAAGCTGTTATTGGAACAGGCACCATTGTGAGAAACAAATCAAGACTGGTTGCAAAAGGCTATGCTCAATGTGTAGGGACAGATTTTGATGAAATTTTTGCTCTAGTCGCCAGATTTGAAACCATCAAACTTTTTCTAGCTTATGCCATAAATTATAACTTCACAGTATTTCAGATGGATAAGAAGAGTGCATTTCTGAATGGGAAGCTGAAAGAAGAAGTCTTTGTTGAACAACCCCAAGAAAAGGCTCTATATGGGTTGAAGCAAGCACCCAGAGCTTGGTATGAGACTCTGTCTAGGTTTCTTCTCAAGAATGATTTCCAGAAAGGAATAATCGACACAACTCTTTTCAGAATCAAGGATGGATCTGACATTCTGTTAGTTTAGATCTATATCGTTGATATAATTTTTGGCGGTAAAATCTTGGAGTTATGAGAGAAGTTTTCCAAATTGATGCAGAGCAATTTCATGATGAGTATGATGGGAAAGATTACTTATTTCCTCTGTCTTCAAGTTATTCAGTCTGAAGGAGGAATCTTCATCAATCAGAGGAAATATACCATGGATTTGATAAATAAGTTTTATCTTGAGAAGACGAAAGCCTTGAGGATTCCAATGAGCACCACTGCTCAAATCAATCTTGATGAAGAAGGAGAAATATTAAATCCAATGAGCTAAAGAGGAATTATTGGATCTCTATTGTACCTGAATGCAAGCAGACTGAATATCTCTTATGTTGTTGATGTTTGTGCGATATTTCAAGCAAATCTTAAGAAATTACACATGGAAGTTGCAAAGAGAATTGTGAAGTACCTTAAAGGAATTGAGTCCTTAGGTATTTGGTACCCTAAAACTGAAGAACTGACCTCAATGCTTATTCAAATTCAGATTTTGGAGGTTGCATAATTGATCGAAAGAGCACAAGTGGAACTTTCAGTTCCTACGCCACAAATTGATTGGTTAGTCGAGCAAGAAGCAGCATTCCGTAGCTACATCAACCACTGAAGCTGAATATGTAGCCACTGCAAGTTTTTGTGCTCAAGTGCTTTGGATCAAGCAACAACTATTGGATTATGAAGTTGAAACTGGATGTGTGCCAATTTATTGTGATAATTACAAGTGTTATGTGTATCACTAAAAATGCAGTTCACCACTCAAGAACGAAGCACATTGATATCCGACATTATTTCATCATAGATCACATTGAGAAGGAGTATGTTTATGTGGAATATATAAAAACTTAAGATTAGTTAGCATATATCTTCACCAAGCCACATCCAGAAACTCGATTCAATGAACTCTGCATCAGACTTGGATTACTTGAGTTTGATGAAATCTCAATCAAAGAGGAGTAGTTGCGGACTAAAACTACGTCCCAACTCTTAATTTTCAGTACCTAGATTTCTCACTTACTATACTTTGGAAAACTGATTCTGAAGGGCTTTGCAAACCAACAGAAGTTCTGGTAAGAATTGCGAACATCCAACCATCCAGATTGAAGGTTGCGGGATGCGTTCTCACTTCAGTTCTGAAGAAGGAGCATATCTAGTTTGAGGGCGAGTGACCTAGCAGGCCGAAGAACTAAAGATTCTGACGGGCTAGTATAGATTGGGAGAAAGCTTGTACTCTGTTACTTAGTGGATTCCCAATTATGTTCGGAGGAGTGGATGTAGTAATTGAGACTCCGAACCACTATAAAATATCCTGAGCCTTTTACTGCTTTATTTATGTTTCTGCATATTAAGTATTCATACTTATTTGAAACATTCAATACTTTCTAAGTATTGAAGTGTATACTTGAAACTTTAACATAAAACTAAATACTCAACTAAACTAAGTTTTCAGAAACTGAAAACTAAGATTCAATTTTCAAAAGTGCAAAAGTTGGTCTAAATAAAATGCTATGCCTAATAATCCTAGCTTGCTCCTATTAAAATTGAATACAAAAGATGGTTATTTGGAATACCTGGTTTTTTAATAACTCTGAATTGTTGTGCAGGGATTTTGCCTTTGAATCCTTCTTACACAGTAAGATTCAATACTATAATAATAAAAATTAAATCTTTGATTTTATTAAACAATAAAATAAAAAATTAAGGAAGAAAGAAAAAAAAGATGATCTTCCTGATCTGATAATCTGATCTGTATCCCTTGCCAGTATCCAAAAATCTGAGGAAGATTCCCGCAGATATGGAACTGATTGAGAACCAAAATATCATTCCCTCCACAGATGCCTGTCCCCTATGATCAACTCCAATAACAGGTTTGTGATGGATTTATATATTGAAAGCATTATGATTGGTATATTATGAACATGGTTTATAGTTAATATACTGGGAGTCATTATTGTTGTATTATCATATCCTGTCTGAATTAACAAACATGTATATCAAGCGACTATTTTGTAGATCACGGAAGATTTTATGGATCATTTGACCTAGCTAGGTATAAAGGTAATCACAGCTGAGACAGTGCCAGAATAGACTATCGGTTTAAGCTGCAGCACAATCAGTAATTAGTTGATTATCTTGGTCACTAGATGTGCTCGTGTGTTTGCTACGTATTAATAGGACCTAACTGACATCGATTATCATGTCAGACATTAAAAGAATCTTGATCTCGATGTCTTGATGAAATCTAAAGCCTAATGAAGGTTCAAGATGTATACACAAGTTTGTGTATTGCTTTGAGATACAAATATACACACGTACTCGTATATCTGTATATCTGGTGGTAGCAACTTGTGTTTGACTTCTAGTTTTTGATTAGGTAACCATATCCATTATAGGATGTTGATATTCCCTAAGAAGCTAAAAAAGGTTCACTATGCAAAAGTCCTGTAGGGTTATTATGTTCAAGCATAAGTTATAAGGTATTGAGTGGTACTACTTAGGAATTAAAGATGTTATTTAATTTGTAAGCTTGTTAGAGCCTAAATTAATTAATGAATGTTTGTAACCTTAAATATGGGGATATACCGAGCATGTTCAACCAATTCCTTATAACATGGTAGCAAAGTGGTAGGACAATATTGATTCTCTGGTGGCAAGAGACAATATTAATTATTAATTACATTCTGAGTAGAATATGAGAATTAATTTATTGATAGGCCTTCTTTTCTATTTGCAAAATAGTCTCTTGTCTGGCCCATGAAAACCTCAAGCCCAATAGGGATCAGATTTCTTTTAAATACCCTCTAGTTCTCAGATCTCAATGCACCACAAGATCATAAGTTCATAAGCATCAAACTAGAGATTTGGGAGCTGCAGAAGTCGACTGGATCAGAGAGTTGCGCAAGAAGGATAAAAGATCAAATCCCTATGCAACAGTTCAGAGATTAAATTCATCCAGGTATTCTGCAAACTTTCTTATGCATTCAATAAGAGAATGCTAGGTTTTGATCATAGGCATAGTAATCAATTTTCGATATCCAATAATCGATCATTGGCAGTTGGATTATGCAATTCAGTTTGCTAGTGAAAATCCCTTCAGTCTGCTAATCAACAACTTATGAACATGTATTATGAGGCATTGAGGTGGTATTTATAGGAAAATTCTAATCCTAAATGGGCTTGAGCTTTTCTTGGGCCAGACCAGGGACCAATATGCAAATAACAAAGTTGGTCTCTAAATTAGATAATTATTATATTCAACCCAGAATATAATTAATTAATTAATATTCATTCATGTCACTAGAGAATCAATAATGATATACTCCCTTGTTACCACATTATGAGGAACCAGTTGCATGGGCTCGGTATATGCCCATATTTTAGGTTACAAGCATTCATTAATTAATTAAAGCTCTAACAAGCTTATAAATTAATTAACATCCTATATTCCTAAGTGATACCACTCAACCTTTTCATTTATGTTCGAACTTAATCAGTATGCAGGACTTTAGCATAATGAACTCTCTGACTTAGTTCGGGAATGATGCAACCTAAACTGGATATGGTTACCTAATTGCAAAACTCGAAGTGATACATAAGTTGCAATCACCCAAGATTTCGATATACAACTTTATGAAAGACTCTCCACCATAAAATTTCAAAGTGACAAACAAACTTGTGTATACTTCTCGAACTTTTATTATGCTTCAGATATCATCAAATCATCATGATCAAGATTCTTTTAATGTCAGATAAAAGAATCTATCTCATTTAAGTCCTATCAATATGTAGCAAACGTACCAGCACATCTAGTAACAAGGATAAGCTGCAACAAATGTTTTTATCTCGCTAGGTCAAGTGATCCATACGATCTTCTGTGATCTACAACACACCGTATGTTCTCCCTATCAGCATGATAAGAGGATAAGGTCATTTGCAATATATGTCTTTTAATTCATATAGGAGATGTAATATTTTAAAACAACAATAATGATTGCCAGTATATTAAAACAAATTGTTGATAATATATTAATCAAAATGTTTTCAGTATAAAAATCCATCACATTGCTCCAGAGAAAGAGGAATTTGTGGATCCTTGACAGCGGATGAACGAGTGTTCCTTAATTTTGGATGCCCTTTACACTAGGCGTATAGGGTACTCAACAAGAAGATCGGGCATGTTGAACTAACATTTTATGCTATTTTTATAATGCTACATAGTGCGCAGGAGCATCAGAGAATAGGCATAAGACATTTATGAGATCAATGATGCTAATAAACAATTAAGAAATGATATTTTTCATTCTAAGACAACTGTTCAGACTAGATTGATGAATGATAACACTTGTCAGCAAACAACCTCGATTGGTCCACAAACAATCGAGAGGGTCGGTGATGCTAGTGTACTTGTTGAGGCATTAAATTCCATCTCCCTACAAGAGAGCACAATCCTCAACTCCAATGCTCGAATGTGTGCAACATACTTGTAGAACTCATCGGGACGATTGATTTCGTACAAGTTTTCAAAGAGTTCCATCATTTGTTGATGAAGATATTGTGGTTTGTACCGGACTCTATATTTAAGCACTTATAAAGTTGATTCGCGATCAATCCAAAACTTTGATGCTCGAATGTGTGATACATACTTGTAGAAGTTGAGTCACGATCAATTCACAACTCCGATGCTCGAATGTGTGCAACATACTTGTAGAACTCATCGTGACGATCGATTCAGTACAACTTTTAAAAGAGTTCCATCGTTTGTTATTGAAGATATCGTGGTTTGTACCCAACTCTTTATTTAAGCACTTATAAAGTTTATTCCCGATCAATATACAACTCCGATACTCGAATGTGTGCCACATACTTGTGGAACTCATCGAGACAATAAATTTTGTACAAGTTTCCAAAGAGTTCCATCGTCTGTTGATGAAGATATCGTGGTTTGTACCGTACTCTACTTATAAGCACTTATTAAGTTGATTCCCGATCAAACCACAACTTTGATGCTTAAATGTGTGCAACATACTTGTAGAACACATCAAAATGATCAATTGAGTACAAGTTTTTGTGGAGTTCCATCATTTGTTGATGAAGATATCGTGGTTTTTACTCAACTCTTTATTTACGCACTGATAAAGTTGATTCCTGATCAATCCACAACTACGATGCTCAAATGTGTGCAACAAACTTGTAGAACTCATCGTGACGATTGATTCAGTACATATTTTCAAAGAGTTCCATTATTTGTTGATGAAGATATCGCGGTTTGTACCAACTCTTCATTAAAGCACTTATAAAGTTGATTCCCGATCAATACACAACTCCGATTGTCAAATGTGTGCAACATACTTGTAGAACTCATCATGAGGATCGGTTCAGTACAAGTTTTAAAAGAGTTCCAATGTTTGTTATTGAAGATATCATGGTTTGTACCGAACTCTTCATTTAAGCACTTATAAAGTTGATTCCCGATCAATATACAACTCCGATGCTCGAATGTGTGCCACATACTTGTGGAACTCTTTGAGACAATAAATTTTGTACAAGTTTCCAAAGAGTTCCATCGTTTGTTGATGAAGATATCGTGTTTTGTACCGTACTCTACATATAAGCTTTTATTAAGTTGGTTCCCGATCAAACCACAACTCCGATGCTCGAATGTGTGCAACATACTCGTAGAACACATCGAAATGATCGATTGACTACAAGTTTTCGTGGAGTTCCATCATTTGTTGATGAAGATATCGATGTTTTTACTGAACTCTTCATTTACGCACTGATAAAGTTGATTCCCGGTCAATCCACAAATTCGGTGCTCAAATGTGTGCAACATACTTGTAGAACTCATCGTGACGATTGATTCGGTACATCTTTTCAAAGAGTTCCATCATTTGCTGATAAAGATATTGTGGTTTGTACCGACTCTTCATTAAAGCACTTATAAAGTTGATTCCCGATCAATACACAACTCCGATGCTCAAATGTGTGCAACATACATGTAGAACTCATCGAGACGATCGATTTTTACAAGTTTTCAAAGAGCTCCACCGTTTGTTAATGAAGATGTCGTTGTTTGCATCGAACTCTTTATTTAAGCACTTATAAAGTTTATTCCCCATCAATCCAAAACTCTGATGCTCGAATGTGTGCAACATACTTGTAGAACTTATCGAAACGAATGATTGAGTACAAGTTTTCATGGATTTCCATCATTTGATTATGAAGATATCGTAGATTGTACTAAGCTCCTCATTTGCACACTAATAAAGTTTATTCCCGATCAATCCACAACTCTGATGCTCGAATGTGTGCTTCATACTTGTAGAACTCATCGTGGCATTTGAATAAGTACAAGTTTTCAAAGAGTTCCATCATTTGTTGATGAAGATATCCTAGTTTGTACCAAACTCTTCATTTTAGATCTTATAAAGTTGATTCCTAATCAATCCACAACTCCAATGCTCGAATGTGTGCAACATACTTGTAGAACTCATCGGGATGATTGATTTCGTACAAGTTTTCAAAGAGTTCCATCATTGGTTGATGAAGATATTGTGGTTTGTACCGGACTCTATATTTAAGCACTTATAAAGTTGATTCGCAATCAATCCAAAACTTTGATGCTATAATGTGTGATACATACTTGTAGAAGTTGAGTCACGATCAATTCACAACTCCGATGCTCAAATGTGTGCAACATACTTGTAGAACTCATCGTGACAATCGATTCAGTACAACTTTTAAAAGACTTCCATCGTTTTTTATTGAAGATATCATGGTTTGTACCCAACTCTTAATTTAAGCACTTATAAAGTTGATTCCCGATCAATATACAACTCCGATGCTCGAATGTGTGCCACATACTTGTGGAACTCATCGAGACAATCAATTTTGTACAGGTTTCCAAAGAGTTCCATCGTTTGTTGATGAAGATATCGTGGTTTGTACCGTGCTCTACATATAAGCACTTATTAAGTTGATTCCCGATGAAACCACAACTTTGATGCTCGAATGTGTGCAACATTCTTGTTGAACACATCAAAACGATCAATTAAGTACAAGTTTTCATGGAGTTCCATCATTTGTTGATGAAGATATCGTGGTTTTTACTGAACTCTTCATTTACGCACTGATAAAGTTGATTCCCGATCAATCCACAACTACGATGCTCAAATGTGTGCAATAAACTTGTAGAACTTATCGTGACGATTGATTCAGTACATGTTTTCAAAGAGTTCAATCATTTGTTGATGAAGATATCGTGGTATGTACTGACTCTTCATTAAAGCACTTATAAAATTGATTCCCGATCAATACACAACTTCGATGCTCAAATGTGTGCAACATACTTGTAGAACTCATCGAGACGATCGATTTGGAACAAGTTTTCAAAGTGATTCATCGTTTGTTAATGAAGATGTCGTTGTTTGCATCGAACTCTTCATTTAAGCACTTATAATATTGATTCCCGATCAATCCTAAACTCTGATGCTCGAATGTGTGCAACATACTTGTAGAACTCATCAAAACGAATGATTGAGTACAAGTTTTCATGGAGTTCCATCATTTGCTGATGCATAAATCGTAGTTTGTAATAAACTCCTCATTTGCACACTAACAAAGTTTATTCCCGATCAATCCACAACTCTGATGCTCGAATGTGTGCTACATATATATAGAACTCATCTTGGCATTTGAATAAGTACAAGTTTTCAAAGAGTTCCATCATTCGTTTATGAAGATATCGTGGTTTGTACCAAACTCTTTATTTGAGCACTTATAAAGTTGATTCCTAATCAATCCACAACTCCAATGCACGAATGTGTGCAACATACTTGTAGAACTTATCGGGACGATTGATTTCGTACAAGTTTTCAAAGATTTCCATCATTCGTTGATGAAGATATTGTAGTTTGTACCGGACTCTATATTTAAGCACTTATAAAGTTGATTCGCGATCAATCCATAAATTTGATGCTCGAATGTGTGATACATACTTGTAGAAGTTGAGTCACGATCAATTCACAACTCCGATGCTCGAATGTGTGCAACATACTTGTAGAACTCATCGTGACGATCATTTCTGTATAACTTTTAAAGGAGTTCTATAGTTTGTTATTGAAGATATTATGGTTTGTACCCAACTCTTCATTTAAGCACTTATAAAGTTGATTCCCGATCAATATACAACTTTGATGCTCCAATGTGTGCCACATACTTGTGGAACTCATCGAGATAATCAATTGTGTACAAGTTTCCAAAGATTTCTATCGTTTGTTAATGATGATATCGTGGTCTGTACCATACTCTACATATAAGCACTTATTAAGTTGATTCCCAATCGAACCACAACTCCGATGCTCGAATGTGTGCAACATAATCGAAGAACACATCGAAACGATCAATAAAGTACAAGTTTTCATGGAGTTCCATCATTTGTTGATGAAGATATCGTGGTTTTTACTGAACTCTTCATTTACGCACTGATAGAGTTGATTTCCGATCAATCCACAACTACGATGCTCAAATGTGTGCAACAAACTTGTAGGACTCATCATGACATTTGATTCGGTACATGTTTTCAAAGAGTTCCATCATTTGTTGAAGAAGATATCGTGGTTTGTACCGACTCTTCATTAAAGCACTTATAAAGTTGATTCCCGATCAATACACAACTACGATGCTCAAATGTGTGAAACATACTTTTAGAACTCATCGAGATGATCGATTTGGAACAAGTTTTCAAAGAGATTCATCGTTTGTTAATGAAGATGTCATTGTTTGCATTGAACTCTTCATTTAAGCACTTATAAAGTTGATTTCCGATCAATCCAAAACTCTGATGCTCAAATGTGTGCAACATACTTGTAGAACTCATCGAAACAAATGATTGAGTACAAGTTTTCATGGAGTTCCATCATTTGTTGATGAATAAATCGTAGTTTGTACTAAACTCCTCATTTGCACACTAATAAAGTTTATTCCCGATCAATCCACAACTCTGATGCTCGAATGTGTGCTACATACTTGTAGAACTCATCGTGGCATTTGAATAATTACAAGTTTTCAAAGAGTTCCATCATTTGTTTATGAAGATATCGTTGTTTGTACAAAACTCTTCATTTGAGCACTTATAAAATTGATTCCTAATCAATCCACAACTCTAATTCTCGAATGTGTGTAACATTTTTGTAGAACTCATCAGGACGATTGATTTCGTACAAGTTTTCAAAGAGTTTTATCATTTGTTTATGAAGATATCGTGGTTTTTACCGACTCTTGATTAAAGCACTTATGAAATTGATTCGCGATCAATCAAATACTTTGATGCTCGAATGTGTGATACATACATGTTGAAGTTGAGTCACGATCAATTCACAACTCCGATGCTCGAATGTGTGCAACATACTTGTAGAACTCATCGTGACGATCGATTCAGTACAACTTTTAAAAGAGTTCCATCGTTTGTTATTGAAGATATCATGGTTTGTACCAAACTCTTCATTTAAGCACTTATAAAGTTGATTCCCGATCAATATACAACTCCGATGCTCGAATGTGTGCCACATACTTGTGGAACTCATCAAGACAATCAATTTTGTACAAGTTTCCAAAGAGTTCCATCGTTTATTGATGAAGATATCGTGGTTTGTACCCTACTCTACATATAAGCACTTATTAAGTTGATTCCTGATCAAACAACAACTCCGATGCTCGAATGTGTGCAACGTACTTGTAGAACACATCGAAACGATTGATTGAGTACAAGTTTTCAAGGAATTCCATCATTTGTTGATGAAGATATCGTTGTTTTTACTGAACTCTTCATTTACGCACTGATAAAATTGATTCCCGATATATCCACAACTCCGATGCTCAAATGTGTGCAACAAACTTGTAGAACTCATCGTGATGATTGTTTCGGTACATGTTTTCAAAAAGTTCCATCATTTGTAGATGAATGTATCGTGGTTTGTACCGACTCTTCAATAAAGCACTTATAAAGCTGATTCCCGATCAATACACAACTCCGATGCTCAAATTTGTGCAACATACTTGTAGAACTCATCGAGACGATTGATTTGGAACAAGTTTTCAAAGAGTTCCATTGTTTGTTAATGAAGATGTCGTTGGTTGTATCGAACTCTTCCATTAAGCACATATAAACGTTATTCCCGATCAATCCAAAACTCTTATGCTCGAATGTGTGCAACATACTTGTAGAACTCATCGAAACAAAATTGAGTACAAGTTTTCATGGAGTTCGATCATTTGTTGATGAAGATATCGTGGTTTGTACTAAACTCCTCATTTGAACACTAATAAAGTTTATTCCCGATCAATCCACAACTCCAATGCTCGAATGTGTACAACATACTGTAGAACTCATCGTGTCGATTGATTCGGTACATGTTTTTAAATAGTTCCATCGTTTGTTGATGAAGATATCGTAGTTTGTACCGACTCTTCATTTAAGCACTTATAAAGTTGATTCCAAATCAATGCACAACTCTGATGCTCTAATGTGTGCAATATAGTTGTAGAACTCATCGGGACGATTGATTTCATACAAGTTTTCAAAGAGTTCCATCATTTGTTGATGAAGATATCGCGGTTTCTACCGGACTCTATATTTAAGCACTAATAAAGTTGATACCCGATCAATCCAAAACTTAGATGCTTGAATATGTGATACATACTTGTAGAAGTTGAGTCACGATCAATTCACAACTCCGATGCTCGAATGTGTGCAACATACTTGTAGAACTCATCGTGATGATCTTTTCAGTACTAGTTTTAAAAGAGTTCCTTCATTTGTCATTAAAGATATCATGGTTTGTACCGAACTCTTCATTTAAGCACTTATAAAGTTTATTCTCGATCAATATTCAACTCCGATGCTCGAATGTGTGCCACATACTTGTGGAATTCATCGAGACAATCAATTTTGTACAAGTTTCCAAAGAGTTCCATCGTTTTTTGATGAAGATATCTTGGTTTGTACCGTACTCTACATATAAGCACTTATTAGTTGATTCCCAATCAATCCACAACTCCGATGCTCGAATGTGTGAAACATACTTGTAGAACACATCGAAACGATCTATTGAGTACAAGTTTTCATGGAGTTCCATCATTCGTTGATTAAGATATCGAGGTTTTCACTGAACTCTTCATGTACGCACTGATAAAGTTGATTCCCGATCAATCCACAACTCCGATGCTCAAATGTGTGCAACAAACTTGTCGTACTCATCGAGACGATTGATTTGGAACTAGTTTTCAAAGAGTTCCATCGTTTGTAAATGAAGATATTGTTGTTTCTATCGAACTCTTCATTTAAGCTCTTATAGAGTTGATTCCCGATCAATCCACAACTCCGATGGTCGAATGGGTGCAACATACTTGTAGAACTCATCGAGACAATTGATTTCATACAAGTTTTCAAAGAATTCCATCATTTGTTGATGAATATATCGAGGTTTGTACCGGACTCTATTTAAGCACTTATAAAGTTGATTCCCGATAATCCAAAACTTTGATGCTCGAATGTGTGATACATACTTGTAGAAGTTGAGTCACGATCAATTCACAACTCCGATGCTCGAATGTGTGCAACATAATAGTAGAAATCATCGTGACGATCGATTCAGTACAAGTTTTAAATGAGTTCCATCATTTGT
This sequence comes from Plectranthus barbatus, assembly GCA_026898455.1. Taxonomy (NCBI): domain Eukaryota; kingdom Viridiplantae; phylum Streptophyta; class Magnoliopsida; order Lamiales; family Lamiaceae; genus Plectranthus; species Plectranthus barbatus. The sequence goes on along the minus strand of JAPKLW010000133.1, from coordinate 371,694 downwards.
TATTGAAAATATCGTGGTTTGTACCGAACTCTTCATTTAAGCACTTATAAAGTTGATTCCCGATCAATATACAACTTCGATGCTCGAATGTGTGGCACATACTTGTGGAACTCATTGAGGCAATCAGTTTTGTTCAATTTTCTAAAGAGTTTCGTCGTTTGTTGATGAAGATATCGTGGTTTGTATCGGACTCTACATATAAGAATTTATTAAGTTGATTCCCGATCAATCCACAACTCCGATGCTTTAATGTGTACAACATACTTGTAGAACTCATGGAGACGATAGATTTGCTACAAGTTTCAAAGTGTTCCATCGTTTGTTGATGTAGATATTGTGGTTTGTACCAAACTCTTCATTTAAGCACTTATAAAGTCGAGTCACAATCAATTCACAACTCCGATGCTCGAATGTGTCAAACACACTTGTATAACTCATCGAGACGACCGATTGGGTACAAGTTTTCATGGAGTTCCATCGTTTGTTGATGAAGATATTGTGGTTTGTACCGAAGTCTTCATTAAAGCACTTACAAAGTTGATTCCCGATCAAATCACAACTCTGATTCTCGAATTTGTGCAACATACTTGGAGAACTAATCGAGACAATTCATTTGGGACAAGTTTTAAAAGAGTTGCGTTGTTTGTTGATGAAGATATCGTGGTTTGTACCGAACTCTTCATTTAAGCACTTATAAGGTTGATTACCGATCAATCAACAACCCTGATGCTCGAATGTATTCAACATACTTGTACAAATCATCGTGACGATTGATTCGTTACAAGTTTTGAAAGAGTTCCATCGTTTGTTGATGAAGATATCGTGGATTGTACCGATTCTTCATTTAAGCACTTATAAAGTTGATTCCCGATCAATCCTTAACTCTGATGCTCAAATGTGTGCACTTATAGAGTTGATTCCCGATCTATCCACAACTTCGATGCTAAAATGTGTGAAACATGCTTGTGGAACTCATCGTGACTATTGATTCGGTACAAGTTTTCAAAGAGTTCCATCGTTTGTTGATGAATATCGTGGTTTGTACCGGACTCTTCATTTAAGTACATATAAAGTTGATTCCCAATCAATCAACAACTCCGATCCTCAAATATGTGCAACATACTTGTAGAACTCATCGTGACGATCGATTCAGTACAAGTTTTCAATGACTTCCATCATTTGTTGATGAAGATATCGTGGTTTTTACCGAACTCTTCATTTAAGAACATATAAAGTTGATTCCAAATCAATCCACAATTTTGATGCTCGAATGTGTGCAACATACTTGTAGATCTCCTCGAGACGACAGATTCGGTACAAGTTTTCAAAGACTTCCATCGTTTGTCGATGATGATATCGTGGTTTGTACCAAACTCTTCATTTAAGCACTTATAAAGTTGATTCCCGATAAATCCACAACTCCGATGCTCGAATATATGCAATATACTTGTAGAACTCATCGTGACGATCGATTCGTTCCATGTTTTCAAAGAGTTCCATCGTTTTTTATGAACATATTGTGGTTTGTACCGAGTTCTTCATTTTAGCAATTATAAAGTTTATTCCCAATCAATCCAAAACATCGATGCTCGAATGTGTGCAACATAATTGTAGAACTCATCGAGACAATCGATTTCTTTCAAGTTTCCAAATAGTTCCACCGTTTTTTTATGAAGATATCATGGTTTGTACCGAACTCTTCATTAAAACACTCATAAAATTGATTCCAGATCAATCCACAACTCTGAGGCTCAAATGTGTGCAACATACTTGTAAAATGCATCGAGACGATCGATTTGGTATAAGTTTTAAAAGAGTTCCATCGTTTGTTGATGAAGATATCGTGGTTTGTACCGAACTCTTCATTTAAGCACATATAAAGTTTATTCGCGATCAATCCACAACTCTGATGCTCGAATGTGTGCAACATACTTGTAGAAATCATCAAGATAATTGATTTGGTACAAGTTTTCAAAGAGTTCCATTGTTTGTAGATGAAGATATTATGGTTTGTACCGAGCTCTTCATTTAAGAACTTATAAAGTTGATTCCCAATCACTCCATAACTCCGATGCTCTAATGTGTGCAAAATACATGTAGAACTCATCGTGACGATCGATTCGGTACAAGTTTTCAAAGAGATCCATTATTTTTTATGAAAATATCGTTGTTTGTACTGAACTCTTCATTTAAGCACTTACAAAGATAATTTACGATCAATACACAACTACGATGCTCAAATGTGTCCAACATACTTTTAGAACTCATCGAGACGATCAATTCCGTACAAGTTTCCAAAGAGTTCCATTGTTAGTTGATTAATATAGCGTGGTTTGTTCCGGAATCTACATTTAAGCTCTTATAAAGTGGATTCCCAATCAATCCACAACTCCGATGCTCGAATGTGTGTAACATACTTTTAGAACTCATCGAGGTGATTGATTCGGTTCAAGTTTTCAAAAAGTTCCATCATTTGTTAATGAAGATATCGTTGTTTGTACAGAACTCTTCATTTAAGCACTTATAAAGTTGAATTTCGATCAATACACTACTCTGATGGTCGAATGTGTACAACATACTTGTAGAACACATCGAAACGATCGATTGAGTACAAGTTATCAAGGAGTTCCATCATTTGTTGATGAAGATATTGCGGTTTGTATTGAACTCTTCATTTATGCACTAATAAAGTTGATTCTCGATCAATCCTGTTGGGAAATTTGGCTAAGTTTCCTCTCCCCAGTAGCTACTTGTTTAGATTCTAGTTTGGTGTTTTGGTGGATCAAATCCTAAGTCCTACCAGCGTCAGTTGTCTCTAGATAGCTCTAGATCTCAAATGTAAAGTCCTGTTTAGGTCTTTTGAGTTGTAAGTCGCAGCTGATCAAGACTCATGCTGGCTACTGTTCACCAGCATGAGATGTACTTACCAGTTGAGAAAAGTCTCACCAGCAAGCGACTGACAAGACTCGTGCTGACATTGTTCATCAGCATGAGAAGAGCTAATGACTGGCTACTGTTCACCAGTTGGGAAGGTTTTCATCAGCAGGGAGCTGACAAACCTTATCAGCAGAATAGGTGTTCTCACTGACACTGTTCACGAGCGGTGAAGCCACCAGTCATGGGAGATTCCAAGAGTTAACATCAGACATATTGGTAGACTTAGATTGTGCCAGCGCAAGTCACCAGCAGAGACTGCCAGCACAAGATCACCAGAATGTTCTACCAGTCGGATGTTACCAGCAGAATTCAAGATTCGCTCTCCCAGAGTCTTAGAGACAAAAAGAAGATTCGTCTGAGGAATAAACTGACAAAGTATGACTTTAAGGGAGGATACCTTAAAGTCTATCAGTTCAAGACACCAGTTCCGATTCCTCGTACTGACGAATAGTGCCGTTCTGACATAAAGAGATCAATGTCAGATAAAGTGGACAAAAGCATGGCGCTTTCCGGAAATTCCTACCTGCCGCCGTCAGAAGGACATGCGACGACAGAGACCTTTTCCGGATGAGTCCAAACGGCTAGAAATTTGAATGGGATCCTGCGTCTATAAATAGGTCGGAGCTACCAACATTTAAGACGCTTGCTTCCCAACATTCAATACTCTTGACCTACCGAAAGACTCAGAATTTATTACGCTCAAGCAAGCAAGCAAATCTTTCGAGGCTTTACTTAAAGCTTTTCCGTGTGTTAATTTATTCAAACACGAGACTTCAAGCTTCCAGCTTGTAAGTTACAGATCTCGTTGGTGTTCTTTCTCTTCTGAGGAAGTTCACAGCAGCTCTTGTGCCAGCCAGCACTTGAGTTATTACGGGCTTTTTGCCGTATTGAGAAGACACGTTCTTGGGAGAACTAAACACCCAGTGAAGCTGTGGAGGTTGAAGTGACGTGCTCGCACTCCACCAGCTGATCAGAGTTGAAGAAGGACAAGGCCGGGAGCGGTTGATCTAGTGAACTGGTGGACGAGGCATTCACCAGCTAGAGATAGATCGTAGGACGCTTGTACCTGATTACTCTTAGTGAATTTCCAGTGCTACGACTGGAGAGTGGACGTAGATCAGTTGATCGAACCACTATAAATCCTTTGTCTTTTATCAGCTTTCTGCATTTCATACTGATTTAAAACCCAGCACCCAAGCGCTGGTGTATATCTGAAAACTGATATAATTGTGCAAACAAGGCTTAAAACATTCCAAGTCTTGAGCTACCAGCTGACGAGCCAGTTGCCAGTCAGCTGAGTACTCAGAGTGCCAGTTGACTTACCAGCTGACAAGGTCCCAGTCAGCTGAGTAACCAGCAGAGCGCAAGAAACGAATTAACACATTTTCCGCTGCCAAGTTATACCCTGATAATCCGGGACCAACAAATCCACAATTCCGATGCTCAAATATGTGCAACAAACTTGTAGAACTCATCGTGACAATTGATTCGGAACAAGTTTTGAAAGAGTTCCATCATTTGTTGATGAAGATATCATGGTTTGTACCGACTCTTCATTAAACCACTTATAATGTTAATTCCCGATCAATACACAACTCTGATGCTCGAATGTGTGCAACATACTTGTAGAACTCATCGAGACGATCGACTTGGTACAAGTTTTCAATGAGTTCCATCATTTGTTAATGAAGATATCGTTGTTTGTACCGAACTCTTCATTTAAGCAATTATAAAGTTAATTCCCTATCAATCCACAACTCCGATGCTCGAATGTGTGCAACATACTTGTAGTACTCATCGAAGACATCGATTGAGTACAAGTTTTCATGGAGTTCCATCATTTGTTGATGAAGATATCGTGGTTTGTACTGAACTCTTTATTACGCACTAATAAAGTTGATTCCCGATCAATCCACAACATTGATGCTTGAATGTGTTCTAAATACTTGTAGAACTCATCGTGGCATTTGAATAAGTATAAGTTTTCAAAGAGTTCCATCATTTGTTGATGAAGATATCGTGGTTTGTACCAAACTCTTCATTTGAGCACTTATAAAGTTGATTCCCGATCAATCCACAACTCCAATGCTCAAATGTGTGCAACATACTTGTAGAACTCATCGTGATGATTGATTCGGTACAAGTTTTCAAAGATTTCGATCATTTGTTCATGAAGATATCGTGGCTTGCACCGAATTCTTCATTTAAGCACTTATAAAGTTGATTCACGATCAATCCACAACTCTGATGCTCGAATGTGTGCAACATACTTGTAGAACTCATCGAGACGATTGATTTCGTACACGTTTTGAAAGAGTTCCATCATTGGTTGATGAATATATCGTGGTTTGTACCGGACTCTAAATTCAAGCACTTATAATGTTGATTCCCGATCAATCCAAAACTTAGATGCTCGAATGTGTGCAATATACTTGTAAAAGTTGTGTCACGATCAATTCAAAACTCCGATGCTCGATTGTGTGAACCATACTTGTAAAAATCATCGTGATGATCGATTCAGTACAAGTTTTAAAAGAGTTCCATCGTTTGTTATTGAAGATATTGTGGTTTGTACCAAACACTTCATTTAAGAACTTAGGAAGTTGATTCCCGATCAATATAAAACTCCGATGCTCGAATGCATGCCACGTACTTGTGGAACTCATAGAGATGATCAATTCTGTACAAATTACCAAAGAGTTCCATCTTTTGTTGATGAAGATATCGTGGTTTGTACCGGACTCTATATTTAAGCACTTATAAAGTTGATTACCGATCAATCCATAACTCCGATGGTCAAATGTGTTCAACATACTTCTAGAACTCATCGAGACGATCTATTCGGTACAAGTTTTCAAAGAGTTCCATCATTTGTTAATGAAGATATTGTGGTTTGTACCGAACTTTTCTTTTAAGCACTTATAAAGTTGAGTCAGAATCAATTCACAACTCCGATGCTTGAATGTGTCAAACATACATGTAGAACTCATCGAGATGACCTATCGGGTACAAGTTTTCATAAAGTTCTATCGCTTGTTGATGAAGATATCGTGGTTTGTACCGAACTCTTCATTTAAGCACTTATAAAGTTGATTCCCGATCAATCTACAACTTTGATGCTCAAATGTGTGCAACATACTTGTACAACTCATCGTGATGAATGATTCGTTACAAGTTTTTAAAGAGTTCCATCGTTTGTTGATGAAGATATTGTGGTTGTACAGACTCTTCATTTAAGCACTTATAAAGTTGATTCCCGATCAATCTACAACTCCGATACTCGAATGTGTGCACTTATAAAGTTGATTCCCGATCAATCCACAACTCTGATGCTCGAATGTGTGCAACATGCTTGTGGAACTCATCGTGACGATCGATTCGGTACAAGTTTTTAAAAAGTGTTCGGAATTATTCATGAATTCCTCCATTAGATCAAAATTGTCAAAGGTTTTGTTGAATCATAGCCTTAGTAGTTTGGTTAATCATTGCTGAAGTCAAGCAACTCTAATGTAATGTCCTGTTTAGGAAAAATATCGTGTTGTAATAGATTAGGAAGTGCTTGAGAAGATTGCTGAATGATTCAACAAATGTAACAATGGAAATCAATTCAAGCAACTTCGGTCAAGTGCTAAAAAGAATGATTGCTAAGGCGTTAGCAATCATATGCTAAGGTAGAGACTGCTAATCGGAAGCAAATAAGATAGCAAAATGCTATAGGACTTAGCATTTGCTAATGCTCAGCAGATTGCTAAGGAATAGCAATCAGTGGTCAAGACCTAAATGCTGAAATTCGCATCTGCTGAAGGAGTCAGCAGATTGAAGAGCGGATTGCTAGAAGAGCGTAGCGATGTAAAGACTTTGCAGATCGTTCCAGCATTCTCCGAGAATGCTAAGCAAGGAAGATATCTAGCAACAATCTCTAATACTACCGTTCTGACAAAAGTACAAGCAAAGGACAAAAGTTTTCCCGAAGTAGGTCAGAGAGTACTGTACGACGCTAGAAAGGACGGATAAAGCAAGAAACTATTTTGGACAAGAAAGACCGTTGTGTCTAACGGGTCTGGAGATTCAAAGTTTGAATCTCCAGATATAAAAGTCGAAGTCCAAACAGAGAGACAGACACGACTACTATTTCTCATTCTACACAACGAACACAACTTAAAATCAAGAGATTTCTTTGACAAAGCAAAAAAAGAAAAAGAGAGTAGTCAGTTGAGAGCCCACATTTATGAAGAATCTTAAAAGCTCTCAACAGCAAGTGTCACTACATTGAATATCCGACACTGCATTCAATAGATTCCTTGATTTTGCTCAAGAATCTTCAATCATTGGGATAACTTCCAATCATAGGAAGCATCCAGCAGTCACATCTCTGAACAGATATTGACTCTCACGGGCAAAAGCCGCCGAAGCCAGACAAAGTTCAGGAGAGAACTATAAAACCTCCATTACAGCGAAGAACAAGTTTTATGAAGGTGCGCCCTTGACTTGGTCGGAGCTGCTGACTAGAAGAGTGAAATAACGGAGGATAGCTTCGTAGTGGCCGGCTCGAAAGTTCACTGCCTACTACAAGTGTTCGGCAATTCCTTGTATTTCACATATCTTTTTAGTGGAATTCTCAGCGATACGGCTGAGGAGTTGACGTAGATCTAATGGATCGAACCACTATAAATATTGTGTGTTCTTTACTGTTTTATTGCGTGTTGTATCTGTTCATCGATTTGAAACCTAGCAACCATAGTTGCTAGAGTATTTTCTTGTAAGAAACCCTAATCTCAACTTCGAGCTAAACACTTTTAACAAGAACATAAGTGCAAGATATACTTTAAAACTTCCGCTGCATTCATGTGTGAGTTGTTTGTTATTCACCACGACAACTCTGATCTGGGACCAACAAGTGGTATCAGAGGGGTCGGTCGAACGATCAACTTCTTCTGAGTCGCTTTAAGACCACATTTGTACTTTTTCCTTGCACTGTTATTTTGTTCTTCTGTTGATCTAGCTCAAGAACTCTAAGATTGTTAAGATGAATCATACTTTGCCAAAGTATACCAAAGAAAAGTTCAACTCTTGGCAGAAGATGGCGACTATCCAGCTCCAGAGCATACATCCAGAGATGGTGGATGTTCTCACCAAAGGTTCCATAAAGATTATGAAGGTCAACCCCTTCGACGGTCCAGTTCCTGAAGGTCAACCGAGACCTCCGAAGATGATCGAAAAGAAGTTTGATGAGTATACGGTGGAAGATAAGAAAAGAGCTCAGTTGGAGCACTTAGCAAAGAAGTTGATTCTTGACTCCTAGCCGCCGTTAATGGCAGACAAAGCATTAGACTTTGATATGGCCAAGCAAATGTGGGATTATGTTTGTGAATCTTCCCAGGAGACCGACTAGATGAAGCGCAACAAGTTACAGGTAGCTGTTAATAAATATGAATCTTTCTCTATGATTGCAGGAGAATCTATCCAAGCTATGGAAGAAAGATTCAACACCATTGTCGGAGAGCTTCGGAATCTGGGCAAGACATATGATAATGGAGAGATGAATAACAAGATCATCTCAAAGCTCTTTCCACGGGAGGATTGGTTCGTGAAGATGACGAGCTTGAGCGAGAAAGACCTTAGCCAAATGTCCACATCTAAGGTATTTGCTCAACTCAGAACTCATGAATTTATTATACAACAATCAAAGAAGAACAAAGCCGCTGCTGCGAAAAATTTGTCATCAAATGTTGTACCCCCGGAGGATCTAGCATTCTTTGTGAAAAGAGATGCTGGAAAATTGAAGACAAAGAAGCCCTTCCGTCCACATGAGCGATCTGCTCCTGCTTCTCCAACAAAGGAAGTAGTTCCACTCTCCAGCACGCAGCCTGAAGATCTGAAGATAAGTGAGCTCGAAGAGCAAATGCGAAAGCTTCAGAAGTTGATGCTGGAAGCCAAAGCTGAGAAAGAAGCAAAAGAAGCTAAACTTACTTCATCATCCTCTCGTTCCACATAGAGAAAGCCAAGGACATGCTTTGAGTGTAATTCTCCAGATCATCTTAAGCATGAATGTCCAAGAGTAAGTCAGGAAGAAAGAGAGCGCCTCAAACAAAGGTTTGAGACAAGAGTTATCCGAGCTGTTACCAGGGCATTGTTGACCAGGACCGAAGTGCTAGACTTTCCTGATAATGAGGAAGAGTATTATTCATCGGAGGAAGATGATGAGGAACTCATGCTGGTCTTGATGGCAGACATTGCGGAAGATCAATTTGCCGATGCTGATGCTGATGCTGAACAGAATGCTGAATCGGCTCTACCAGTCGATGCGCATGAGGTACAGTCTACTAGAATTTCTAGTTAAGCAATCATGCATAAATCGGAGGAATCTTTTCTAGATTATGAGGATGATTATCTCACGAAGATTTCTATTGAATTTTCAAAGATGTATGAAATAAAGATTGCTATCGTTGGAGAGAACACCTCACTTAAACTTAAAGTTACATGTTAGACCGAGGAAGTCGAAAGACTATGGTCCGAAAGTGAGGATTTTTCAAAACTTAAAGCTGATTTCTCCAAGCTTTCTGAAAATTTTCAAAGTTTTAAAAAGGAGAATCTCACTTTAAAGAGCAAACCGAAAGAGGATTGTATTTGCGCTTACACATCCAGCAAGGCAGTCCTTAGTTCCATTGTTACCCAACAACGAAGAAATTCTGATAAATCAGGATTGGGGCTTGGTTGTGTTGAAGCCATAAGCAAATCCTCTAAGGGAGCCCTGAACAAGAATGCTAAAATTTCTAAGCAAAAAATGATCTCATCTGTTTCTGCTGGAAAATTGAATGCTGATAAAGGAAAGGATAAGGTTGTTGCTAAGTCATCATCTGCTAGAGTATTTACTTGTATGAAATCCTAATCTAAACTCCGAGCTAAACACTTTTAACAAGAACATAAGTGCAAGATATACTTTAAAACTTCCGCTGCATTCGTCTGTGAGTTGTTTGTTATTCACCACAACGACTCTGATCTGGGACCAACAAAGAGCTCCATCATTTGTTGATGAATATCGTGGTTTGTGCCGAACTTTTCATTTAAGTACTTATAAAGTTGATTCCCGATCAATCCACAACTCCGATGCTCGAATGTGTATAACATACTTGTAGAATCATCGAGATGATCGATTCGGTACAAGTTTCAAAGACATCCATCGTTTGTTGATGAAAATATCATGGTTTTACCGAACTCTTCATTTAAGAACATATAAAGTTGATTCCCAATCAATCCACAACTCCGATGCTCGAATGTGTCCAACATACTTGTAGAACTCATCGAGACAATCAATTCGGCACAAGTTTTCAAAGACTTCCATCGTTTATTGATGATGATATCGTGGTTTGTACCAAACTATTCTTTTAAGCGCTTACAAAGTTAATTCCCGATAAATCCACAACTCCAGAGCTCGAATGTGTGCAAATTACTTGTAGAACTAATCGTGACAATTGATTCGGTAAAAGTTTTCAAAGAGTTCCATCAATTTTTGATGAAGGTATCATGGTTTGTACCGAACTCTTCATTTTAGCACTTATAAAGTTGATTACCGATCAATCCACAACTCTGATGCTCAAATGTGTGCAACATACTTGTACAACTCATCGAGATGATCGATTCCGTTCAAGTTTCCAAAGAGTTCCATCGTTTGTTGAAGAAGATATTGTGGTTTGTACCGAACTCTTCATTAAAGTACTTATAAAGTTGATTTTCAATCAATCGACAACTCTGATGCTCGAATGTGTTCAACATACTTGTAGAACTCATCAAGACGATCGATTTGGTACAAGTTTTCAAAGAGTTCCATTGTATGTTGATGAAGATATCGTGGTTTGTACCTAACTTTTCATTTAAGCACTTATAAAGTTGATTCCCGATCAATCCACAACTCTGATGCTCGAATGTGTGCAACATATTAGTAGAACACATCAAAATAATCAATTCGGTACAGGTTTTCAAAGAGTTCCATTGTTTGTAGATGAAGATATGGTGGTTTGTACCGAGCTCTAAATTCAAGAACTTATAAAGTTGTTTCCTGAACAATCCACAACTCCGATGCACGAATGTGTGCAAAATACTTGTAGAATCATTGTGACAATCGATTAGGTACAAGTTTTGAAAGAGTTTCATTATTTTTGATGAAGATATCGTAGTTTGTACCGAACTCTTCATTTAAGAACTTATAAAGTTGATTCCCGATCAATCCACATCTCCGATTCTCGAATGTGTGCTACGTACTTTTAGAACTCATCATGATGATCGATTATATTCAAGATTCCAAAGAGTTCCATCGTTTGTTTATGAAGATATCATGGTTTGTACCATACTCAACATTTAAGCACTTATAAAGTTGATTCCCGATCCATCCACAACTCTGATGCTTGACTGTGTGCAACATACTTGTAGAACTCATCAAGACAATCGATCCGGTACAAGTTTTTAAATAGTCCAATCATTTGTTAATGAAGATATTGTGGTTTGTACTGAACTCTTCATTTAAACATTTATAAATTTGAGTCACGATCAATTCACAACTCTGATGCTCGAATGTGTTACTTGGAGAAATCATCGAGATTATCGATTGAGTACAAGTTTTCTTAGAGTTCCATCATTTGTTGATGAAGATATCATGGTTCGTATTGACTCTTCATTTAAGCACTTATAAAGTTGACTCCCGATCAATCCACAACTCCGATGCTTGAATGTATGTAACATACTTGTAGAACTCATCGAGATGATCGAATCGGTACAAGTTTTCAAATAGTTCCATCATTTATGGATGAAGATATCGTGGTTTGTACCGAGCTATTCATTAAATCACTTATAAAGTTGATTCCCGATCAATCCACAACTCCGATTCTCGAATGTGTGTAACATACTTGTAGAACTCATCGAGATGATCGATTTGGTACATATTTTCAAATAGTTCGATTGTTTGCTGATGAAGATATCGTGTTTTGTACTAAACTCTTCATTAAAGCACTTATAAAGTTGATTCCCGATCAATCCACAACTCCGATGCTCGAATGCATACTTGTTAAACTTATTGTGACGATCAATTTGTTACAAGTTTTCAAAGAGTTCCTTTTATTTTTATGAAGATATCGTGGTTTGTACCGAGCTCTTCATTTAAGCACTTAAAAGTATATTCTCGATCAATCCACAATTTCAATGCTTGAATGTGTGCAACATACTTGTAGAACTCATCGAGACGATCGATTCCATTCAAGTTTCCAAAGAGTTACATCATTGGTTGATGAAGATACCGTGGTTTGTACCAGACTCTACATTTAAGCACTTATAAAGTTGATTCCCGATCAATCCACAACTCCGATGCTCGAATGTGTGCAACATACTTGTAGAACTCATCGAGACAATTAATTCGGTACAAGTTTTCAAATAGTCCCATCGTTTGTTGATGAAGATATCGTGGTTTGTACTTAACTCTTCGTTTAAACACCTATAACATTGAGTCATGATCAATTCACAACTCCGATGCTCGAATGTGTTACTTGTAGAACACATCGAGATGATCAATTGGGTACAAATCTTCATAGAAGTCCATCGTTTGTTGATGAACATATCGTGGTTTGTACCGAATTCTTTATTTAAGCTCGAATGTGTGCTACATTCTTGTAGATTTCATCGTGACGATTGATTTGGTACAAGTTGTGAAAGAGTTCCATCGTTTGTTGATGAAGATATCATGGTTTGTCGACTCTTTATTTAAGCACTTATAAATTTCATTCCCGATCAATCCAGAACTCCGATGCTCGAACGTGCGCAACATACTTATAGAGTTCCTCGTGACAATCGATTTGGTACAAGTTTTCAAAGAGTTCCATCGTTTGTTGATGAAGATATCGTGGCTTGTACCGAACCCTTCATTTAAGAACTTATAAAGTTTATTCCCGATAAAACCACAACTCCGATGCTCGAATGTGTGCAACATACTTGTAGAACTCATCGTGACGATCGATTTGGTACAAGTTTTCAAAGAGTTCCATCGTTTGTTGATGAAGATATCATGTTTTGTACCAAACTCTTCATTAAAACACTTATAAAGTTGATTCTCGATCAATAAAGAACTCTAATGCTCAAATGTCTACAACATACTTTTAGATTTCATCGAGATGATCTATTCGGTAAAGTTTTTAAAGAGTTCCATCGTTTGTAGATGAAGATAGCATGGTTTGTACCGAACTCTTTAATTAAGCACTTATAAAGTTGATTCCCGATCAATCCAAAACTTTGATGCTCGAATGTGTGCTACATACTTGTAGAACTCATCGAGACAATTTATTTGGTACAAGTTTTCAAAGAGTTCCATCGTTTGTAGATGAAGATATCGTGGTTTGTACCGAGCTCTTCATTTAAGAACTTATAAAGTTGATTCCCGATCAATCCTCCACTCCGATCTAGCCATCGGAAAGGAAATAATTCAAATCAATGATGGGCAGTTGAAGTCAAAACATTGGGGTAGGCAGTTGCAGGGAGGTGCGGAAAAAACAGAGAGATGGGACAATTATTTGGGCATGTCCGGATCACAAGGGGTCACGTCCCTTCATTTGAAAAGTGCCAAAAATTTTATTTTCAAATATTCAAGGATTTTACTCCTTATATAATCCAACTGCCCTAATCTTTCCCTACTTCCAAAATTATTCGTATATTTTCCCTAAGCACTGGTATTTTCTCTCTCGCAAGAAAACACTCACACCATACACACATTTTCTCTCTGCAGACATGGTTGAATCTCAAAGAAAATGAGGAGTTGGCTAAGAAAGAGTGGAGAGTCCATCAGTGGGGCAAAAGATAAAGGGGCGGAGGAGGAATCCCTAAAAGAAACCTTCATGTCCGAGCATTCAAAAGCGTAAGAAGCGTCACTGCATAATGCATTGGAGAAGATGCCGGTGAAAAAGAAGTCATCCCAGAAAACGAAAAATCCTACCTCCACCATCACAAAGAAGAGAGGGCAAGAAGGTTCCCAAGAGGAGGCAAAATTGAAATAGGGCAATCCTACACCGCCAGAGATATTTCCTTTAGCAATCCTCGAGGAAAGAAAAAAGAAAAAAAGATGGCGAAAATCAACGTGAAGAGGAAAAGAGTGCCGAGCAAGCACAAGAAGAGACCGCTGCTTCTTAAGGGGATAAGACTGCGGAAGAAGTAGCGCAAGAGAAGCAGAAGTTGCCCAAGAGACTAAAGTGAAGGATTTATGTTCAGAAGAGAAAGAGGAACCATCACCTAAGGCGATGGAGGAGAACGAGCAAAAGAAGGTTGAATCAGGTAGTGGCCAAATTAGTAGAGTGAAATCAGAGAGAAAGAAGAAGACAATTTTCTGGTGAGCCAAACACTGAGCTATAGGGAGAAAGCATGGAAGTGATTCGACCTTTGGAAATGCCTAGAAAATCGCAAGTGCCAAAGACTCGGCAACCCCGCAAGCCACAGGTACCCCGTAAACCTCTATTTGATTTACATATCCAGGTTTGGTGAGTCTTTGCCCAGGAACAGGTTTGAGATTTTGAAGACAAGAGAGATTGTGCCAGCCCATTTGATCCACAAAGATACCCTACAACAGTTGGGCGTTTAAAAGGAGGTTGAGAATTACTTTGAAGCCATTGGATGGGGCAAGTGGCTGAAATGGGAGTACCCCATGTATTCCCAGATTAGCCTGGAGTTTCTTGCATCCTACAACTTCAACCCAGAAAAAGGCTTTACTTGAGGAAGTGCAGACGTCATAAATTTCACACTTGGCAGAGAGGAGCGCAGTATGTCACTTCAATAGTTGGGTCTATACATCGACATTTTGAGCGTCAGAGACCTCCAAGCTGATTGATACAAGAGAAATGAGAAAGTAGCCCCCCCGTTGGTTCACAAACAATGTGCATATATATTGGAAGAAGATTGAAGTGACCTACAAGTTCAAGACTGGATTGAGCAAGGAACATGAACTATGATGTTCGGCCTTGAGAATCTGTTACAAGTTCATGAGCTACGACCTCTATGGAAGATTGGACGGGACTTGAACCATCACCAACCAGGATATGATCCTTTTGACTTGTATGGTGAAGAAGGTGAAGGTGGATTTGACCTTCACTTTTGTTGCCCAGTGGATGTTTACTGCTACAAAGTCCCAGATGTACCTTGCCTCATCCCCAATTGTCACGTGTCTGTATGAGACAATGGACAACTTCAAGATGGATTTGACCAAGTGGACCCTGGTAAAGGAGAAGGAGCACTGCGATGTGGTAAGATTGATGAGGATGGAGATTGTGGAGCAAGCCCCGGATGACAAGTTGATGTTTGCAGGAGCCGTGGAAGAGAAAATGAAGGATGAGGAGGAAACGACCATTTCCAGATGATTTTGGGATTGTTGAGGGGAATTGCCCAAGTGAGCTACTTCAAGGATTGGAAGGAATCAGCATACTCAGATGCAATGGAAAACATCTCCTAGTATTAAGCGATTCAACATAAAAACTGGAAATGGAAACTGTTGCGGTCACAGCAAGAATAAAGTTTTATGAATTCGAAACTCATCTCAAGGCGGAATTTGTGGGATTAAATGGGCAAATGAAAGAAAGGTTGTTAAATACAGAAAGAGCTTATCAACTGGGGTCTGGCTGTATTCCCTACGAGGAATTAGTAGTTGTCGTATGTGGCGAATAAGGCTTAGTATAAAATCCATAAACACCATTTACTTATCATCTCATCTCTTATCTTTTGTGAAATAAAATACTTAACATTTTACTTTTTACTTTTGTATTTCCGATAGAGAGCCGAATTATTGTAATACTTGAAGATTCCTATTTCTTCAAGGTTATTATGAAGTTCGGTAATCCATCTTACTTTTTTTTCTAGATAAACGCCCAGTTCAGGGTGAATGAATTAATAAATTGAGAAGCTGAGATATAGAGTATGAGGTTTCAGGTTTTATTAACTTGGTCCAAACAAGTCTGTCTTTGTTCATCATCCTTCATTTTTGATCTATTCCTAAGGATTTCCGAGTCTCTAGCAAGCCAATCCATTTGGGGTATTTAGGGTGGCTACTCAAGTAGATCTGGGGGTATTGGACAACCAAAGTGGGGTAGCATCAGTCAAGTGAACTCACAAGCGGCAAAACCGTTGTGGTAAGGAGTTGGAAGGGTAATGCTAGGTTGAGTCAGGATGGAAACTAATGTCATTAGCCTAATATTAGAATGGGTTCCCTGATCTTAATGCAACTACGAAAGCACTAGGGTTGGGATGGCCAACTACAATAAAAGGGGAGTTGGGCAATTGTGGTTAGCCTAAACAATTCGGACGAACAATCCAAGTCTTCACGAGTTGGGCATTCATAGGACCACTACGTAGAAACCTTATTAACTAAGGAGGAGAGCTCTAATGAAAGCCTAGTGATAGTAGAGTCGAGTTCAAATTCTTAGAAGATAACCTAGAATCTATCTACCTACCATTTAACCAATTGCAGGAGACCAATTTACACTACTATCAGCAACTCGATATTGATATTTATTCAATTTGAATATTTTATTATATTTTATATTCTCTCTTGAGCATTTGAAGCTTAATAGGAATTATAAGTCATTTTCTTTAGTTGGATTCTCGTGACACTGAAGGTTGCAAAGCTTAAGACCACTCTTTGTGGAATCGACCTTGACTCGAATTAACTCTACTTAGCATTTAGGTTAGGATAAACCTGGTGGCCGGATTTGGGCACTTGGTATTCTAGACGCGAAACGACATTGCGTCACATAAACATCATATGGTCACACACTGGTCTACCTTTATCCAATTTTTATCCCACAATTTTTCTTATGAGACTTAGATATGGTAATTCTTTCCGTACTTCCATAAGTCACGTCAAGTTATTTCATTATATCTCTTGCATACTCATATTCTGGAACTTAAGCTAAAACGAACTTGACATATAGCTAAGCATGTAACTTTTGGTAAATTTATTTGACCAATGCCACTTTTTATAGTCTGCACGCTTTTTCGAATAGGATGTACCAGTAACCAGACAAGGGCATTGAATTTGTAGAATAAACAAGTGTGCATTGGCTAGTAACAATTTCTCAAATTTGCACTTCCATTCAAGGAAATTAGGATCTGTTAACAAATTAAATGTAAGAGTATTCATAATCGGAAAAGTTGATAATAATATATCTAAAATAATAAACTCAAAGAAAGAACATATATGAAGTACATTGAAACAAGGTGTTTTTACCTTTTAGTAAACCATTACAATTGTTTCCTCTAATTGCTCAAGAAATTTCACCGCAAGCCACACATGTAGGAATATAGGATAAAACCATTCTAATTCTTTAATTCTATCTCATGTCACTTAACCTTTGACAAATGGAATTAGTTATTGGAGATAAACTTAGACCATGTTATCTTCTCGAGCATGGACTTCAATTATGAGTTATACTTAAGATAACATCTACATAAATAACCACAATTTTAACTCTAGCTGTAAAAGATCGATTTGTCTTACACATTAGGCCAATGATGCATGAGTTTCACCGCCTTTGTTATCTCATTCAATTCAATCTTAGAGAACTTATGAAAAACCAAATACGCATACTACATGTGTAGACATTATGAAAAAACTCCCACTTTTCACATGAATTTAGTGTTTTATTTAGAAATTTCATCCATCATAACTTATAAATAATAAAATCAACCAAGCTACACATGTAGACATTTACTCTCCCAATTTTTCACTTGTGAATAGAGATCGCCTTCTAGAGGTCTTTTTTTATTTAAAATATCTCTTTCTTAGTATTTTATTTCAAAAGGTTCTATAAACAAATAATATTTCATGTTCCCTAAATTATGCCACTGCTAAAATTCAAACATGTGAAACATGATCCCTGGATTAGACAATTTAAAATATGAAATAAGCTCTAAACATGCTTTCAACAATAAATAATAAAGCAGTAATATGTTTTCCTATTATATACAACATGTTTGATGCCCACATAATAAATCACCACATCATCAAGACAATTAAAATAAAATAAATTGTCCTCATGTCCCTAAAAGGTATGGTACTTTCATAACTACATATTTTATTACATGATAGAATGCAATTACACAAGTCTTCAACTCTTCATATTTCTGTGCCGACAAATTTGGGATTGAAACTAATGTTTTTCTTGTAGTTGGGAGTTTTTAGTATTAGGCCCACGATCACGCAACAATGCCCAATAGACTCGTGCAGAGCCATGCAACAATCATCGTCGTCTTATCGTCACCATCGCCATCACGTACTGTCGCTCGTGCTGCGCTAGGGACGCTCTTGAGCCTCAACAGGTTTGTGCCCTTGTTGTGACCAAGATGGCACCGTGTTGGGTCCGCACCCACAATGTGCCATACCGGGGCCATCTTAGGTTATGACAACATCATGATGCACTAAGGCCAAGCCGGGTTGAGCCCGTGTCGTGCCACACTAGAGTTGCACCCGCATTGTGCCACCACAACCGTCGTGCTTCGTTAGGATGCTTGCTTGCGGTTCGCATTTTCTCTATTCTTCACATTCTTTGTGTTCTTTGTGAATTCTAGATTTTACATCAAATAATGAAATAAATATTTTCTAGTACATTTTAATCCTAAAAATCTAAACAAATTTTCTCATGGTGAAAAATGAATCCATCACGGATTACAAAAAATAAACACGGCAAACCATTAAGAAGGAAAAATATAAATTTAATTAAATTAAATAAACAAGAAAATAATTAAACATAATTATTTCTAGGTAATGCCACAATTGTAACCATAGGCTTACTAGTTGTATGAATTATACCATTAATCATAGTTCACATAACTAAAAATAAACCCAAAGATCTCGTTATTTGTCCAATAATTTTCATATATTTTATAACATGTTCCTATTTAATGAATAAAATTTCATGCAGGGGTTTTGGAACTATATCTCAAATTCAGTCTCTACAAATCTGCACGTAGGGATTTAAGCCATTAAATCATTGCGCTCCAAATTTAATCATGCAGAATAAAGATTAAATATTTTCTATTTAAAAATATTAGAAAAATTAGAATAACAAGAAGAGGGAAAAAGTATCCTTCTGATCCAATCTTCTAATTTATATCCCTTGTTTTCCGAATATCTGGTGAGGAACTACTATCGGATTACACAACAAATAATAACAATCAACCTTGCTCTCTAGTGTGGAACTATCGCCCTCTCCCTACTTTCTATGACTTTGTTCATAAACTTGTGAATTATAATCTATTATGAGAGGGGAAGGGTATTATCCCGAGATCATAGTATATATATATATACATATACACACATATATATATATAGATATATAAATATAGTGTGCAGCGGAAATTTTAAGATCTAGACTTAAACCCACAAACTTGTAGTTTTTTAACAGTTTGTGTTTCTGGAAACACTTTGTCCACGAGCAATGAGTTATTTGTTCAGTTCGAATATACTACAACAAATAAGTGAGAGTTGAGAGCTTTATAGTTCCTCACGAACTATCGAACTGCTCGGCTAGACGCTCGTAAGAATCACTATTAGAGATCTCCAGTGATTGTTATGTTCTTTCTAAGAGAGAAAGAACACCAATGAAATAACTCGAGCTGAGATGCTACGAGTCTCAAGTTAAATAAATGACACAGAGAAGGCTGAGAGATAGCCTAGATGATAGAAACAATCAAGTTTTCACTTGAGCAAAGTTTTGGTGTTTTTTCTCATTTCTATGTTTCGATTACTCTAAGTACTACATGTTTTTATAGATGAAGTATGAGCAATTCAAATTGTAGTCGTTTAGAGAAATTGGAGCGATGTCCAATCTGATGCGTATCTTTTTCAGATGGGAGCAGGGCACTTTTCTTAAGGTTCAACACCTACTTCATTCTTTTCAGACACAGGATGTTGACATTCTGCTTTTATGTCAAAACAACTCTGCCAGTTTAAGGAATCCAAACTGGTTAGTTCTCCATCAGTCTTTCATGAGTCTCCGTTGTTAAAGAGTGATCTTCGGTGATTCCACTGACTTGTTCTCTTTGCCTCTTCAAGCGAGTAGGAACTGACTTTGTAAACTTGAGGTGATCCAGGCTAGTGTCGTCTGTCAATTCCTCTAACTCATCAGCTCCAAACTGTTAGCCAGTTTCTCCTTACTTCGTACGATACAAACTCGGGTTTTGTATTTCCGCCCAGTTTGTCTTTATTAGCTTCGTCAGTTCTATTACAACTCGATATATCATAACAGAACTTTAAAAGTTTACATGAACTAAGTTAATCTAGAAACACTCCTGACTTGGTGGTTTCTATATAGATTTTTAACACATCAAAACAACAATTAGGTAGGAATACTTCCTAATAGGTATTTACATTAGGGATTAAAACCCTAACGTGCTCTAAGCACTATATAGGTCATACCATGGACCAAATACAAATGATAGGGCCTATAAATTAATTAATTTTTCGTATTCAACCAGTTTCATATTTAATCAATTGATATTATTTCATGTCACTAGAGAATTAATACTGATTTATCTCTTTATTAACAAAGTATTAACAAAGTATAAATTAATTATCTCTTTATTTACACGGTGAATCCCGATACTTAAGGTTTCATATATTCATTAATTAATGTAAGCTTCTAATAAGCTCTATTAATTAATATCTAATTTATTCATGAGAAATATCACTCAACCTTATCTAGTTATGATTTAACTTAATCAACTTCCATGACTTTAGGCTAGGTAAAGACATTCATGAGTATTGGCAGGCTAGAAGCTCTATGGCCCGCCTCCAACTCACCAAGCTAGAAAGGGACCTTAGGAGTTGCTAGAAATCATCTCCCTCACCATTTCGAATGACGCAGCTTCATGCATAAGTTCAAGTGAATGCTCAATTGATCAATAAAAATATTAGCATTTTAGCAACAACTAACAATTAGGTGGCAAAAATAAAATTAATTGATTCAATTGATAATTACATAGGGGAAATAAATCGATGTACTGCAACGCAATTCTTCACATAAATTGGTAGATTAAATAAAAATACAATATTTTTTTATTTTAAAACTAGGTAAGAAAAATAAAATAGAATTTAATTGTAATTAATAAAAACATAGATCCTAGAATTGAACTTCTACCCTAGATAAGATGCAAATATCTAAATCAATGAGTTAATTCTCGCAACTAGTGAGAAATCTGCATAATGTAATAACTTCCTTTGTCAGGCAAATACAATTTAGATTATTATCAACAGACTATATCTTCTCAGTCTCAAAATCAAAAATTAAGCAATCTTAGAAAAACATCAATTTTAATTCCTTACTATCAAATACTTCAAGGTTAGACAGTTTTGAAAATATTTTGAATTCATCTTCCTATTATTAATTTTAAACTTTGGTCCTTTAATTAACGACGAGCGATCCTAAATTATTATCTTCTCTCGATCTCAAATAATTCAAATTGAGATTTTAAACTAGGAATTATTAAATTAAGTTTTGAATTTTTAGTTTGAGTCATTATTTTCGAAAATTGATACGTAATTTTAAAAAAATAATATTAGTATCTAGTCTTGTTTTGGTCAAAGATATTGAGATATTCTTGTTGTATATCTTAATAGATTTGATAGGCTTTTTAGATTTGTTTTCCTTATTAGATTAGGGTTTTGAGTCGCCTACATGTAGGCCTTGTATTAGACAATTTTATTCAGTTTTAAGTTTTTAATACAATTTGTGAGATTATCTCCTCAATTATTCTGAAAAATCACGAATTCTAGTAGCACTAGAATAAAAAAATTGACTTATCAAACGGAATTCTGCAACCGTTTGTGGCGTCTTCGCTATATCCCTCGTTGTGATCCGAGTTGCTTCTTGAGTCGTAGGGGCTCGTTCGCGTTCTTTCCTATGGTTCTCTAAGGGTTAAGTCATAGGCGTTGGATTTCCACCATATCTATTTGAGTCGAGTCAGTGTGCATCTTTCCGTTCTTCGATTCTGGGCTGCGATCTACACCTTTCCGGCGAGGATCGTATGATGATGATTGGATGAACCAGACATCCAAGAGACAGTACACGGAGAAGCAAGTTGCTACGAGGCTATAGAAGATCATTGCTCACAGTGCAGCCACCGGAGATCGATCTCTGCCACCCTCCGAATATGCCAAAGAAGACTCTCCACCATTCACTCATAATTTCAAATCTCCTACCACCAGACGTCAAATGGCCGCTGCTGAAGAACTGAAGAAGAAGTTAGTTGAAGAACAAGCTGCAAGAAAGAAAGAAGAAGATAGGATGAAGATGTTGGAATTCATGGAGAAAATTCTCAAACAACTCGCCAACAAGCCCTTCAGAGTACAAGACTTAAGGTCATCCGAACAGAATCCTACTAAAGAAGAAGAAGAAGAACGAAGGGAAACCACACACTCAGTAATGGCCCCGGCTGACCACCAATCCAGTTTAATTGCAAGATTGGCAACCACAGCTCTCGTGTCTACCGCTGAAAATCAAATTGTACCTGCTGAGGACTCTACATTCATGGCAACTGAGCCTGTGAATACCAGCACCTATCAGAGAGATCTCCAGCACTATATTCATATGATGGTGGGACAGAGTATTGGAGAGCAAATGATACCAATCACGCACAAGGAAATTTCTACCAAAGTGTTTGAAGCCAAAGATGAGATTCTTGCCATCCAACTCGACAACTTCGAGAACTTCTTCACTGGAATTTTTGTTGCGATCAAAGAGAGGGAAGATAAGAGGTTAGTTGAAGAAGCAGAAAGAAGAATGGAGCAAGAAGAAAGTATTCATCGACTGGAAGCGAGAAGACTACAGGAAGAAGACTTAAGGAGACAACGTGAAGAGGAAGAGAGAGAAGAACAAAGAAGAATTGAAGAGAAGGAAAGAATCAGAAGACAAGAACAAGAAGCTCTCGTGGACAACTTCATGAAGAAGATAACAGAGACTCTCAGCAAAATGAAGAAGCCCCACTGCCAGTTCCGCAAGTGCCAAGAATGCTGTTGATTCAGACTCTTCAACGACAAAGAAATAATATCTCTCCAAACTCTAAATCTCCTAGTTTTTGAACAATCTGGCCATTTCAATTTGGGTTATGTGACTGTACTGAAGAATAAATGATTATCAATAAAAACTAACCCAGGCTGAAGACAACATCTCATTGTCCAACGCTGATCTAAGTGAATAAGCTGAAATTACACACTTCGTGTAATCAGCAAACTGCGAGGAATGTGATCTGTGTGAAATGTTCCTATGATTGCTTAATGATATTATGCATGAATATGCTCTATGTTTACATGGTAATATGACATTGAAGCTATTTACTTGATTAACTTGTTTATCGAGCAATACCCTTGCATGTTAAGGGGGAATGTTTAAGAACATGCTGAGTCTACGAGAGTTGAAACACTGAGAATAGAATTGATAGAAATTTTTTGTAATCTCAGTAATCAGCTTTCCCATGATCAGCCAAGAATTAAAGTTTAAGGAGAAGGGAGGTTTGTCCTCACTCATAGGAGCGACACCGATTGAAGATTGGAGATCGAGGTGCTTGAAGGTGCGTGCTGACCAGACGGAGGAGGTGCTCAACGTTAGAGATTAGGCCTGACCATGTACTCATTCTTCTAGGAAATTTTCAGTCCGAGGACTAGAGAGTGGACGTAGAACAATTGTTCGAACCACTATAAAAATGCTTGTGTCATTTACTGATTTGCTACACTAATATGCTTACTGGTTAAATCGTTTGAAACTCGACACACCAAATGTTATAGTATAAACTTCAATCAATCTAACAATCACATGAGCTAAAAAATTTAGATAAACACTTGCTAAGTCGAGGCCTTAGCAGGACACGTGCAAGATAAACATTAACACTTCTGCTGCATATATCATAACTATGATCAGGGACCAACATATGTGATTATGCATGATTATTATTATTGAATTATTATGCATGAATGGTTTTGGATTGTATATTATGTTCCTCGTGGTTCACGGATTAACCCGCCCTTTTATATGGATTCATTTTTTGTCCACGAGATAAATTCGTGGTTAGATTTAAATTCCAAAAATTGTAGTAGGATGCTTTTCACTTGTAATCTTCAATTTTGAAAATTAAATATGTAAAACAAAGACAAAGAATGAAGGACCGAACAACGCACAAGCCGGCGTACGATGACGCCGGCACGGCAGGCAGCTGTGCACGGCAGTTGTGAAGCTGCAGGGCAGCGCAGCATGGTGGCGAACGGTGCGGGGCAGCGAATGGCACGGGGCAGCCATGGCGGCGGCGCAACCACGGTAAAATCCTAGGATTTGCCGCAGGGCCGCGCTCACGCCATGGCAGCAGCCATGCAGCCCAAGGCCGGCCAGGGCATCGTGTGGGGAACCAAGATGGTAGCACGAGGCGAGGCAACGGGGCAAGGGCCGGGAGGGCTAGCAGCAGCGGTCAAAGCGCGAGGGGCGAGCACAGCACGGCAGAATCCTAGGATCCGCATGAGCGCACAGAACACTGCGCAACTTTGCGAGTGGAGCCGGCAGCACTCTCCTCCTCCTGAAATGGCATCGGCGATGGGAGTGGATGGCAGGGCTCGGGACGGAGGGAACGGCGGATGGGGCGGTTGGCGAGGTGACGGCGCAACTGCAGCAGGCGCTAACCCTAAGGTTAGTGGCAGCAGTCGAGACACATGTCTCCACCGCGTGCCTTGCGCGTTTTCCGGCAAGCCACTAGCAGCCGACGATAATAGAAGTTGGTGACCAGTGTTGGGCAACGACCGGTGTTGGCCGGGGTGGCGGCAGGCGATCGAGGCAACGGCTGGAAGATGAGAAATGTGGGCTGCGACGTCGCGCACGGTTGCTGCAAGTCTCTGGGAAGTTTTCTGACGGCCGTAGGGCGCCGGCAATGGTGGTTCGCCGATGGTGGCTCGTCGGGTCAAGTTCTTATGGGTTATTAGGCTTGCAATGTGTGCACGAGCCCGCGATGCATTAACAGACCTAGTTGTCCTATTTTATGACGAATCAAATCTTGGAGGCCCAACTTCAGAAAATAAATTCAGATCTCAGTCCAAGTAGTCTCTGATTATTAATTCCATTTGTCTAAGGAACTCTGACATGGATTGGAATTAAAGGACTGGAATTGAAAGATGCAGTCTGGTCAAGTGTTTTGTTGTAAACGTCCACATGTGTGGCTTGTAATAGTAATACTTGGGCAAATTGGAGGAAATATTGATAATGTTTTATCATAAGGTTTAAATATTTATTTGTTTCAATTTCTTGCGATTATGTTTTAATTTCTACTTTAATTTATTGTTTGCTGGCATGTCTTTACCAAATGTAATCAATATATTAGCAAAAAACCAGTTAACTGGTCCTAATTTTCAAAAATGCAAACGCAATTTGGATTACATCCTTGTTGTAGAGGAACACAAATTTGTCTTTGATAAGCCTCGTCCGGTAACTCCCACTGCTGCATCAACTGATGAGGCAAAGAGCTACTATAACAAGTGGCTTAATTCAAACAATATAGTGAAATGCTATATGATGACTACGATGTCCAAGGTGCTTGCACAACAACATCATTCATATGAGAATGTTAGTGACATCATGGACAACCTCACAGCAACCTATGGTGAGTGGGACCGAGCTATTAGATTCAATCTCATGAGGGAGAATGTGTGAAAGAAGATGTCTGATGGTAGCTCGGTCAGAGAGCACGTGGTCAGCATGACTTATCTTATGGATGAACTCACGTTGCATGGAGGTTGTATCTATGCGGAAGCACAAGTTGATATCATTCTCAACCCTCTGCCAAAGTCCTTTGAGAACTTCAGAATGAATGATGTCATAAACAAGAAGGAGTAAAATCTTAATGAGTTGCTCAATGACTTGATGGCAGCGGAGTCAGTGATGCTTCCAGAAAAGATTGCTTTGGCTACCTCTAGACACCGTTCTATTGCGCTGTCTGGCAAGAAGCACAAAAGAATGTTTAAGAAGAAAGCCAAAGGTACAACTTCTGTGAAGAAGTCAAAAAGGATACTGGCGTAGCTGCAAAAAAAGAACAAGTGTTTCAGATGCGACAAGGTTGGTCACTGGAAGAAAGATTGTCAAGTCAGGAAGACTGGACAAGGTGCGTCATGTGCATTTATAACAGAAACATGTTTAGCATCAGTTTCTACCTATTCATGGGTAGTGGATACTGGAGCTACTGGTCATGTTTGTTATACTTTGCAGGGGTTTAAGCCAACAAGGCAGCTGAAGCATAATGAGATTACCATCTCAATGGGCAGCGGAGAGCGAATCTCACCAGTAGTCATTGGAGATTTTACTTT
Organism: Plectranthus barbatus; assembly: GCA_026898455.1. Taxonomy (NCBI): domain Eukaryota; kingdom Viridiplantae; phylum Streptophyta; class Magnoliopsida; order Lamiales; family Lamiaceae; genus Plectranthus; species Plectranthus barbatus. The sequence goes on along the minus strand of JAPKLW010000133.1, from coordinate 345,410 downwards.
ATGCTTTGAGAAAAAATTTTGATTTTGAGAGATGTTTTGTATGTGCCAGTGTTTCGACGTACCATAATTTTAATTTCCAAGTTATTTAAAGATGGATTATCAGTTATTTTTTATATTGGAGTTTCTATCATTGGGAATAACGGTGTTATATGTCATGGCAAACTGATTGACTCTCACTATATCATTAATTTTTTGCATAAATCTTCCGTGAATGTTGCGAAGTCATCCAATAAGAATAATCATTTAAAGAGAAAGTTTTCTTCCGATGAGGATCAATCATATCTCTGACATTTGAAACTAGGTCACATCAATCTATAGAGGATAAAAAGACTAGCAAGTGGTGGGCTCTTAGAATCTTTCCAAGTGGTGTCGCATCAAGTTTGTGAATCCAGTATAGAGTAAAGATGACGACTTGGTCTTTCAAGGCAAGTCAGTCTCGAGCAGAGGATTTATTGGAGTTGATCCACTCTGACTTATGTGGACTGATGTCCACGCAAGATCGTGGAGGTTATGAGTATTTCATCACATTCATTGACGATTACTCAAGGTTTGGATATGTCTAATTGCTTTGCTACAAGTCTGACTGTTTTGAGAAATTCAAAGAGTTCAGGACAGAAGTAGATAAGAAGCTAGGCAAGACTATCAAGATACTACGATCGGATTGTGGTAGGGAATACTTCAGTAATGAGTTCTTGCAATACTTGTTAGATAACAGGATTACGTCCCAATGGACTGAACCAGGAACCCTACAACAAAATGGTGTATCGGAAAGAAGAAATAAGTCTCTTTTGGAAATGGTTAAGTCCATGATGAGTTATGCAAGCTTGCTAATTTTGTTTTGGGGACATGACTTGGAGACAAGGGCATATTTGCTTAACCTAGTACCTTCTAAATCAGTTCCTAAAACGCCTCTGGAACTGTGGTATGGGAAAAAGCCAAGTTTAACCAGAATGAGGTTTTGGGGTTGTCCAGCATATGTGCTAAAGGAACCTGACAAGTTAGAAAGCAGGTGTAAGTTGATGTTGTTTGTAGGATATCCCAAGCAAACGAAAGGTGGCTACTTTTATTATCCTGAGAATCAGAAAATGGTTGACAGTACCAACGTAAGATTCTTTGAGGATGAATATGTAAGAAACCACAGATCCAAGAATGAAATTATTCTCCACCAAATTGGAGGAAATGAAGTGATTCCATCAGGAAAGCCCAGTGTATTGGTAAATCCACCTGGAATAGGTGAGGGAATACCAACACTGCCATCAATCCAAGGTATGGGACCAACGAGTATTGTGTCAACTATTGATACGGCTCAAATGCCTCATCACAGTGCGAGGGTTGTTTAGCAACCAGAAAGGTACATGTTCATGGGAGAGTCTTCTGACTTGATCCTGAAAAGCAGACTGGATGATACCGACCCATTGACGTATGACGAGGTAGTATCTAATAAAGATGCAGACAAATGGCTGATCACCATGGATTCGGAGATAGAATCCATAACGACTATTGATGTATACCAGAAAATAGATTAGTCAGATGGCTATCGAGTCATAGGGAGTAAATGGGTATACAAAAGAAAGAAATGAGCGAATGGTGAAATTATAGCTTTCAAAGCAAGGCTGATGGCGAAGGGTTATAATCAAAAAGAAGTTGTAGACTATGACGATACCTTCTCACCGGTAGCCATGCTCAAGTCCATTCAAATACTCCTAGCCATAGCAACACATATGGACCTAGAGATCTGGCAGATGGATGTCAAAAAACGTGTTTCTGAACAGGTACCTTGAATAAGGTCATGACATCTATATACAACAACCAGAAGGATATGTGCGGAAGGGCGAAGAGCATTTGGTCTGGAAGCTCAAGAAGTCATTGTACGGACTCATGAAAGCTTCACGGTCATGGAATCCACGTTTTGATTAAGTGATTATATCATAAGGATTTTCACAATTTTCAAACGAGAGTTGTGTGTACCGTCTATGTGTCAGCAGAAGTGTGGTGTTCCTTGCACTTTATGTAGATGATATTCTCCTAATTAGCAAAAATGTGGAGGTATTGTCGGGCATAAAGGGGTGGTTATCCGAGCAGTTTCATATGAAGGACCTTGGGAATGCAGGATAAAGTATTGCGGGAGCGCAATAAAATGATGCTAGCATTGTCCAAACCTGCATATGTGGATATTGTGATTGTCCATTTCATCATGAAAACTGCCAAGAAAGGTCTGTTACCCTTCATACATGGCGTACATCTTTCCAAGGATTAGTGTCCGGAGACACAAAAGGAGAAAGATGAGATGAGCAACGAGTTGTATGAATCGGCCATGGGGAGTCTCATGTATGCAATGTTATGTACGAGGCCATATATTTGCTTCGTCGTAGGCATAGTAGCAAGATATCAGTCTAACCCTGGAAAGGCTCATTGGACCGCGGTAAAGCACATACACAAATACTTGAAAATGAATAGAGAATATTATCTCGTCTATCAGTGTGAGGAGTTGTGCCCTGTGGGTTATATGGATTTAAATTTCCGAGCAGACCGAGATGAAAAAAAGTCCACCTCTAGCTATGTGTTTACATTTGGAGGTGGGGCCATATCATGGAGGAGTGCAACGCAGAAGTGCATTGCTGACTCCACCATGGAAGTGGAGTATGTGGCAACTTTGAAATAAGTAGTATGGTTTCTAAACTTCCTTTTCGAGTTGGACGTGATTTCTAAGTTACCCAAGACTATCACGGGGTATTGTGAAAATTAGAGAGTTGTGGCTAATTTAAAAGAACCACAAACTCACAGAGCAACAAAACACATTGAGAGGAAGTACCATATTATACGAGAAATTATAGCAAGGGGTGATGTGCTGGTAGAGAAGATTGATACAAAGAATAATCTAGTGGATCCACTCACAAAAGCTCTGCCTCAAAAGGTCTACGAGATGCATGTGCGTAACCTAGAGCTAAAGGCACAGCCAGCCACGTGGAATGATTGATGTAATAGCTAGATTAGTTTAGAAACGTTATAATCTGGAAAGCACCTGTATAATGCTTTAAGTATAAGTGGGAGATTGATGGATTTATATACTGAAAGCATTATGATTGGTATATTATGTACAAGGTTGATTGATTAATATATTGGGAATCATGAATGTTGTATGATCATCTCTTGTCTAAATTAACAAACATGTGTCGCAAACACTCTTATCCTCTTATCTCGTCGATAGGGAGATCATACGGTGTGTAGTAGATCACGAAAGATTGTATGGATCGTCTGACCTAGCGAGATATAAATGGGTGTCATAGCTCAGGCAGTCCCATGATAGACTATCAGTATAAGCTGCAGCATACACGGCAATAAGCATCATTATCATGGATTGCTTGGTATGCTGGTGCGGGGGTACGCACTGATAGGACCTAAGTTGAGATCGATTCCTTTATCTGACATTAAAGGAATCTAGATCTTGATGGCTTGATGAGATCCTAAACCTAGATGAAGGTACAGAAGTATACACAGATTGTATGTCACTTTGAGATGCTGTGAAAAGCTCTAGTTGAGCTTATATCTATATCTTGGGTGGTAGCAGTTTGTGTATGACTGTGTAGTACTGGAACTAGGTAACCACATCCAGTATAAGATGGTGACATTCCCTGAGTAGCTCAAAAGGTTCGTTATGCTAAAGTCCTGCAGGCTGATTAAGTTCAAGCATAAGTGAAAAGGGTTGAGTGAATTGACTCGGGAATATAATATGTTAATTAATAAAATGGCTTGTCAGAGCCTAAATTAATTAATGAATGTTTGTAACCTTAAATGTGGGCATATACCGAGCCTATGCAACCCATTCCACAACAAGTGGTAGCAAATAGGTTGGAAAGTATTGATTCTCCGGTGGCATGAATCAATATTAATTAATTAATTATATTCTGGGTAGAATATGGGAATTAATTAATTTAATAAGCATTATTTTCTATTTGCATTCTGGTCCCTAGTCTGGCCCATGAAAGCTCGGGCCTATCTAGATATCAGAATTTCCTATAAATAGGCCTCAGGTTCTCAGATCACAACACACCACAAGATCATAAGTTGCAAATAGTTGACCTAGAACCGGGAGCTGTGATCGACTAGATCTGAGAAATGAGGTGGAAATTCAGCTTCTCGATCGGCAAGTTATACGAAGGGAATCTTCACCAGATTTTTGGATCGGAGTTGGGATACAGATCTGAGGATCAGATCTGGAGGATCGTTTCTTACTTCTATCTCCACTAGATTTTTGAAATTATTTATTTAATTTAATAGATTTAATTCCTTCATCTGATTGGAATAAATCTTGTTGCGCGTGAAAGAGGATCAATGATCAAAACTCTGTGCACCGTGTTCTTCAGTTTCTACAATCCAGGTATTCCGCATTAACCTTCTTACGCTTATTCAGTAGCAGCATGCTAGGATTAAATCATAAGCATACTAATTATTTTTTATATCCAATTAATGATCTGCGCTTAAACGGATTTGAGTGATTCAATTCACGGTATTCAAAATCTCTTCACCTTTTACTTGTTTTCACCTATAAACATGAAACACCATGCACCACTGATATGTTTGTGAAATGTATACTTTTTGTGTGCTTGTTTGTGATATATTCTGGTCATTTCAAATGTATTTCACCCACATATCATATGTTTTAGATAGATTTGATGCTACTTTTTGGTATTTGAGTGTTTTTTGTGTATAGCGATGAAATTGAGCATAAAACTATAAGCTTAAGCCAATTTGCTAGGCATTCGACCCAAATAGAGGCATTTGAGGAATGATTTTGACCCAAATGGGATATAGAGGGATGAAAATAAGGACTGAGTCAAATTTTGACCAAAATAGCTTAAAGGCCTAAATCATCTACGGTTTTCTCGCAAATGTAAAGGGGGTAAATCACAATAGGGTGGATTGATTAACTCATTTGAGATTAAAAATTGGTTTGTCTAGATTCGATTGTCCATATACAAGTCCATTACATTATTCTTTCCAATATCTTATTCTCCCTATCTTGATTCTTTCCTTTGAGTGCCTTCTTATTGGTGAATTGATTGAGATTGTGAGTTTTTGGTTGAGATTGTTTGATTGTTAGTTGAATTGAATTCTATTGTATTGTTGTAGTCAATTTAGTTACTTTTACTATTGCCTAGTTAAATATGCAACTCAACGATTGGATCACGCTTGGATATTAGAAGTCTCGATAGTAACAAGTAGTGAATTGCGCGCAAATTGAGTTCACGGATTTGATAAATTTAATTCTTGTGAGGTTTTTGTTTGCTTACAGATAAATTCCACATCATGTTTTGGCGCCATTGTCGGGGACTCGGTAGTAGGTCGCAGTTTGCTATTGGTGAAATTGTGATTTTGGTAGTTCAAGTTTGTTTGTATTGGTTTGATAGTGTTCTTTCGGTGCAGGTGGTGTATGATAACAAGGTCGAACGCTCGACTATTGGAAGAGCAAAGGAGAAGATAAGAGATCGAGGGAGAATTAGACGTTGAGATGGAAAATCAAAGAGGAGTCGATAAGGAGATGCCTGCCGAACTACAAATGCAAAAGCAGGAAATTCAAGCATCCATAAATGAGAGGCAAGGACCAAGTAGGACTCTTCAAAAATTGTTCTGACCACATGAGGATAATGCTGATGGGGGATTCCAAATGGGAGTTTACGCAACACACTTTGAGATCAAACCACAGTTGGTGAAAATGAATATGGAGGACACCCTACGAAGGACCCAAATGCTCATACATCTCGATTCTTGGAGATCATCGATACGATAAACATCAATCATGTGCCACAAGATCAAATTCTAATGAGGTTGTTCATAAATGCTTTTAGTATACAATCCCAACATTTCAGACTTTATTATCGCGTGCCCAGAGCCAAGAACAATTTCAACGCTCTCTCGATGACTTCTCTTCTCTCCCTCCTGTGGCTTTTACAACATTCGCTCATAGTCGTTTAACCGGAAACTCTCGTGGCTCTACCAATTGTGGAAAGTCTACAGGTTCCCAGAACTACGGTCGATCATGTCGCAACTTACCTTGGTTATAGTTTTGTAGGGCCACTGATCATGATGCTTTTGACAGCACTTGCTGTGTCAATTGTTCTTTTGACTGTTCCCAATGGCCTGCTTGTTCTACAAAGCTAGTCGTAGAATTCTCTTTTGGCTGCTTACTCTCGCCCTCTACCGCTTCGGACTGGTACTTGGATACTAGTTTTTTGGCACACATTGCCTCTGATGCCGTAAAATTTTATACATCTTTAGATAATTCTGGCTCTGATCATGTCACTGTCAGTTACGGTGCAAGATTTACGTCCGTAGAATCACTAAGAATTTACTATCTATCAATAAACTTACTAGGGATTATCCGGTACAAGTTATTTTTACTTACTCTTGTTTCATATTCTGAATTGGGACATGGGTCTGCTTCTCGCCACAAGAACGAGTGATCACGACCTCTACTTAATCAATCGACATCCCAACATTTTTTCTGTTATTTTTCAAAATAAACTTTTCCATGCTTCCTATGCTCTGTGGCATTCTCACCTTGGCCATGTGTCAAATATAGTTATTGATTTATTGAATAAAAGTGGTTTACTTTCTATTACTTCTCTGTTGTCCTCTCCTCGTTTGTGTAACTCATGTCTGTTAGGAAAGAGTAGTCGCTTGCTTTTTGTTGCTAATGAACGACATGCTTCTATGTTTTTGGAACTTGTTCATTGTGATTTATGGGGGCCTGCATACGTTTTGTCTAAGTCTAGTTTATGATTTTATGTTATTTTCATTGATGATTATTCCAGATTCACCTAGTTTTATCCTCTGAAGGCTAAATATGATTTAGTTGATTTATTTTACGCTTTCAACAATTTGTTGAAACTCAATTATCTTGTTGAATCCTACTGTTCCAATCTAACGGTGGCACTGAATTCATGAATCGACGTCTTCAGTCTCATTTTTCCTCGTACGACATTCATCACCTTATGTCTTGTCCCTACACTCCTGCTCAGAATGGTCGAATTGAGCGTTAACACATGCACATTACGGAGATGGGAATGGCTCTTTTCTTCCACTCTTTCGCACCCATGTCTCTTTGGTTGAAGCCTTCAACTCCATCGTATATAATTAATACACTCCTTTCATCCACTATATGTAACAAATCTACTTATGAATATCTCTATGACCGGTTACCTTCCTATAGCGGATTTCACATTTTTGGTTGTCGCATTCACCTTTGCCTCGGGGACTATTCCAAGAGAAAATTTTATTCCTACAATTGGTCCCAAAATCAAAGATATAATATATGCAGCGGAAGTTTAAAAAGATCTTGCACTTTTGAAAACTGACTTTAAGACTCAGTTTTCTGTTTCTGGAAAATGCAATTTTTAGCTCAAAATAAGTTTAAGTTTTAGGTTTCAAGAATACACTTCAATACTTAGAAAGTATTGAAGGTTTCAAATAAGTAAGAAAGCTTAATTTGCATAAATTTAAAGAAAGCAGTAAATCGACTCAGGATATTTTATAGTGGTTCGGAGCCTTAAGTCCTACGTCAACTCTTTCGAACTTAATCGGGAATTGACTAAGGTTCAGATTACAAAGCTTCTCACGATCTATGCTAGCCCGTCAGAAACCTCCGTCTTTTGGTTTGCTAGGTCACTCGCCCAGAAAACTTGATATGCTCCTTCTTCAGACTTGAAGTGAGTACGCACATCGCTGCAACCTTTAATCTGGATGGTTGCATGTTTGGGTTCTTCCAAGAACTTTAAGGTGTTGACAAACCCCTTCGGAATTAGTATTCTAGAGTAGAATAATGATTCTTGTGCATATAACTTTCAAGTAATAAACACCTAGTAAGGTAGCTTAAGCTTGAGAGTTTTAGCCTCGTGTACTTAAAAAGATACACGGAAAGACTAACTTAAGTTGTAAGACTTAAACCTCATGAAAAACACGGAAGTTGAGAGACCTTTTAAGGCTTTTGATTTTTCAGTTTACCGGAGTTTTAGCTTAGATTTTCGAGAGATTTAGATATATGTTTCTGTCGAAGTTGACTCCTATTTATAGCTGGGTTGGGCGATGATTTCAAATTCTGCCCATTAGACTCACAGATTCATCTGTTAGAGATAAAGACAATCTCTTCCAATCATCTCTCATTCTTTTTTTATTGTCGTAGCCTGCTCTGCTCTGCTCCAAACAAGTTTTTACTCTGGCAGTGTACTTTTCACCTGCCCTTGTCAGACTCAGTTTCAGTTTGAGGAACGTAGATTTAAGTTTCCTCATACTTATTATTGCTCGAAACTTTAGGAATCTTCGATATGACTTCGAGTTCCATTTGGGTTTTTTTTGTCTCCTTGAGTTTCATGTGCTCTTTAACTCCTGAAACTAAAATTTGAAAATTCCTAAACTTCATGTTTTAAGTTTCATCTTCTCTTCTGTGAAAACACAGTTTTCAGAAACTGAGTTTCTGGACATTTCAAGTTTCTTCAAACCTTCAAGCAAAAGTTCTGAAACTTGATTCTTGACATCTCGAGCTTTGACTTCTAACAATTTCTTCCTTAGAGATTAAATCTCTAATCGCTCGATCTTCAGCTTCAATTTCTAGTTTCTATTACATCTCGATATATATCCTATACAAGGAATACATGTAGAAACATTCAAGAAACCTAAAGCTAAAGTAAGTTTTGACACACAAAAACATCTAAATAAAGAGTTAACTGAAATCCAGTTTCTAACAATTTCTCCATTTTTGGTGTTGTCGAGACTGTTGGGATTGTATACATAAAAGCATTATGATTTGTATATTGGGAAACGTTATGTTTGATATACTGGTAATCAGTAATGTTTTGCAATAAACAACTCTTGTCTAAATTAACAATCTTACGATGCGAACAAACGCATCTAGTTATCTCATCGATAGGGAGATCATACGGTGTGTAAGAGATCACAGAAGATCGTATAGATCGTCCAACCTAGCGAGATACAAACAATTATCACAGCTGAGACAGTTTCTGGTTTGGCTGTCGGTTTAGGGTACGACACACAAGTCCATAAGTGGTTCATCTTGACTGCTTTGTGTGACCAGTACATCTCAATGTATTGATAGGATCAACAGTGAGATGAACCAATCTACTTGACATATGAATGAGTAAAGATCTCGATTACTTGGTCGGATCTAAGTCTATTGAAAGCTGAGGGGCACACATGGGTTGACTATCACTTTGACTTGCTAGGGTGGAGAGTCTTACATGTACTCATATATCAGCATCTTGGATGATAGCAGTTTGTGTGGGGTTTTCTTAGGTTAGATTTAGAAAACCATATCCATATCAGTATGGTGACATTCCCTGGGAACCTCATGAGGTTCGTTATGCTAAGTCCTGCAGGCCGAATCATTGATTCAAGCATAAACGATAAGGCTTGTGTGGTACTACTCAAGAATAATAAGAGATTAATTAATTGCAGCTAATTGGCATATGCTAAATTAATTAATGAATATCTGAAACCTTAAATATGGGGATTAACCAAGTCAATGCAACCCATTCCTAATAACATGGTAATAAAGGGGTAGGTCAGCATTAATTCTCTGGTGGCATGAATTAATGTTTATTAATTAATTATGTTCTGGGTTGAACATGGAATTAATTAATAGGAGGCCCACTTTATTATTTGCATTTGACCCCTATTCTGGCCCAACATTGCTCAAAGCCCATTAGGGTTTATTAAACCCTAATAGCCCAATCTCCAGATCTATATGAATATATCAATTCTCTCACTTCCCACATAAGTTTTGAAGTTTCAAATCAGAAACCCTAAAGAGAGTGAGAGAGAGTGGGCGGTTGTTTCAATCCGGTAGCGCATCCTCATCAGATTTCCGGATTGAGCAAGGGAACAGATCAGATCTATAGGAACTCCATCAACAATCTACCATCATTATTCAATTCGCAGGAGTTGAGGTATTCCTTTGGATCTATGCATTAAATTAAATAGGAGCATGCATTGGGCATTTACTATTTATCATAACATTTATTTTGAAATCCATAAAATGAATCTGGGGTTAAGAAATAAATAGCGATTCACGTCGTCTATTGCAGACTCAAATCCTACAGAAACCACTTCTAAAGTCACAAAAAAGGAGACTTGATTAACTGATTTTACATCGACACTACTCAGAACACCATTCCTTTAACCGACCAACTCCATTTGATCTTCCCCTGGAATTGTAGAGATATTACTCAATTAATCAAAAATAGAGCGAAAATAAAGTTGCTGATCACACAGGAACATGTGAATTCAGCCAAGTTAAAAAAACTTAAGTAAGGGAGCAAGAGAGAGACAATGAGATTTTGTCTTCAATCTAGTTTTCAATTTTTCATTGATTTGAGAAATTAGAAGTATATTCAAAAATTGAAAGCTGAAAATTAAAAGGTTCAAAAACTTAGACCACAGACATATGGAGGAGGTTGCGCTGATGAAGATGGCTTGGAATCAAACAGTTTTTCAGCCAACTCCATTTATTTATTGAAGTGAGCTTCCCTCCTCTGCTCCTCCGCCTCCTCTCTTTTCAACCTATTGGCCTCCTCTTCCTCCCTTCTTTTCCTTCTTCTTTCTCTCCTCTTTCTCCTTTTTCCGCTCCTCTTCCCCTTTTTAGACAACATAAAAGAATGTTTCCACTATCTGCTTGATGGAGGAGACGGATTCTACAGTTTCAGCATCTATCTTTTCTTTCTCCTCCAACTTGAGTTTCTACCGTTGCTTACTCTTAAGTTTGAACGTAATGTTTGACCTCAGCAAGATGTGCAAGTTGCGATGAGCTCGAGGTAGCTCGATGAGTTCGATCAGTGGAAGCTCAGAAGATATGATGGTTGGGGAGAAGAGTACCATCCCATTGATCACCCTCCTCTCTTCTTCCTCCTTATACCATTGTTCCACATCCTGCTTCCTTTTCCTTTCAAGTTCAGCAAGATGCAGCTTGATTTTACTCCCTATCATTTTTGCTTTAATCAGGTCGGCAATTCCAGTAAGCTCTTGTGTTTGGCCTTGAATCATCTAAATGGCATAAGCAGTCCTCTCAACAGTAGATATGATAGTTAGCTCATGAGAGAGAGCAACTACCTGCCCATCTCCTCCTTCTCCAATTCAGCAACAGTAAGCTCCTTCTTAGCCTTCTCCAACTCAGTTTCTAGGCTCTGTTATTGTGCTGCAAGAGTTCTGACTTTCTCAAACTTGGCATCAACAACGCTTTGGTACACTCCTATAGCTGGAAACTTCAGTTTGTTGTTGTTTTACCTCTTCAGTTTGAGTATGTTTAGAAGAGACTTGAGTTGCAGGAATCACAGATTCAGTTTCTTAGCGTTGAACTTTATAGGTTAGGTCACCAGGAGAGAGTCTATATGTATCCTTTGAAGATGATGTTTGATGCATGTAAGCGCTGATAAAGAATAGTTTGTTCCTTGTCTCCTCCTCGTACATTTGCCTCGTCTCAGCATGGGCACTCCACTCCTTGGCTCATACCTCCTCTGACCTCCAGAAGGTAAGCCCGAGCCTTGCTTGCTGATAGGTTTGTCCTCTTATGCTTAACCAGGTCAAAACGCCTACACCTCCTAAACTCATCCTTAAGATTTAAATCAATGAATCCTCATCCTCTAAAATATCAGGGTATAGGAGCATAATTTCTTCAATAATTTTGATCTCCACCCTTTAGAAATTATAGCATCCCACGGAATGAGTTTATCATCTCCCACATCCGTCTCACAAATTGGAGAGCACCAACTCTTCAGTCTTTCTGTTGAATGCTCAAGGTGAGGCAACCCCCTAAGAGGAACCCTGTACTTATCAAAGTCACTGGTCTTGAACAGGCTCTCCTTCTCCCTCGGATCCCATGGGTGGTGCCTCCATTGCCCCTGCTTATCCTTTGAAAAGTTAAACACCTCACCCAGGGTAATCTCATTGTCCAGCTCGGAGTCTGACGCCTTGGAAGATAAAGAAGATAAATCATCAAGCACTCTAGACTTACCTCCCTTGCTTCCTTTTCCACCCTTGGAACTTTCAGTTTTACCTCCTTTTTAGTTTCAGTTTGGCTCTTGGAGGTTTCATTTCCAGTTTTCGTCAGTTTTTCCAGGGTGGTTGCCCGTTTATGTTTTGTCTCAGTCTTAGCAGTGGTGGAACCCCCTAGCACATCCACCACTTATTCCTCACATTCCTTCGCCGGTTGTTCTGGGTCGATCACTCCAGTTTCGATTTCAGTTTTAGCAAGCTTAGGGTCAAAATAAAATGTCAACAGTTTGCTGATTTTGAGCACCCTGATCAAAACCATGTGCTTCGCGGTGTGGCAAATGTCTCTTCAGACACTTTCTCTTGGAAGGGAGTGGCTATGGGATCCTTAACTTACAGCTTCTTCCTCACGGCCACTTGGAAATAATCATATTAATCGCCCTTCTTCTTTTTCTTCTTCTCCACTTTCTCAACCATTTTCCTCTTGCCCTTCTTGGCATTTTCATCAGCAACCTCAGCTTGTTTTCTCTGAGCTTCTTCCAACCTCATCCTCCTGCTTACTTTCTCTGTCACCTCCCTCTCACATTCCTTCAAAACCCTCTTGTTAGTCCTGGTGGTTAGTGTTCTTTTCTTCCTCACCACCACCGGAATCACAACACTGGAAAAAGGATCACCCCTCCCTTTGCTTGTAACTTCACCCAGATTGGTTAGGGGGGCAGGTCCGTCAACGTCTGTTGTAGGCTATCTTCCTTCTCACCTTCTGTTTCAGTCTACTCCTCCTCAGAACTGACAAAATCCTTGATATCATAGTTGGAAGGGATGAAATTAGTATCTATCAGGGCTTCTCCATCATCGACAACCTCCAAAAAAATTTTGATCAGATAACTGATCTTCAGCCCAAATCCTACACCGGTGGCAAAGGCTCCCTTCTTAGTAAGAGTAGAAGCTCGTCCTACAATGTCAAGAAGCCTCTCAAATAAAAACTTGATCCAATTTCCCTCCACTTCATCATCCAAGGCCATCAGAACTGAGTACTTCTTCTTACTCAGTTCTGAGTGTGAGCCCATCTCACACTAGAGCATCCTTATTATGATGTCTCCCAAGAACTTTTAGAAGTTATCAAGTTCAGACTTCTTGTGGTTTACCTTCCAGCCAGTTTGAATTTCTTACTTCTTCCACTCTGTTTAGTGATTCTTCATGTGCTTCCTAGCTTGTTGGGCTCCTCCTCCTTGTAAGTAAGTGTGAATCTGAGTACTGATGTTTCTTAGATAAAAGACCTGATTCAGCAGTCTAGGGTGGACTCTAATCTAAGTACCAGCCACTAAGGTGCTAAAAGACCTCTTGTTGGATGCCACTAAGGCATTGGTATAGAATTTTGCCACCATGTATGGATGGAAACTCTTTGGATAGGCAAATAGAAAGAAGATTATATCCTCACTTCTCAGTTTCTTCCCCGGTCTGGGGTCTAGACAAACTTTCATGGACTCTTCCAAGTACAAGATATTCTCCTTGTGTACTGGGGCAGCCCTCCTCTGTTCTAGGGTAAGCCTCTCTGGATCATCCTTAGCGAGTTTCAGCAGTTCGGCATAGGGAATGTAATGATCCATCGAATGAGTTTCATCCTTGCTAGAAATAGATGTAGCCTGCTTTGGGTTTTGGGCACTGGAACATTTAGGCATATTGATGACAAATGATTGGAAGTTATCAAAGGAATATTGGTCTGGATCACAATGAATGCTTAAGGGATTTTCTGGGTTTGAAAGTTCGAATAAGAGATAAGAAATGGAAAATAAATCATAAAGTGTAACAGTCAAATTACTCAACCTAATAATAGAATTTGATTTTGGGTCTGAATGGTCTGGATCGAATCAACATTTTGCAATTGATAGATGAGATTCAGCGCCTATTCAACTGCTCTAACTCCGGCTAACGTGGTGGAGCGGGGGTTGACATGTTCCACTCTCGGATTGAACAACGTTTATTCAGCATTTAATGTGATGTATTGGATGTCAGCATTTGAATTTGAATTATCCCGCCTCTCGTACTAAAAATTGAAAACTGACTTGCATTTCAGTTTCCAAACTGAGAGCTTGGACTCACTTTAATTCCATAACCTTCCTTCAAGGAAATTCAAAATCCGAAAACCAAAACTTGTTTTTCTGTTTCTTTGCTAATACCACTTATTGATAAAAATGGCTAAGTATAGAACCCTTTAAACTGAAAACTGAGAATCATTGAGTAACTGAAAATTTCAAATCTTCATATCTTCAAATTTTCTTCATTGACACAACTTGAAGTTTCAGTAGGATTCAAAGACATAAAACTGAGAGCTGGGACTTAGTTTTAATCCGCATCTTCTCCACTTTAATTTGGATTTTACCAATCTTGAGTAAATTAACTATGGCATTTCTTCAGGCTGAAAACTGAGAGTTGGGACTCAGTTTTAATCTGCATCCTCTCCACTTCACTTGAGATTTGATTAAGATGAAATCAAGATACTGAAAACTGAGAGTTGTGACTCAGTTTAAGTCCGCAACTATGCCTCTTCGATTGAGATCTCATCAAACTCAGGTAAACCAAGTAGGATGCATACTTCTTTGAATCGAGTTTCTAGAAGTGGTTTGGTGAAGATATCTGCTAGTTCTTATATACTCCACAGAAACATCTTCCCTCTCAATGTGATCTTTGATGAAATGATGTCGGATATTAATATGCTTCGTCTTTGAGTGGTGAACTGGATTCTTAGTGATACACATAGCACTGCTAGTGTCACAATATATCGGCACGCATCCAGTTTCAACTTCAAAATCCAAAAGTTATTGCTTGGCCCAAAGAACTTTAGCTCAGCAACTAGCAGCTACTACATATTCAGCTTCAGTTGTTGATGTCGCTACAGAATGATGCTTCTTGCTAAACCAGCTAATCACTTTGCGGTCTAGGAATTGACAAGTTCCACTAGTGCTCTTCCGATCAATTATGCAACCTCCAAAATCTTAATTTGAATAAACATTGAGAGTCAGTTCGTCAGTTTTGGGGTACTAAATACCTATGGACTCGGTTCCTTTAAGATACTTCACAATCCCCTTTGCAACGACCATGCGCGACTTCTTTATATTTTCTTAAAATCTCGCTCAAACACATACAACATAGGAGATATTTATCCTGCTTGCAGTCAGATATAATAAAGATCTAATGATTCCATTATATCTCGTTGGGTTTACTATTTCTCCTACTTCATTGAGGTTGATTTGACTATTGGGGATCATAGGAATCCTCAAGGGCTTAGTATTCCCAGGTCAAAACTTATTGATCAATTCCTTGGTATACTTCTTCTGGTTGATGAAAATTCCTCCTCAGACTAAATAACTTGAAGACAAAGAAAATAAGTCATCTTGACCATCATACTCATCTGGAAATTCTTTGCATCAACTAGGCAAACCTCTCACATAACTTCAAGTTCTTGCAGTCAAATATGATGTCAACGACATAGATTTGAACTAACAGGATGTCAGTTCCATCCATGATTTTAAGTAGGGTTGTGTAGATTTTTCCCTTCTAGAAACCATTCTTGAGAAGAAACTGAGACAGAGTCTCATACCAAGATCTGAGTGCCTACTTTAACCCATATAGAGTCTTTCTCGGTTTGTAAACTTGTTTTCCTTCCTCAAAGTCTGGGGGTTGTTCAACATAGACTTCTTCTTGGAGATCCCCATTTAGAAATGCACTCTTCACATCCATCGGAAAAAAAAATTTAAGTTGTAATGTGCGGCATAAGCTAAGAACAGTATGATGGCTTCATGTCAGGCAACTGGAGCAAAAGTTTCATCAAAATTGATCCCTTCACACTAAGCATATCCTTTTGCAACCAGTCTTGCTTTGTTTCTCATAATGGTGCGTGTTTCATCTCTATTGTTCTTGAAAATTCATTTTGTTCCAAATACAGCATGGTGAGTTGATCAGTCCGCCAAATACCATACGTTGTTGCACATGAACTCAACCAATTCTTCTTCCATGGCATTAATCCAATCTATGGATTTTAGAGCATCTCTAATCTTCGTTGGTCTGGCTATTGAGATATGAAGCATGATAATAGAGAGCTTCTTTGGCGTGTGTGAACTAAATTTGCAACGTTGTCCAGAACAACATCTTTAGGATGATATCTCAACCATTTTGTCTTTTGCAGCTGAGTAACTTCAATTGGTTGAATGATAGCTCCTGGAATGTCAGTTCCTGAAATTGATACAGAGGTTAGTGTAGACTCCATTATAGCCAAATTTATCCTCTCTTAAAGCTTGATCTTCCAAAATTGGGTCCTGCGTTCCCTCTTCTCTAATGTTTGTTTCTATAAGTTCCAGTTCTTGACCTTCTAGATTAATCTCTTCAGTTCGAGCAAACTCAGTTTCGTTATTTTCAGTTTTAACTTGAGCTTGAGTTACCCCTTGGTTTGTACCTGTATTAAGTGTTAGGGAATCTATAGCCTCAACAAGAACCTTAGAATCACTGGCCTCTTCGGCAGGTTGCAATCCAGTCGAATCCTCTGGAGTAATTGACATTTGGTTCATAGATCTAGTTTGAGAAATTGCACTAGTATCTTCTTTTTCAGAACTCAATTTCTCATTGACATCGTTGATTTCACGAGTGTCAAGTTACAGTTCTTTCATGGTCCTACGCACTAGAACAAACTCATCAAATTTAACATTACATGTTACCTCCACAAATCTTGTAGTCTAGTTGAGTACCATATATCCCTTGTATAAAGGATGTCCATAACTAAGGAACACCCATTCATCAGTGATAAGCTCGTTTTTCTACTCACTTATCGCTTTGTTTTTCTTTTCTTTTATGCATTTTAGTATGTTTTCTTGAATAAACTGAGCATGAGTATATATTAGAGGGTATTATGCTTGCCATGGTGAGATTTTGCAGGTTTTAGGCCAAATTCAATGGAAACCCGTACCGAAAGCAGCAGATGTTCAAAGAAACAGTCACTACTTCTTCCACCGTTGGAATCTGAGCTAATTAAGCATGGCATTTGAAAGATCTTTGAGTTAGCTTTCCAACGCAACTGGAATCGGATCAATCGGAGTTCGGATGCGAAAGTTATGGCCAAAACCGTGAGACTGCGCAGAAGGGTCGGAAGTGGCGAAACGTCTCTGTTTCGGCCGAAACGAAATCCATCTCGGCCGGGCCGCATTTTTCATCTCGGCCGGGGCAAGAGCCATCTCGGCCGAGACAGACTTGAATGGCGAGATTTGGCGAAATTTTCATATATTTTGGGCGAGAATTGCTTGGGGAACAAGATATACATCAATATGGAAGCAATCAATCATACCTTTTGAAGATATCCATCCAAGGCCTCAACCCTACTTCTATATAAACTCATAATTAGCTCAGAATTAGGAGCCTCTTTAGTTTTTAACTTCTTTTCCCCTTTACAGTTTTTACTTCTTTATTTTATGTTTGCTTTAGAATTCCTCTTTACTTTTTGTTGAACCTTTACTTTTTAATGCAATCTTTATTTTTCCTCGCAATGTTTATTTTCAATATGTTAGGCTGGAACCCTAAACAGGTTCTAGGGTTTCTCCATCTGTGATACATGTTTAGATGTATTTATTCAAACCCTTGGTTTAAACTCTTTGATTTTATTTCAAATCTATTTTCAATTGAAGGATCGAGAGATGAAAATTGGAATAGGTGTTAGTTATTGATTGAAGGACCGAAAGGTGAAAATCGATAATAGGAAGTGAGAGTTTAATGCTTTTGATTATCTGTCTGACCACGAAGATTTCAATTGTAGGAAAATCTAGATCTTTATGAAATTGATTAATTGGTGTATTTTTGAGACCGAGAGGAGATAGATCACTAATTAGTAATTTAGGTTTTAATTGCCCGACCAAAGAATTAACTCCACAATAAAAGGTTTTCCACCAAAATTGTGTTTTATGGGTTTGAATATTTATTTATTGCATGTTGATCAGATTGGTAGATTTCCCTGGAATCTGTGAGTTTTTAATATTTGAATTTTCTCTTTAATTATTTACTTTGAAACCCCAAAACCCTGAATTTGATTTTCCGAAACAAAAGTTCTGAAAACCATCTCTAGTACATGAATCCCTTCGTAGCACTATCCCTGTGGGTTCGACAACCTTAGGGTTTTACAAATTTATTTGCTACTGTTTCTGCAGGTATCAATCAGCTTTAGGACTGAAGGTATTCAATTTTGACTTTTCGTTATTGTAAATGTAACATGGACAACCTAAAGCACCAAGATGAGTAAGTGAAGGCTTACGACCATAGTAGACCTTGTAGGAAGTTTTGTGATGACGACTGTTGATGGCACTTCAATTCTGTGTATAGCAGGCCGTCATCAAGTCTTCTCCCCAATACCCTTCGCTTAAACTTGCTTCAGCGAGCATGGTCCTTACTACTTCTTTGAATGTGCGATTTCCTCTTTCAGCAAGGCCATTCTATTAAGGAGTTCTTGGAGTTGACTTCTCGTGCGCAATCCCGATGTCTGCACAAAAATCCATCAAGGTTCATGTTGTAGAATTCAATTCCATTGTTTGATCTTATCCTCTTCACATTCAATCATTTTGTGTTCTAAACTCTCAAGATTAACTCTGGAAGTTGGAGCTTGACTTCGTCCTTCGTCTTCAGCATCCTACCCAAGTATACCTCGAGTAGTCATCAAGGACTACAAGAGTAAATCTCTTTCCTCCGATCGTGGGTGGTTTGACATGTCCAAAAAGATCTATGTGTAATAACTCCAGTATCCTGTCTGTGCTCTCTATGATAGGATGGTTCTTGAATGAAGCTTTGGTTTGCTTCCCCATCTGGAATGTTTTGCAAACTCCATCCTTCTTGAATCCAGTTTTTTTTAAATCCTTCAACTAAGTTGTGCTTCGCAAGATGTCGAATAGAGTTGGAGTTTAGATGGCTCAATCTCTTGTGCTATAGCCAATTGGTGCCTTCTTGAGATGAGCTTGTTGCGACAAGACAATTGTTAGATTGGCCGCTCTCCCAATCGACGATATAGAGACTCCCTTTTCTGATTCCTTTTAGTATGATCTCTTTGGAGTATTTGTCTTTGATAAGACACTCAGCTTCAGCAAATGTCACCTCATATCCATTTTAAATAAGCTGACTAATACTCAGCAGATTACATTTGAGGGTGGTGACCAAGGATATGCTCTTGATGGTAATGTCATTATATTCCACGTATCCTTAGCCTATGACCCTCCCCTTTGAGTCATCGCCAAAAACCACAGGGGGTCCTCTAGTCATTTCTAGCTTTGAGAGTAGGTCTTTTTCTCCCGTCATGTGTGTTGAACACCCACTGTCAAGAATCCAGGCTCTCTTCTTCTTCTGGAGCTGACTTCGGTGTCCCTATATCTACAACAGAAAGAAAGTTAAACTCTAGGTATCCAAACTTCTGCGGGTTCTGCGTGTTACTCTTTTGGATCCACCCTTTGGGAATTCAAACTTGTTTCACCTTAAGTACCGGTGATTTCTTCTCCACCTTACTCTTCCTTCTGAAATAATAAATGTTATTTGGGTGCATATTATAAGGAATGGTGGGTGTGTGTGAACTCTTTCTGGAAACTGAGTTTCTGATAGAGTCTCAAAATCCAAGTCCCAGGTGTGAAGTCTTCCTAGCCCTTGAAAATGAAATTTGATTGCGCTCAGACCTCAAGTAGGTGTTCCCCCTACTTGGATGAATAATTCTATCATATTAATTATAATTAAAGGACCTCGGATTTCTGAAATCTAGACTTGAAACTGACTTTTTCTTAAACTCATTTTCTATTGTCAAAATTGACTTCATCGCATTTGGAACAAAATGATTAGTCTATTTCTTAGGCATGGTTGGCTTCCTCTTAGGTTTATTCAGTTTAGAAACTGAATTATTTTTAAGTTTGGGAATTGAGTTCAGTTTTGGAACTAACTTTTTTCCTTTACCCTAATCGGCAAAAATGGAGTTTTAACCAACTCCTTTACCTAACAACTTAACTACGAAACTGGAATTTCCTTTAAAATGATGATCATTTAGTTTTCCAATTTCAGAAGTGGATGCATGAATGCTCTAAAAGTTTTTAGAAAATCCTAACCTTGATTTGTCAGATGGATCTCTTTGAATATTCAGGGCTTCTGCAACTTTGCTAGTGCTCGAATTAAGTGAGCAAATCAAATTTTGATAACAATCTTGAGTTTCAGAGAATCACATTCGTCAGAAATATTTTGAAAGTTTTTGAGTAAAATGGAATGTTCTTCCCTTAATTTTGTCAGTTCCTCACTGAGTGACCTCGATGTTCAATCTCATTGGTGAAATTTGAAACTTGGAGTTTCAGTGAGGAATTTTCACCGACTAAGACATTTTTCAGTTATATAGAACTTTGAAAACTCTTTAGAAAGATTTTCGAGGGAAAGTTCATGTGAATCCGAGCAAATAGATTCGGTGTCCTCGACCATGCATGGAGAAGAACTAGAAACAAAGTTAGACTCAGTTACCTGCTTTTCAATTTCAATTTCTGGTTCTTTAGCATCAGAGGCATCTTTTCCAAAGGTAGCCATAAAGACCAAGAGAGCTTCATGTTCCTCTTCATCATCCGATGTATAATATCCATCATCTTGGTCTGGGATGTCAAGAACTTTGATTCCGGAGAGCATGGCCTTTGCAACAGCTTTTGAGGCTCTTTTCTCGAATATACTCTTCAACCACTCTCTTTTCTCTTTAGAAACCAGAGGGCACTAGTATTTGAGATGATTTGGTGAGTTGCATTCGAAGCAATCTTTAGGTGGCCATTTAATGAACTTCTAGTCACTTCCTTGTGAACATTCAGTTTTAGCCTTGGCCTTCTCACGGAGCTTTGTCAGTTTCCTCAGTTGCTCCTCCAGCTCAGCAACTGAGCTTTCCTCTTACTTCTTCTGCAAGTATGAAGTTGAAGGAGCAATTTTTATGCATGGGTTTTACCACTTGATTTATCATCTTTATACGGCTTTTGTGGTCTCCTCTTGAAGTCCCTAATCACAAAGAATGTCGCATCTTCTTCATTTGTTGTTGGTGAGCTTGCACTACGAACAGCTTTATTTCTATTCACCATCTGGATGTCCCACTCGTGTGCTTGCAGTTGGGCAAAGATATCCTTGGTGGTTATTGATAAGCTCATAATTATACTCACTTATCTATATTTTTCTCCATTGTTTCAAGTACATTTTGTTACGTTTTAACTTATTTTTGTGTATGAGTCTATTGTGGAGGGTGTTATACCTTTGATGGGTGATTTTTGCAGGTTTTAGGCCAAATTCATTGGAAACCCGTACCGAAAGCAGATGATGTTCAAAGGAACAATCACGAATTCTTCCACATGTGAAACCCGAGCTGACGGAGCATATTAATAGAAATATCTTTGAATTAGCTTTCCAACGCAACTGGAATCGGGTTAATCGGAGTTCGGGAGCAAAAGTTATGGCCAAAACCGTGAGACTGCGCAGACAGAGGTTTTTGTGTCGAGAGACAGGATTTGTGTCGAGAGACAGGATTTGTGTCGACCGAAACAGAGGTCAAAACTCCAAAGACTTGTGATGTGCAATCCTGTTGACCGACACGGAAGCCCGAAAAGGCTGTTTTGGGCCTGTTTTGGCAGTTTTTGCTATTTTTACCCAATACTCAAATTAGGTCTTCTTCCCCCTCTATAAATATGAACTCTTAGGCACGAAAATTATACAGTTTTTCCTTGGATTTTACATTGAGTTTTGGAGTTTTTCAAGACATTGAAGGTTCCTATTTTATTTGTAAGTTCATTAATAATATGTTTCTTTATTTTCTAGTCATGATTTGTGGCTAGAACCCTAAACAGGTTCTA